>CM054115.1:53355737-53823406 GCA_028673005.1 Tanypteryx hageni | reverse complement strand
ATAATAAATTCCCAGGTTCGTTTGTTCGTTCGTGCGTAACTGGTGGTAAAAATACATTAAAAGACGAATAACTTGATCAACTATGTACATATAACAATAAAATTTGGCGAAAATGGTCTGCTTATAAGTAAAAATGCTCTAACGAAGAAAAATTTATTATCAACATCCAGAGTTCGAGTCCATGGCTGGTGATACATTCCCCATAAAATAGCCCGTAGAAATCGATTTTTCGACCAACAGGCTTTATTCTTTTGCAAAATTAAATTAGAAGTAATTGACCTAGAATCTTCGGATAAAAGCCATTTGAAAAAAAAATAAACAAAAATTCTTATTCTTATTGTCGATTTTTGCTTTTGGTTCGAAATCGCTCGCACTTTGCATAAAAAATTCAAAATTTCACTAAAATATTGCGTTATTTGTGGAAGGTTCCCATGACGACAGAACAGATTGTTGAACTCGAGATCCTCATTATTGTATGCTTTCTTATATATGCATAAAATTGATACGATGCAGAAACAATGAAAATTTAAGTCCATGTTTACAACACACCATATCATGGAAAGGATCGCACATTCACAACAAACGTCTTTATAAAACAGCTGTTACACTAATCATTAAATCTTCAACAGATTTTGCCAAAAATAAACAATACAAAACAATTAAAGAAGTTTTAGTTGGAGAAATTTAAAAAGAAGTGTTTTCATTCACTGTTTTTCAGGAGAAATTTTTCACAAACTCCACTTTCTATTTTTAGATTTCTATCATCATCCCGTCATTTTTGACGGGTCGTCGCTAGTTAGATAATAAATTCCATGAGTGATAGCAGAATATTTATAATTTTACGTGAAGTAATGGCAACTATCCGTAATTTCCAATTTCTCTTGCAGTCGACTCGGGTCCAAGTTTTCGTATTTAAAGATTCGTCACTCAGATCGCCCTGCATGAGCAATAAGTATAATCATCATTAAGACAATACCCTACACATAAAATGTATTTAAATATTAGGATATTTTGTGTTAAGATTACAGGCATCATCATCCATGCATTTAGCAGGAATTGGATAATAAATTGCGAAGTAGGTATGAGGCCATTATATTTTACAATTGAAAAGAGTTAAAATTTCTCGAAAAATTACGAAACACAACATTAAAATACTTTTCACGTTTTACCGCCACTGTTATCAGGGTTGCTTCTCCGATTGTGATCTCTTATAGTCCTACAGAAAAACAAACCTATTCGCTCCTTCCTATAGTTGATATCCCAAATTTAATCGTCGTGTTCGTGCTTTCAGTGGTACGTGAGAATCACAATCACCTATGATACCCTCAATCACACTGCGTGATGCAATTAGTTTTTTGGATACAGTAAAATCTTACATAGGAGAGAGGAATGGGTGAGAGATGTGGCAGAGAAAGTGAGAGGAGGGGAGTGACAAAAAGATGTGTGAGAGATAAATAGAGGAGGCAGGGGCGGTCCGAGGAATTTTGGGCGCCCCGGGCGAGATAGCATTCCAGCGTCCCCCCTCCGTTAATATTTGTCGAAATATTTACATAGTACATGTTAATTTATTTATCGCTCTGTAGAAATTATTAATAATGGAAAATTAAAAGGAATTAATTCCATCAAGATTCTACCATATTACTTGATCCAACATTCATTCACTTGCAAGTAATACATAGATAAATGATCGGGATAGAGTCCCCAAAACTTGTGCTCCCCGGGCAGTTGCCCGGCTCGCCCGTAGCTTGGGCCGGACCGGAGAGGAGGGACAGAAAAACAGATCGGATGGTAAGATATGGGGAGGAGAAAGATGGGAGAGAGTGAGAGGAAGAGAGTAGGGAAGAGAGGAAGGTAGCAATCAGCTGAGGGTAGCGCAAAGAGGGTAAACGGAGGACCAGTAATAGCAGGAGAGTGAGAAAATAGGGAGAGAAACGTACAAAAATGAGGGAACTTTGGAAATGAGACTAAGAAAAAGGTATAGGATTGTAAAAGCGCCCGATTGAGGGTCGTTAAAAAAACAAGGGGTTGTAAAGAGATAGAAGCAGCGAGAGATAAAGAAAGTGAAATAGAATAGAGGAAAAGATAAGGCAAAGAATAATTGGTCGGAGGCAAATACCAAGAGGAAAAAACAGAATTAGAGAAGGAAGTTGCTAGGAGAGGGTGGTGGGAAGTAAATGATGAATTGATTAGGTAATTAGAGATAGGGAAAAGGGTTGAAATATGAGACGGGTTCAGGCTCGGGGCGGGAAGGAAAGGGGTCGTGGAAAAGGAGAAAGTGAAATGGTGGCGCGGTTAAGGGCGTCGTAAAAAATCGTCCTATTCTGTGAGGCTCCAAATAGCGCAAAGGGAACAGATTTATTGTCGCAAACCAGCGGAGACTATGTTGAAAATATGCAAAATATACGAATTTAAATTTATATTTTACCCAAAATAGCAAAGAATAAGGCAGCCATCACCGGAAGTTGTGGTATAGTGAAACTTTTCATGGACACGTTCACGAAATCGTAAATTAACGTACTCATAAACAAGAAATCGTTTAATGCTATTTCTGTATTTTTCGCAACCTTTTATCGCATACAAAGATACAAAGTTCTCCAAAACATAAAACTGAACCCGTTCATATAAAATTATCTTTGGATTTTAAAACTAAAATCCATTAGGTACTTTCGTTACGAATTATTTTCAAAATGTATTTTTTCCCATTTCTTACCTAAAAACTCTCCTTAGGCGACAAATGAGCAAAATGTTAAGCAGCCATTGTATAATTTCGTGCTTTGTAATAGCTCGGATAATTAGTGATTGGGATGAGAAGAGCTGAAGTAAGCAGATCTAAAATATGCCTTGTTGTTGTGCCAGTCTCAATAGGGAAACAGAATCCCGTAAGCATAGTTTTCAAAGCTACTTTTTCTCTGATCAAATGTATTATTTAACCATAAATTCGAGTTTTTCGTAAATATGGTAAGAAACAAATCGCTTCTCCGAAAAGATATCGTGGCTTTTTCCTTGGTGTGGACATGAAAAGGGATTTATTTTTCTAAATGTCCCACTGAACAAAACATTAGGTATCTACATAAAGTTAGTTCCGATTTTAACCGAATGTTCTCTATCATAGCTTGAAAATATGAAGTCTGAGTCCAAAGGCTCGTGCACACGGGGATAGTGGAGAGGGCAGTAAAGTAGGCAAGTTTGTAAGACAGTGGCGTAAGCAAGTGCTGTCTACCCGAGGGAAAGTATTTCAAGAAAGTTCAGTAGTCACCATGAATCGCTGTCATAAGAAACGAGTGATTAGAAATGTTTTCAAATTATTCTATGCTGAGATTTTGGAGATACTCGTGGATGAGATTAGCGAGAGAAAAAGAAAGACCTTGATTATGAAATGGAAGGCAAGAAGAAATACGCACGGAGGTTCTGCTTTGCTTATGAGAGAACTTTATTTGGAAGTGAAGTCGATAGTCTTAAGAGTAATTTTGTTGAACGATTCCATAATTATAAATCAGGGAAACGGAAGAACAACGTATTGATTTATTTGGAAGATCCAGCTGAGTAGAGATTGTGCTGGAGGATGTCACGAAAAAGTTTTGATAATCTACTGATTTTATTACTCTTGAAATTCAACGCCCAAACCGTGTAATAAGAGAAGCCATACCAGCAGGTGTCGAAACGCAGCCAAGATGGGTAGACCGCTAAGGTTTGAACTTGATCGGAAAGAATTTCAGTCTTTCTATTCAACCTGTTTTTCCTTCCCTACCAAAAGTAACTCACTTTCACACTAATAAGAAAGAATGCTTCGTGGGAATTTCAACGTGTAAAAAAGGCATGATGTCGAACTCACGCCGTTATCTTGAAACGGATGCACAGCCAAAGCCCGACTTGCACATCACACATTCCTAAGCACAGCACCTTAAGCTCCCTCCCTCTGACTACAGGTGACAAACGCGTAAAGAAATTAAACTAATATGAATTTAAAAGACCGTTTACATAATTATTCTGGAAGTTTGCAATGGTATTCATTTTTCATTAATCGAACTTGGAGAATTTTTAAAAATGCGTTAACAAATGTTCGCGCACATCCAGAAAGTGGATCCTCTTAGGCACTCTGTCTAATTGAAGATTCGATCCTGTGCATAGCTAAGCATAATGACGCAATTCCGGAGCATACGATGATTGAAATTCCTCGATATTAACCATTCACATATTTACTGGCGGTAATTATGTAATATTTTATCGAAATGTTAAAAACATTCGCACAAAATTCTTAAGAAAATGTTAGGTACACTTCGATTAATATACATGAATCTTCTGGACGTCCAAATTACGCAGTTAGTCATAATTGACTTATTTTCAGCTATAAATAATTTCGAAAAATGAAATAATTCGGACAACTGTAACTCTGGCTTGCTTCAAGGGCACAGGTATAATGCTTCACGATTACGCAACACTCATTTTAGCTGCCTCCCTATATACGGGAAACTAAACTCCTTTCATTGCTGTAGAGAAGATTATGCCGAAATTTCCATAAATTTCTTAATTTATTTGCTAGGTGGAATTAAAAGCTATTACAATTATTATACTTTACCTTCTCGAAACCATCAAAATTGCCTAGTACCCATATAAATGAATAGACTGTATGAGGCGACGTCTGCGAACATGTCTCGACACGTCTGATACACTTATCCAATAAATGAAGTGAGTGGAGGGGGGGAATTGGTTAAGTAGAAACCATGAAACCTAACCTTTGCTGCGGGGGAAATGGCTCTATCGGCGGGCGTACCCTGCCCCATCGGCGGGCTCCGTATCGCCTCCCGTTGAAGTCTCTTGGGCAGAAACACGAAAACACAGCAAGTGCACATTCACAGCTCTTGCAAAAAAACTTCAAGGGTAGAAGGGGGACAGCGCCATGGGATGTGGAGAGGAATGAGAGCCTCTTGACCTCCTGACTTTATGGAGAGAAACGATAAAATATTTACTGTGGCAAATAGTCTTAGCGAAAATTGTGAAATAAAGCAAAAAAACTTACGCATCAAAAGGGTGGAATAAAGGGAAAAAAATCGAAAAAAACATCTGGAGTTCAGAATGACGGAGATGGCAAGATGGCTTCCGCTGTAGCGTCTGAAAATAAAAAAGATGGCCATTAATAACAATTATTAGTAATATAAAATAGTGGTATAACGATAAATTACGCAGAAATTTTATTGAACGAGCTAAAAAAATCAGAAAACTTACAATCAAAGACTATCTCAGCTGATTTTCCTAGTATAATGCCAATTAAAAAATTTTACGAAATTAAGATTAAACAAGCTAGCTTGAAGAAAGGGTACCGAGCGGCCTTATTTGCGACAAGAGTTTAACTCTGGAATTTCGCTTCATTTAAGCTTGAATTTTCAATAATTCAGCATGTGAAAAGAACAGAATTCTAAATCTACTTACATCCTTCTCCAACAAATTACCGCAGCTTTTGCAATACTCATACGGGAACTAAACGCCTCTCGACACGACTACCTCCTAAACGAAACTGTACTAAGCGCAGTGGATGATGGGAGTAGAACACGTCACTGGGTAAGGGAGGGGAGAAATGGCTGCCCCACTCCTCCCAAAACTGAGACAGTCACTGAGTGAGAACAACCGTTTTCTTTATCGAATGGAAAGTAATCATATAATGAAGAGACCTTCGTTAAGTAATAAATTAATTCACCAATGTATAATTACTGACAAGCAACGAAGGAACCAAGCAATTATATAAAATGGCTCTCCTTAAGAAAGCTTCCTTACATCACTGTCTCAAGATGGTGGCGTGAGCATCAACGTCAATTTATTTCGGTAAAAAATAATTATTAATTTTTATGTAATGCTTTCGCATATGCCAAAGTCGTTTAATTAGTTAGTGAAGGAAAGGATATTGGATCTTAATTTTTGTAAATTTAAATAAGTTAGCCGTTTTCTCCGAGTAAATTAAAAATAATATAATCAGGACACGATTTTGAACGAATTGATGGGCTCTTACTAGTGAACCTGAACGACAGCCATCTGAGATGCGTTCCCACGTGCGGGCGTCGAGGCTAAGGAGGAGAGTATTGGGTTTCAACCTCCACATTGCTCATTGGCAACGGGATTTAATTTCGAAATGAGCCCGAAAATCGGGTGCAAAATTCAAATAGGCATCAAGTGTACCTTACAAAGCACCTTATACTTATCTGAGAATATTTTCCGTTTGTTGTAAAAGTGGGGGGCTGTGCTCCATTCTTCTTTCGAAAACAAGTTAGGAAAGTGTACCTACTGTATCACAAATAGGCGAGTTTCGTGCGATGGAATATTGGAAACTATACGATATAATTTGACCAAACAGACACCATAAAACAGCAAACCTTTATCATTCATTTCCCACTCTCGACACTCACTCTCTCATTCCCTACTTCACATCATGTTCCCCTTCTCTCGCTTGCACTCACTCTCTTCCCCTCTTCTCTCTCCTTATCTCTCCTACTCTCTGTCCCTCCCTCTATCATCCCATCTCTCGCTCCCTGTTCCCCTTCTTCTCTCCCTTGCTCTCACTCTTTCCCTCTTCTCTCTCTTTCTCTACTACTCTCGGTCCCTCTCTCTCTCATTCCTTGTCTCACTCCCTGTTCCCCTTTTTCTCTCCAATGCACTCACTGTCTTTCCCTCTTCTCTCTCCTTTTCCCCTCTTACTCTCGTTCCCTCCCTCTCTCAATCCTCTCACTCCCTGTTCCCTTCTTCTCTTCCTTGCACTCACTGTCTTTCCCTCTTACCTCTCCTTTTCCCCTCTTACTCTCGGTCACTCCCTTTCTCAATCCTCTCACTCCCTCTTCCCCTTCTTCTCTACCTTTCTCTCACTCTGTTTCCCTTTTCTCTCTCCTTTTCTCTCCTACTCTCGGTCCCTCCATTTCTTATTCCTTCTCTCACTCCCTGTTTCCCTTCTCTCCTTTTCTTTCTTACTTTCGGTCCCTCCCTCTCTCATTCCTTCTCTCGCTCCCTGTTCCCCTTCTTCTCTCCCTTGCTGTCACCATCTTTCCCTCTTCTCTCTCCATTCCCCTTCTCTCGGTCCCTTCCTCTCTTATTTCTTCTCTCACTCCGTTTCCCTTCTCCTCTCCCTTGCTCTCATCCTCTTTCTTTCTTCTCTCTATTTTTCTCTCCTAATCTCGGTCCCTCCATCTCTCAATCCTTCTCTCTCACCCTGTTCCCCATCTTCTGTCCCTTGCTCTTACTCTTTCCCACTCCCTATCTCCATCTTTCTCCTACTCGTCTCCTCCCTCTTTCACTCCATATAACTCTTTCTCTTTCTTACTGTTTCCCTTTCTCTTTTTCTCTCCATCTCTCTCCCACTCTCGGCCCTTTTCTCTCCCTCCCTTTTGCACTTACTGTTTAACTCCTTCTCTTGCTCTTTCCTACTGTCTTTCCCTGCCTTTCCGTATCTTCCTCTTTCCATCTTTCTCCCACTCTCGGCGCCTCCCTCTCCCTCCCCTTCTTACTCCCTGTCCCTCTTCTCTTCCTGTTCCTTACTCTATTTACCTCTCCCTCTCTCTCTCCTTCCCTCTCTTCTTCTCCCCTTGTTTTGGCCACTCTCCGTCTCTTTCTCCCTTTCGCAATCTTGGTCCCCCTTCCATCTCTCTTTCTTACTGTCTTTCTCTTCTCCGTTTCACTCTCCCGCTCTTCTTCTCTCTCTTCTTCTTTCCTTCTCTCTCTCACTTTAAGTGTTAAATGCAAGAGTGAACCTTATGGTCTAAATTTCACCCGAATAAAGAAATTTACCTATCACTCTCTATCCCTCTCTCTCTCTCAATCTCTATCCCTCTTCCTCTCTCTCTCCCTCCCTTTTCAACCCCTATCTCAATGTTCCCCGTTCGCTCTCTCCCTGTCTCCCTCTCTGCCCTTCTCCGTTTCTCATTCCATTTCTTCCTTCTCCTCTCTGTCACTCCTTGACTCCCTCTCTGTATTTATCCATCTCTCCCAGTCCAATTCTAATTGTGTCTTAAGTCTAATTCCTTTATTCCCTAATTGGAGGATTTGTGGTGAAACATCAGAGGTATGACTATTGCCTAATAGGTATTTAGCTAAATGGGATGTAGGCGAACCCTTGAGAAAGCATATATTGTGTTCATCACATCTAATAATGGTGTTCCTCCCGGTTTGACTTTAGGTTGCATTGCAATCCCTACAACTTAGCTTGTCAATGCCTCATTTTTTATTATTTAAAAATTGTCTTTACTGTTTCCTAGAATTTTACTTAAGTTTTTCATATTGTAGAAAGAGACTTTCAGCTTGTCCTTAAGGAATAAGTTAGAAATCTTAGAGCTTATATGGGCCAGAAAAATAACTCTGCACCAGTGAGGATTTTTTGTAGCCGGGGGTTGGTAGAAGAGAAGATATTCTTTGGAGCTATTTTCTTTTGGATTTTAGAGTCGTTGAATAGCCCTTTTTGACCACATCATAATAAATTTCATTGAGCGCTTTACGGAAATTTTCAGGAGAGAGAGGGATTCTGACTGGTCTATGGGGCATTGAGTAGAGAGTAGAGCATATTCGTGATATGTAGGATGTTTAGAAACTACATGGATGACTTGTTCGGTGTAGGTAGGTTTTCGAATGATCGAAAAGGATAACTTATTGGAGATTCTAGACATGGTTACATCGAGAAAATATAAGGAATTTTAGATTCTGATTCATGGGTCAAGGAGATGGAGGGTTGTAAAGAGGTGCGAGTTTATTTTCAAATTCTCTCATAAAATTTCTGCTAATATGAGGGATAGAGAGGAATTCCTAGCCAAACCAATGTTGTTTGTAAAAGCTCCCGTTACATAGAAAATAATTTTGCTTGACAGATTTCCATTAACGAAATACTTGCATCCACTATCACTGGGTTGTTACCTGAATTTCATATGAGAGATTCTGCCGTTCGAAATGCTATACAAGTTGGTGCACTGGTAAATAAATTCAAAACATCAAATGATACTAGCTTAGAGGTGGGGAAAATTTTGAGAATCCTTTTTGGTAAATTTGAGAGAAAAACCAGATAAAATCTTAAAAGCCAATTTGTGGGCAGGTGCAGAAACACTAGTAACCACTGGTTGAATATATCGGCCTTGCGGATTTTCGGCAGCCCATATAGCCTTGGAGGAAGGTTTTTCTCATTGGTCCAATAGAATAGAAATTTCGGAGAGGCGATCTTTTACTAGTTGTTGATGGGTGGGAGTTGGTCTCTGGGGAGTAACACAGAATTACTGTCGGAAAGGAAATCATTTCACTTAGGCACATGACAGGACTTATCCATAATCGCTACATAATTGCTTTTGTCAGCTATATGAGTTCTTCTGATTTAATCACGTTTGTAATCCTTTCCATAGTTTTCAGCTCATAAATGGATTCGCGAATCAAATTAGGTTTCACCTAGGAATTTACAACGGGTTTAATGGCATGAGCAACACGATACTTAAAGGATAAACTTCCATGAGAAAGGGCTACTTCACAGTCGACACAAATCCTCCGTAAAGGAATCAGACTTAATGCCTTAGAACAAACGAAGACAATAAACCATTTTCGCACTTCGCAGCATAACTTATGTTAGTCAACGAATATCTCTTACCTTCCCAATCCCACTTATTATCTTAAATTTGTAACTAATTATTCACAAACCGTTTTATTTCCTTTCGCCCATTCTTCCTTAATCAGTTAGATTAAACAATCAATTATGGTTCTCCCACTTCCCATCTTCTTTCTATTCCATTTTTCATTGTATTCCAACTAATGCCTCAGAGCCTGATGATGACTCTGCGTGTCGAAACCTAGGTAGTCATTTTTAACGCTTTTTTTTAATAGCTTAAGTATTCGGATTGTCTGTCCGTCCAACTGTCCGTCCGTTCGGGCAAAATAACTGTAATCCTGGAACTTAGAGAGTCCGAATTTTTATAATGGGAAGGTCTGCATGTCTTTTTCAACCCCTTTGTTTCAATTCCACCCCGCCATAAGAAAATCATGAAATCGGTGCAGGGCATTAAAAATTTGCATTTTTAAATTAGTTCAAATTAAGATAAGAGCTCGGGACGTAAACAATTCTGTGACTGAAAGACTGAGGTTTATATTTTTTGAAAACCGAATCCAAATCCATGTCGAATTAAATAGAGCGAACACTAGTTTTTAATCCAAAAAGAGGGAATATTTTCCAATTTTTAACAATTTGAAATACGCGTTGTCGGTGTTTGCATACTGCAAGAACTTAAAAAATCACCATACACCAAGTTCTTAACTTTTAAATAGACCAACGCGTTATCATTTGAACTACACAGAGCCCATTTAAATTAGAGTGTAATTTTCATTTTCCCAGATATTAAGGCATCTATCCGAAATTTCTAAATGCTCTGGCGATCGGCTCGCTATTAGGATATTATATATTAGGATATTTTGTGTGTTATGATTACGGTGCCATCATCGTGCCTTTTAGTACGTATCCGAATAAAAAATTAATTTAAAATTGTCACGTCGTCATATGTATACGTCCTTGGCTGAAATCAAATGGATTGTAATGCAGTCTAAGCATTAAATCAATGCTCTTGAAGTATGAAAAATCAATTTCCATTGAAACTCATTGGAGTCGTTGCTATGATAGTTAATAATTTTCATTGCTGAAAACCGAAAATTTTTTCATAAATTTAGGATTAAAATCAAATTTTTACGAAAATTCAGCATGGATTTGAGTTTTTTCTTCAAGAATAATAAACTTCATTCTTTCTTCCATAGTACGGTGCATGTTACGACTCTGTATCTTAATTTTAAATAATAAAAAAAGCAATTTTATATAGCACTGCACAGTTTTCAATGCTTTTCATATGGGTGTTTAAAATTGAAAATTGGAGTCAAAAACACCCCTTAAACATAACAATTTCTAAAATTTCGGATTTTTTTCCAAGATTGTACTTAATGGCATATATTCATTCCAAATTTCAGCTCTGTAGCACATCTAGAAGTACCTTAGGTTTTATATGATAAGAGTAATCGGTGCTTGCATACTGCAAGCATTGGTGCCCTATAACCACCACACCAAATTTCATTCCTCCTACTTGATGAGAATTACCGTAAATTAATTGTTAAATATTCCGTAATGCTATTTACACAGTAAAAACTCAAATGTTGTAGTGCCTGGAGTCGAACCGAGGAATCCTACAGGAGTGGTCTCATATTATCCGAAGGCCTACTCATGACATCTACAAATCCTGAAAATTTCAGCGCAATATTCCTCTTAGTATTGTCTGCGCGAACTAAATATGTTTTCCCTTTGCTTTTAAATGTCACGGTCTGAGAGTGACGTCTTGACACTAAGCTACTTTTCAGTTCGTGGCACTAAGGTCTTGTTCAGTTTTATTTACACGTAAAATAAATTCCCGAAGAAAAGCATTGTCTCGTAGTCATGACAGAAATATTGGGCGATTGTTATAAATTGTATAAACTACCGTTTTCATGCAGTAAATATCAAATAATTGGTCTAATTCGGCACGGATTTGTGTTCTACTTTCAGGAAATATAAATTTCGTTTTTTTCCCGTCTTTTAATTTAGGTTTGGAGTTTGTACCTTACCTTAGGTACTTCTAGATATTCTACAGAGCTGAAATTAATATTTTAATTTTCATCAAATATATTATATGTAATTAAGTAAATACCCGTCAAAATGATGGGTATGATTACATGTATTATCGAAATATGTTCTACGTCAGGCTACCTATAAGGAAAACTTGGGGACTAACGTTAAAAGAAGAATAATTTCAGTTTCTATAAATAACTGTAATTGCAAAGGGGACCTAACTTTGAGTGGCGTAACTTCATTCAAATCTTTCTTTTTTCAGGAAGGTATTTAATTTCTGACAACCAACCATTCTTTTCTAAAATTAAGAATTTAATTAAAGTATATTTAGGAAGTTGTTGTTCAAAAGCCCATCGTCAGTTAAAACCACATTCGGCAATGTAATCAATAAATTTAATAATAAAGGAGAAGTTGGTTAAAACACGTCATAAAGTTACGTATACTGTCTTGTGACACACTGCCATACTCATTCCCACTTAATAATATATATATACTAATCGTAAATAGGATAAGAGTAAGTAAAATTCATAAGAAAAAAAATCATCCGACTTTTGTACCGCTAAGATATATAAAAAAATCTTTTCGCCATTCGGAGAAGTTTTCTGCTTCTTCGCAGGGAATATTCTACCCACTCGTAACTAGCACCTCTTCTTCCTTTCGTCCGTATCCTCTTCCCTTGCTATTCTTTACTCCATCCTCCATACCTTCTGCTCTCTTCTCTTCTCTCTCTCCTTATCTCAAACTTCTCTCTCTCTCTCATCATAACTAACGCGGAAAGAATAAGAAAAAACTCCGTTCATATTATTCATTTAGAAAAAATAAGCACTCAAGCGCATGCACTAAGCTGACATTACGCCCTCTTCCTCCCCTCTCCCCGTGCTGTAACGAGAAAGCCATTAACCAACACCAACGAAAAGAGGAGAAAAATTAAATTATTTTTTTCGGACGAGGAAAAGGAACGCATGCATAATATAGAACGAAAGAGATTTCTCTCTCTCCCTTTTTCTCCTTTGCAGTCCTCAGGGTTATAACCGCAGACACACATACGAACACTCGTTGAAATAAAACAAGCAGCGAAAGAGACCCGAAATGCACCGGAACCACCTGTCAAACCATGTCTATTCTGCGCATGCGCCAAACCAAGAGAGAGAACGAGACGTCCCCGTTTCTCCGAAGTCGCAGACGAGTCCAAAATGTCTCGCGCCGAGCGCATTTGCTTTTTATTTTATTTTCTTCATTTTATCTTTCGCCAATCTCCGGTCAGATTAGTATGCCGAGGAAAACGGGAAAAATACTTCACCCCGGGCGTGGCAAATGGGGGAGTCTTGAGGAATAGGAGGAGAAAAAAGTCTCGGGGAAAAAAGAAAAGAGGGGAGAAACACGAATGCTAATAAGACAGCGGTTTATAGTGGAGAAACAAAAGCCTGCGTAGGAGCGCAAGAGTGATGCGACGTCGGGAGAAAGGAGAAAGGAAGAATGGGGGGATGCGGGTTGAGTGAGGAAAGAGGAAAAAGCAGAAATCCTATGGCTTGAGTGAAGCCACCTAGCGGAAGTCACCCGAAAACTCGGCGCTCCGGTTTGGGAAACAAATGAATCCACAAAACAAGCGATTTTGAAAAAAATTGCTGTTACTTTTCAAACGTCCCTCGAGCTTTCTTTCCACAATATGTAACCCGAGTATTCTGTCGGGAAGAAAAATCTAAGGAATAGAAAAAGGGAAGGAAGAAGAGAGAAAATAAATAGGGAGATTTTAAAGCGAGGTAAGGATGAGACAAAGGAAAATAAATAGTTAATGAAGGAAGAGAAGAGATTAAAAATATATATAAATGTCATCGCAGGATAAGTAAATTCTAAAAGGGAAAATGAGTACAAAGAACAAACTTGAAAAAACGGACGTACTTATAAGGTTTTTTCTCCATTCTATTCACTATTTCCACTTCAATTAACCTTAATATAACTTATGAAAGAGATGCAATCATACGAATTAAAGTTAGAAGAAAATCGCACTAAACCACCTTTTTAAACTTCGCGAAAAATTGAATCCGGAAAACTGACGCGAAATGCAAATTCGCGAAATTAAAGTTCTATTTTTCCATGACGCAACGTAATAATGAGAGTACGGTTCCCAGTCAACCGAAAAATTTCACATTTTTATCATAAATAATGAAGTTTAACAGAAAATAAAAGAAAACGCAACAGCACGTAACAGCAAATGAAAACCTAGCATCATAAAGTCATCATTATAAGATGATGGCAAATTCTTAGATTTACTTTAAAAATTCGTAATAAAAATGAAAACCTGGCAAAACAAAATAACATTTCCTTAAATTACGATCCAAATACAAAGATAATAGCAAATAAAAACCTTACATTTTAAAATTATGGCATTTTTTTAATTTTAAACTAAGGTTTCATTATCGAAAATAGCGGTGTTGGCGGTGAAGTTCAAACTAAGCTACTAAATAATTAAATCGAGAATTATCGCGTTTGTTTACTTCAAAAACTGCTAATAATGAGCATTATAAATATAATATAATAATAATAAGTCATTTTCTAAGGCGCCAACGTTTAAAATGAACTTAGAAAAAAAGTAGGGGGAGTTCACGCAATGACGCGAAATGCAAATGATCGGCGCGAAACGGAAGTGGTGGTCATAAAAAATGTTGCGACGAAGTGCAAATACGCAAACCGCAAGCATGTGAAGTTCAAAAAGGTAGTGTATAAGTTTGCTCACATTACATGGCTCTTATCGAATTGAAAAATCGTTCATCCAGCAACCGCGGAAAGATTAGGAAAACCAGTTACACATATCGACTGAAAAGCAGTCATCATCAGTTGACTCATCGAGGGTAGATTCAAAACAAGTAAGATACTGTTGCTAAAGCAAGAGGTGGAAGCGCGTTGTCATACAAATTTTCAGGGTTCTGGTGACTTTGGAGATTTGGGTTTCGGGACCGAAACGTACAAAATATCCTGTTTGGTTTTGAATGGCATTTTTATTGTAGATCCTCACTAGATATTCCCATCCGGGAGAATTTCACTCCTCTACGCAACTGATAACGTCTCCTTAGCAGGCAAAATGAGCATCTGGATTCGCAACCTTTTTATGGCTGTTGGGGAAAGTTTTCCAAACCTTATATCCCAATAACTGACCTAATGTTAGGATTCCAAGATTGGAAAAAGTTCTACCTCGAGGTCTTAATGTTTGAGCAAGCACCTCGGGAGCGGAAAACTTAGATTTTATTCACAGTCAAGTCCAGATATTTTTCCTTCTCTCTGTCCGATTCTTCATTACCGTACACCTCCTATCTATCTAATTATAAACGTGAAGTAGTATAGTCATACCCTCTGTTGTTGGAAATGGCGTTTCATTCCACTTATGAGAAGTTCGAATAAACATACCAAAACCGATACCAAGAAAGAAATAAACGGTCAACATATCAAATACAAATAATACAATGGGAAAACATTAAAGCAAGAATACTCATCATTTTCGCTTAATTGATGCGGCATCGCATATTGTTTTTCTCCTCTTTAACCCGCAACCACAGGCATCGGTCTCTCAGACCGCACGAAAAATTTCAATAGTCTCTAACTAACGCACGCGAGTTGTTTCCTAGACAAACCACCTTAATCCGGAAGGCTTAAGTTAACTTACTGTTGACTATGTTTCTTTGAAGAGAAAAGTGAAGAAACTTTTATTGACGCTCCTCTTACAAACTGCATTTGCTAGTCAAAGCTCACTTACGACCTTAAATAACATTTCTTCGGTTATTCTCATTACTCGATAAAGAATAATTAAAAGTAGGTTTTAATGCGCACATGGCGCTCCTTCTTCATGCCAGCCAGATCGTTTTATTTTCTTATTTGTGGAGTAAAAACCGCATATGTCGCACCTCCAATAGAAAAGAGACGAGGGCAAAAAGTCAATTTTTCAGGAGAAGCAATTATAAGACGTTTTTCAATTTTTTTACCTGGATTCGGAAAATAAGGAAGTTCAACAATGGAATAACGATTTTATAGAAATATAATTACTGTAGTTTACAAAGGTCAAGTTAGTCTTTCATTTTTATCATTAGACCCCTCAAAAATTTAAATCGTCATCCCAAATTTGTGATGTGTCACTGTAAGGTTGTTATTTATGACATTTGTAATACAACTAGATTGAAATAAATAATACCTTTTCTTTATTTTTATTCAAATAAAAATTATAACTTACAAAATATGATGCAAAAAACAGCAATCAGTTACAATTAAATAGAAAATATAGCCATTATAATCTTTAATTGGAAAAAAAAAAACAAAAAAAAACAAAAAGTCACAAATTTCTGAAAGTAAAGATTACATATCATGGTGTCTAACATTCTTATGTTCCTTAAAAATAAAAAATAATACTTGATGAGTTAAACACATCATTATAAAACTGTTCGTAGTATTTAGGTATAATATCACTTCTTAAAAGGCTCAAAATGACTTTTTTTATTGTCACTTACAACAAGTTTTGCACCATAAGCTTGATTCAGAGTAATCTTAGTTGTAGGACTTGTTCTAGAATTTCATTGTGAGTTAACACTAATTTCATGAAATCCCTCCTCCTTGGAGCTTGTTATGTAATAAAATTTATTGAGATTTCTTTTTTCTACTTTTATTATATTTATGTCTTCCATTTTTACCATATCATTCTTTTCCTTTTTGAAAAATTATTTCCTAACTGATTAGCTAAACTCTTGAGATCGTAAAAATCTTTATGACATAGTTCATTAACTACATAAGGGTTTTCTTTCTTCTTCGCTCCCAGGGGCCTTATCCATAAGGCGTGGTAGGCGGCCGCTCAGGGCGCCAAAATGTAGAATTTTTGAAAGCAAATTTAAACAAATTTTTATAGCAAGTAAAAGAATTAAAGAAACAAACCAAACAAAAATGTATTTAGTATTTTACCTTAAATGTCCTTGAGCTCTGAGTCCCTACGCGGGCCGGGACGCCCCACGGAGCCCCAAACTCCTGTACTCAGCAACATGGTTCGTTTTAATAAGGTTTTCAAAATTACCCCGTCTACCCTTTTATTATCAAACTGAATATTTATGTTTTTACTTTGTTGAAATGAGAATTTCTTTGTTGATTTTAAATTTTGATAATTATAAATATAGGGTAAAGTTGCCTAATATGGGTACCTTTTTTTGCCACAGCAATAATACCTCAAACAATGGAACTGCAACTCATAATGTATTGCGAAGTATACCTGTCCTGTATTTAGCACAAGAGTTATTTGTTCATTAACATAAGTCACTATTGATATAAACCTAATTTTACAAAATGTCATAAATCGTAACCTAATATGGGGTGGTTCCCATTATCAGGTACCTCGCATGCTGGGTAGGAAAACAACTAAAAAATGAACGTTGTTAAATTGTATATTTACCATGAAATTATACGAGTTGAGTTTTGATTTGTAATAAAATACAAAGGCTTGTCCAATTGGTGAAGGCAAGACTGCCTGTAGATTGTGGCTAAAATCAAATTTTTATTTTCTATTTCCTTGTCACGTGATTTTTCCATCTGACTAAGATTCTATTCTTTATGATATAGTCGATATAACTCTTCCAACGTTACATTTATCTTCTCCTACAGCATTATTATAGGATTCACATGCATCACAGAGATTCTTCTTTGGCTTGAAGGACCCAATGTTGAATTCTGAATTTAAAATGTCAGCATGAAAAGCATAACTAGCAGCTGGTTTAATCTCTGAAGAAAGTAACTTTACGTAGTCCCTGTTTAACTCAGCAATCGTCAAATTACCTTCAATAAATTCACGTGATGTATTGGCACGGAGGTAGTGACTTTCAATATGTGGCACTGTGTTCATGTGTTCTCTTACAGATTGTTTTATATCATCATCTAATTTTTTATGATGTCCATGTTTCCCTATCTTGTCTTCTGCAACAAATCCACAGGCTTTCTTTTCAATCACAGTTTGAATCGGATGCTCACTTACACCGAGGGTATTTCGAAAAACGCCTTGCATACCCTTATGAGTTTATTTCCAGTATTGAAATAAAAAGCAGAATTAAGACATCTCGATGCTTTATTAGCAGTAGTAACGCGTCGGTACTGTGGTTCTATGATTTCTATACAATCAGCCATAAAGTCTCTTTGTCTTCCTAAATTTCCTAACTACAAGAATTTTCTAAAAATGCCTTTTCGTATTTCTTCTGATATTTTACTTAAACATTTGAGAATACATTTCCGATGACGTGGAAGTTGCAATTTTCTCTCTTCGTATATTTTCTTCTCTTTGAGGAAGACATTTTTTCCCATGTTTCTGAGATTTTGTCTTTCTCTTTTTTCCACATTAATGAATTTGTGTACGTTTTTTCCCTTTCTTATTTTCAGGAGTTCCTTTGACCAAAATTCTTTATTCTGAAGTTCCTTCGATTATGTTTATTTTTTCTGGAGTGTTTTGGCACTTTGTTCTTCCATTTTATCACTAGATGATGTACATGAGCTTGAGGAGGAAGAATCTATATAGTCTGGATCTTCAGATGAATAATCAATAATATTCATATCACTTGATTATTATAGTTAAAGTTTTGTGATACCTACTGAAAATATTTATTTTAAAAACTCTCAAATAAAAGGCTAAAAGTGACTACCACAATAAACGTGCACTCTGCTGCATGTTTTCCGACACAGATTGCGGCATTTCTTTTAAGATACTCTCAATGGCATCCCTGTTTCTTGCCTCTAATTCTCCAAGAATGTGGAAATATGAAATGTTTACTTTTGTCAGTGTATCGCCAAATGAAATAATCAGGGGATTTCAAATATGGGGGATCGAGGTGTCCCTAAGGCAGCGGTTCCCAAACTTTTTCATTCCGCGAACCCCTTTCATAGAAATCCTCTGAAATGTAAAAATTTTCAAGGATAATCTTCCTTACCTGAATATCAGTGGCAAAGCCAAGGGTGGTGGTTACGTGTTTAGACACCCTCCCTACAGTTATGTAAATTAAAATACTTCAAATTTGCGTGCAAATTACACCTAAATAAAAAATGATTAAATTTTCATTAAAATGTTGTCCAAGACCGCGTCGTAAAATTCAAGTTTGAGCATTTAAAATTATCACTTTTCTTTAATAATGCAATCATTTGCTCAACAACTTGTGTTACTATATAATCAAAGCAAAAAGTTGCGGCAAACTAACGACAGCAATGGACAGGTAAATGCAGCGATAATGCGATTGCCGTTATAGTTACAATTCCCTATTCGTTGAAAAAACCTGAAAAATTCTGCCTCAGTGTCTAAAAGAATTGCACGCTAATTCGTCACGGATTCATATTCTCTCTTCGACAAAAATACGTTGTGTTAAATTACGCGTCGAAACGTGTCTCAATTTCGTTGTTTAATTTAAGAAATCTTAAAATCAAAATTATATATATTCCACTCTCAATCCTATGTTAAACAAATGAATGAAAGGATTACTAGTAGAATTTAACCAGTCCCGTCACTGCGGACGATGATTAAGATAAACCGTGCAATGAGATACGCTGGAAAAACGCCATTAAGGATTTTTTTGCCGCAAATCCCCTAGGGTTTCGCGAACCACAGTTTGGGAACCTTTACCCTAAGAGCTTGGAAACAATACGGTCCCACAGAGTAGAAAAAAGTTCTTTCATGCTTTGACGCGTTTTGTGGTTCCGGTTTAGCCTGGACAGTCCCCGATTTTAGATGTTGTCCCGGCGTCCCGTCCAGTTTAGTATTTGTCCCAGTTAAAAATTCTTTTTGTTTTTTATCTCATAAATATGGAATAAATAATTCACATTCCACCAGTTATATATTATTACATATGCAATCTATTTATTAGGAATGAAAATCTCATCTTTAAATTAAGTTTAAATAAGTACAATCCGTTAGGGGTGCCTATAGACGCGAGGTGTGCAGCGCACTCCGACAGCGGTGTGCACGCAGGGCACATTTAGCTGTAAGAGTTACGAAGCAACTATTTATGTTATAGATCATTCCTATTTACTTTAAAGAATTAAGTTTGTCTAAAACGTTATATTTAACTGTTATCACGTCATAATATTTTCTTGAATGTTGCCAAATACGGATTTAACTAAGGCTAGAAACGATACGCGACGTGGCCTTTCCAAAATGATTTGGTTACCCAAAATACCTTTTTTTCCTGGGAATTTTTAAAAAAACTTGAGGTGCGTTTTATAGCCCAAAAAATGCGGTAAATATGACTCTAAAATATTTGTTCCCATCAATTTTCTGACCAATTCTGTAATAATTTTGTGCACGTCATATTTTGAAAAATTATGAGTTACTTTGTCAATCTATTTATCTATTTGGCATGTAAGCGACATCAAAACTAAAGATCTTATATTGTCTCGGTTTTTCTTCCCAAGAACACGTTGTTTCCCAGTTTTACCTCCCCAGAACACGTTTTGTCCCGGTTTTACTTCCTCAGAATCTGGTCACCCTACGCTAATCTCCATGCACTTGATCAAGTAAAGGGAGTAATCAGGGATGTCATTGAGAACTTTCCTCAAGTGCAGTGTGTCTAAACAAAATGCTGTGGAGGACAAGTTTATGTATCCAGCATGGTGATGGCCATTTCTTATAAATAAACATTTTTGGGTGTCGTCAAACTTTTGTCAGAAAAAAATTCAAATTCATATTTTCGATATCTTCATTTCTTTGAGTAAATTTAAAATATTTTACATCAAAATTTATTATATCCTTGAGGCTTCAATGATTCGATACCATTAACTCTTTTGAGGTTTCATATTTTCGGCGTTTATTTTACCCACATCAACTACAAGATATGTCACGATAACTTATAAATAGTTCGTCCAGTCGCTTGTCTTGTACAAAGGAACCAATCCTTTCCCCGATGATAACCAAGTCTTCTAATGAAGGGAAATATAATAATCACGAGTTCTTTTTTATCTTCGACCTAAGTCGATAGCTTGATCATTTTTGTTCCTAATGGTGAAATTCCTACCGAGGAGAAATCACGAAATAATCAATGAGGCGACGTCTACAAAAGTTCCGTATTTATTTTATTTTTTGTTGAGGAGGTCACGCGCACACTTCATGAATGTTCCGTTATTTCTACCATCTGAAATTCTGCGATATCGTCTGTTTTGCTGCTGACGGATAATGAATGAGGGCGATATAACTTCAGGCATTCTCGAAAAATCAACCTTTATTTAATAGAAGATTTTCGATCGGCGACAAATAAATAAATTCCACGATTTAAATTAACAAGACTTTCGCAATCTCAATGTTTAATGAATGTTCGAAATTACCGTAGCGTATTTTAATGTTGGCGAAGTCAGTGTTAAAAATAAAAATGGCCACGATGATGATTAATTCAATAGGGCAGCGGTTCTTAAACTGGGGTCTGTGGATCCCCGTAGGTCCCCAACAGCAGTCCAGGAGGTCCCCGCAGCTAAGACATTTGCATGAAAGGGGTCCTCAGATTACTAAAGATTAAGAAACGCTGCAAATAGGGAACAATCGAGCTCGTCTTGTGGCTGAAAATTTTCAAGAAAAAAAATTTAAAAGATATACTTTCCTCAGGTATCTCCAATAAAAACAACAAGGTTGTGTTGCTGTGGCTATTGGAGATACCTGAAGCAAGTATATTTTTTAGATTGCTTGTTCTTGAACCACGATAATTATCAATCGTTCCAATCAGCATCGAGGAGGGTAATAATTGGTAAATTATGAAGCATGAAAAAATAATGCCCATAAGGATAGCCGAAATTATATTTAAATCGATCTACATAAGAAGATAGATATATATCTAAACTATAATTTTAAAGGTTTGGATGTATTTTATGCTATACAAATCCACAACTTCAAAGCTATCGTAAGGAAACTTGGCACGATTATTGGGGCATCAAAAAGTTATTCGCATTTTTTTATTTTCAGTAAGATAACACGTAAAAATTGACTTTTATGAGTGCAGGTTTTCATTCATTTGCTTATATAAATTCAACAAATTGACGTAAATTAAGAAAAATGGCCATAATTTCTTATTCTTATCGTCTCCTTTTGATCTTTGACTCGAAATCGCTAGCATTTTACGTTTATTCCCATTTATTTGGACTAAATTTGCATTTTTAACGATAAATACTTTGACGACAATGACATTGTTAAAGTCCAAGGACCTAATGTTGTTTCGGTTTATTAATTTAGTTACTTAATAAATATTCTTATTTAGTAAATCGTGCTTAAACGTGATGTAATAATATGTATAGTATATTATTTAATTTAAATTTGAATTTAACGTTTTTTCAATTAATTGCTGCAGAGTGTTTACGTATTTTATTTTTTATGATTTTAAGTGCGATTAATAAATTTATTAATCAGTTTATATATAGTTCCCTTAATATTAAGAAGTAGTCAATTAGTAGATAATTTGTATTTCAAAAATCAATATGAATAGTTTTAAATAAAGTATATAAATTTTAATAATAAAATATGTTCTATATTTCATTTAAACAGCAACCCGTGCGTAGCCGGGTAAATCTTCTAGTAATATATATTTATGGACATAGGGAGAGAGAGGACATACGGCACGTACACCAAAAAATATAAAAGCACTGTGCGAGATATGAAATCCTGTCAAACAAAAGAAGAAACAAAATAACAAGGGAAACTCTCGACTGAGGCAATGCCTGGAAAGGATAAGTTACATTCATCTTCCGCGGTCGGCGAGTTCGAATACTTTCCCAAATATTTCGTTTTGTTCTCACGAATTTTTCTCTCGTATTCCTTAAATTTACTTTCACCGAACGCAGACAGAATGCCTCTTACCTTTCACGGCAACATTTTTATTTATTTTTCGGAAATGACGAAAAGTGAATTTCGCCTTTCTTTTTTAGGCTTTCTCTCTCTTCCTCTGTTTTTCTCTTTCCTTTCATTCCCCTCTCTTTGTCTCATATATTATTCTTTTTCCTTACTATCAATGTCCCTATCTCTCATTGTTCAATTCCCTGTTTCTCATTTATTATTCTTTGTCCTTATTATCAATGTCCCTTATCCCATTCCTCTGCCTTCTTTTCTTCCTCTTTTTATTCTTATCCCTCTGTATCTCTCCCCTTCTCCATTTTATTTTAGTCTCTTCATCCTAACGTTCTCATCGCGTACAATCCTCTCTATTTACTTCTCTCTTTCTCCTCTCTGCTCCTTTTCCTTGCTCTCTCCTCCTCTAATTCCTCAATATGTCTTCTCCTCGTGCAATTCTCCCACTCTTTTGCTCGCTTGTTCCATACCTTTCTTCTCTTCCTCTATTGTAACTCCATTTAGAATCCTATGTGTTTTCAATATCCGGATTCTTAGTTTCCCTTTTCTCTCTTTTCCTCTTTGTCTATCACCATCTCACCTACTTTGTCTATCTTTCTTCTTTCTTTCTCCTTCTCTACCTTTATATATATTTCCTATACTTTTTTTATATTCATTACCTCCTTGTTAAGTTTTCTCTCTATCTCTCTCCATTTATAACTGTCATTTTGTTTTCTATTCAGAATTGATGGGATTCGTTTCTTTTTTCTTTCGTTTCCAGTCTACATTCGTCATTTCGCTCCTCAGATTTTCTCGTATAATCTTCGGTTTTTCTTATTATATCTCTTCCATATTTCTTCATCTCCTCTCGTTTCTCCTCTAATTTTTCCTCTCATCTTTTTCACTCCACTTTCTCTCCTCTCCCTGTTCTCTCGTCCCTCGCAAACTCTGGTCCCTCCTTTCTTCTCTCTGCCGCTTCCCTCCTTCTGTCTCCATCAAATCCTTTTCATTCCAGCCTCAAAACTTTTTCTCTTGTTCTCCTTTCATCTCCATCTTCACCCCACACACACCACCCTCCCTTCCTTCTCCGATTTCTGGCGTCCCTTTTCCCTTCATCCTTTACAGTCATTCTCATTTCGACACTTTTTTCTTACTCCTATAATCTCCTCTTAGGTATGCCGATTTTTCCCTTCTTTCTTTCTCACTTCTCCCGATCGCCCTTCCCTCCTGCTCCCGTCTTTCTTACCCTTTCCCTTTCGTTCGCATTATCCCCATCCCTCCCTAAGCTTCCATTCCCTCTCTCTCTCCGTCTTCTTCCTCTCACTTCCTCGCCATAAATTTTCCCGAAAAATATCCCGCGAAAAGGAGACGAGGGAGGAAGGGAGAAAAACTCTGTGAGACCTGAATCATCTTTTTATCGCGGCATACCCGGATGTCTACTTCCTGACGAGACGGAGCAGACATGGCTCGGGTATAGGAAAAAAGGAGGGAAAGAGAGATAGGAGAGAGAGGAGGAGGTGGTGGCGAAAGAAGGAGGGGGGAGGGAGGAATAAGGTAGAGAAGGAGTGGGGGGGAGTGTGAGGAGTGAGGGAGGGGGAGGGGGAGGAGGAAGGGAGGGGGGGAGTGTGAGAAGGGACGGAGGG
The DNA here is from genome assembly GCA_028673005.1 of Tanypteryx hageni. NCBI lineage: Eukaryota > Metazoa > Arthropoda > Insecta > Odonata > Petaluridae > Tanypteryx > Tanypteryx hageni. Next base: position 53,799,381 of record CM054115.1, on the reverse strand, counting down.
AAAGAGAGGGAGGAAGGAGATAGGGAAGGAGTGAGAGGGGGAGAGAGGGAGACAAACTGGAGAAAGTTTCGGTTTTGCCGGAGAAAGGACTCGTGAGGGCGGAAGCTGGCGGAGGGAAAAAACTGCTCACTTGCTCCGTTCTCTTCCCACGTCGTCCGTGTTTGTGTGTGTGTGTGTGTGTGTGTGTGTGTGTGTGTGTGTGTGTGTGTATATATATATATATATATATATATATATATATATATATATATATATATACACATAAACATACGCACACACACATATATATATATATACGTACGTGTGTGTATGCGCGCGCGCATGTATGCTTTTTATTTTGGCCAGCAAATCTTTTCGCCTTTCACGTCGGGAAGGAGTGAAAGGGAGTGAGAGAGGAGTGGAAAGTTGAGGGAAGGAAAGAGGACTTCGAAATATATAACTCACTCTTTCTTTATTTGTTCGAAGACGGCATTTTCTTAAGGTTTCCCTCCCACCCCGAAGCTCCAGAGGTCGCAACGCATTGTGACGTCACGCGCGAGACGTCGTCGGGTTTCTCGCCTTTTCGAAAACGTCTCCAGAATTGCTCGCTGCCTTTTTCGGACCGCGAAAGTCTGGGAGGTCAAAGAATCCCGACCGAAGCGAAGAGTTTTTTCTTTTTTTTTCATTCTTCGTATCTCCCGAGAATGCAACAAACACACGGCCGAGTTTACTTTTGAAAGTTATAATTGAATAAGCGATATATCATCAACATGTCCAATCTTGCAGTGAAAATAAACCCTTAAGGCCTATTGTGACAAACATGGAAAGGCTTCCAAATAATATATACTGGAAAAAATATATGGGGAGAGAAAAGTTTTTTGTTACTTTTGTCAGTTTCCCTTTACATCAGGAACGCGCACACCTTTTACATCCGTGGGCCGTACTTGAGGGTTTTTACTTAGCCGAGGGCCGCACTTACAATAAAGGCCGAACAATTTAAAATTAACAAACTTCGGTATGTTAGGATTCACTTTACTAGTCGCCAAACAAAAAAATAGATTGTAAGTTATTTATAATTATATGTTTTTCACTAATACCGTTTCCAGGTGAAATAACGGAATTGTATCAGCGTATGTCATATCGCAATAGTTTCGAAAAAACGAAAAAAATTAGCACTAAATTCGCGCAATCCGGGAAAAAAGAGAAACATGACTTTCGTACACTGTCAGTCAACAACTGATTCGCACCGGAGAAGGGTTTCACTCGAGTATACCCGCGACAGTAAGCCGCTTTCCAGATCACCCTCATAACAAATACTGCGACATTTCTGTCGTCAATTTTTTAAGAAGAAACTATTCTACCCAGTGGCGTACCGGAACAATAATAAGAGCTCCTCGCAGCCAGTAATAATGGTCCCCATATGGATATCTTAAATATTTACCAAACTGTATTATTATCATTGCCTGTATATTAACGAAGGACGGCTCTTTTTCAAGCTTGAAGCATTATCAAATGGTTTTGTTTATAAGAGTAAAACAAGTAGGGATGCACACGGTTTTCCCGTGGTGCAGAAGTACTTTTCGTCAAATTCGCCATAGTATAATCGTATACTAATATATTTGCTTTGAAATTAGAAAATCATTTTTCCTTATATTGTGGTAACCCTGCTTTTTAGATCCGTTTTAAACATGATCATTTCGTTTTGTAATTCTATACTCACCCTACAAAGGAAATAAATTTTTGAAATCGGTTCAGCTAATACCTTCGAAATTCAAAGTTACAAAAAAAAATTCTAACCTTGATATTGTGGTAACCCTGTTTAGTCGACCCAGTTGAAATATGATATTTTGATTATTTATTTATATGAAGATTATATAGGTATACCATATTGGATTATCCTTGCGGTCATTTTTCTAGAAATACGTGTAAAAGAAATATAATTTTACTTTTTACTGTGGTAGCCCTGCTCGTTAATTCCAATGTAAATATCTTGATTCATTATGATACGTTGTACAAATCTTATATACAGAATTTAGTTGAAATCCGTTCAGGCAATCCTTTCCAAATCCGTAATTACTGAAAGAATTTAATTTGCTAGTGTGGCACCGCTGTTTGGTTGATCCAGTCCAAATATGCTATTACGGTTTTGAATATATGTGTACATTATAAATTTTAAATTTGGTTTAAATTGATGTTCAACACAAATACTTATAAAAAGAAATTTTCTTATTTCTTGTATTGTGGCAGCTCTGATTTCTATATCTACATTTCAAATATTGATTTTGTTTTTTAATGTTGCACACCTTCTTCATAATAAATTTCGTTGAAATCGGTTGGGCCAATTCCTTCCAAACTCATTATTACCGAAAAGTTTAATTTATAATTGTGGCACCTCTGCATAGTCGATCTGGTCTAAATGTGCCATTTTGGTCATGCATTTATGTGATAATTCTAGTAACCAAATTTGGTTGAAATCGGTTAAACCAATTTTTCCCTGATATATACGTACGGATGGACGGACATAACGAAGATAATAGTGCTTTTCAGCAATAATGAAAAGCACTAAAAAAGATGTTCCTATGCCATATAGTCCTGCATAGTTTAAGCAAATTTTCTTTCATCTACCTTTTAATATTTCTTTTTCTTTGTCTCCATTAGCTGTGAAGCATTTTAGTCGTGGTTTGCTTTGTGCTCAATTTCGCCCCCCCCTTCCCCCCTCCCCATCTCCCCCCCCCCCCGCCATGCGAGTGCTGCGGGGCTATCCGCTACGCCACTGATTTTACCTCATTTTTGTTAATTTTATTTCCCTGTTACTGCATTTTCGTTTTCTTTTTGTCTCTACAATGGTCACTTTTTGGATAACCAATTTATAAATTATTTGGAAAGATTGTTTAATATTAAACTTAATGTTGTAGAATCCTCTGCAGGCCGCAAGGATATCAACGGCGGCCAGCATTTGGCCCGCACTTTGCGCATCCATTTTTTAGAGTATTGGTTTTTCGACAGAGGAAATGGCAGGGACATGAATACTGGGAGAGATGAGAGATCGATTAAATAAAAAACAGGAAAAATCCTACACTAATGAGATATGACCAAAGTGAAATGGAGTAAAAAGAATGGCGATTTTTAATACAATGCAAGACAATATGTGAATGTGAAGAAGAAATTTTAGTAAAAACAAGGAGAGTCAGGATCGAATAGGCTATAATACAATCTTTTCGAGAGCGAATGAAAGTATAATGTGAGGGAGGGAGCTTCATTTATCATATACATTAAACTTTTGAAAACTTTTCATTTAATGAGCTGACTCAATCTCACATCCCACGAAGCCCATGGAGGCAATCTCGTAATGATCCTTTTTTGTAAGCCACGGTCAATTTTTTGACTTGGACTTATATTCTCGCTATATAACTGTCAAAAAGAAACACACATCTATCATATATATAGTGAAAACGGAAGAAAATCATCAATATTCACAGTGTTGACTTAAACTTTGTACATTATCTCCGGATTTACAAAGAAAATTGCCAATTTACTTCTCAACGAAAATGAGACTTTTTTGGTCGTATTTATTTAAAATAAAATTTTAAACTTGCTTAAGTTAGTTGTCGCATGTTTATGATATTTCTGTAATCTGACAATAAAAAAATGAATCCTAAGACACATAAGACAGAATTCTAGTTTCTTCAAAATTTTTTATTGTATATTTTCAAAATTTTCAGAAATTATGTGTTCTACAACTGAATATCGATCCAATGTGGAATTACGAAGGCATGAGAATGTAAAACTATATAGAACGGTTTTTTTAACAATAAAAGTTTTGTATAATATTTACAAACAAAAAATAATGGATTACGACAGATGGACAAAGAGTAATCCAATCGCGTGGCAAAGTGGGACCGTGTTTCTAGGAAAAATGGCCAAAAATCATAAATTAATAAGGAAATGGAGAAATTTACATTGAAAGAGGTATTAAAGTACGATAAAGTTCAAAAAATAAAATTTTAAATATTTACGGACGAAATGGCACCACCATTTCAGAGATAAACGACGAAACGTGCAAAATTATGGAAATGCAGCAGAAAAGGAATAGCTTTAGTCGAATATAAGAGACGGCGAGAGAGAGAGAGAAAGAAAGATGAAACACAGAGAGAGAGAGAGAGATAGAGAGGAATGAGTCTCCCGGTGAGCTTAAAGAAAAGAAAGCTCTCATAATGAAGTCTGGGCCAAATAAAAAAACGTGAATTAATACATTTCTCATCCGAAAAATAACACATAATAGAGAAACTGGGAGAGATATTTTTGGTCGACGGATGAATTTCAATCCCCTCAATCCTTGAAAAGCTTTTCTTTTCCTCTCATCATTAATTCGGGATGTTTTTAATTTCGAAATTTACCGGCACTACCTCCTCGACGGTGTGTTGGCCTGTTCAACTATATCCCCACGAACATTTTTCCTTTTTTTTATAAGAAATAAATGCGAAAAATGGCGCGGTCGCGTACATATCGTCATAAATAGGACACCAAATGTCAAAGAGGTCGTTTACAGTCGATCCGTGCAACAAAAGAAATGCAACTCCGTGCCGAAAAGGCACGGTTTCTCAAGGAATTATTCATTTGGCGCGCGGAAATCTTTCTACGCTATGACGAGTAAACATTTTCCATCTCGAGTGGAAAAATAAAGTGCCTCCCGCTTGGAAAAAAATCGCTATCCGATTAATGAAACTCGAGAGATAACGAACGACGAAAATAAAGCTCGTACCTCTTTCTCTCCCATGCTGTTATTACGACGTGGACTATGAAAAACCTTTTATAAATCTCAATTTGCGATGAAAAATTTGTCCGCCTCAGGGAGAAAATACAAAACCTCTCGTCTCTTAGTGTTTGGCTTTTGTTTTTTATTTTTTTTTATTTCCTTCATTCGCTCTGGCGGCCTACGACATCTCGTTTCGCGGACAAAGTTTTTAATTTTTTCCCCCTGGGTCTCGGGAACAAGCAGCAGCGTGCACGCAATGATCTCTTTTCGGCCTCCATTTTGATGGGAGATGAGACGTACTTATCGTTATGAATCAGCAGAATGTCCTCGTGAAATGAAGTCTTTAAGTCGATCAGAATCATTTTCTGCGCTATCATGCGGTGAACTCTTACCGATGAAGTAATCTTCAGGTGAGATGGATATAACGCATATAATGTAAACTAAATCGCACGCTTCTATAAACAATCAATACTCATCTTTATCATGGTTCATTATTTTAAAAGTTTTTATCCGATATATATTTAGTGATGGGTTATCAAACTTGAAAATATAGGAATTTAATTTAATTAAACAATCCTATTAAGGATTATTTAATTAAATATTTTTATGAGATGATTTAAGTGCGCTACAAAAATCTTTTTCGTGTTTTCAAAGAAAATTTAGATTTTTTCTCCTTCGAAATGTTTAGAATCATTTTGCTTTTGAAAATTTTTCTTCCACCGGCGGTGCTTATGATATTTGCTGGTCACGTTGAAATTGATGTCGAATGTTTTGCATTCCATCTCACAAAATAAGTACGAATTAAACCAGATCAGGTAAATTAAATTCATGGCGTTTCTAAGAAACTCCTCTCCTACCTATTTTCCCTGGTTCGATCGATGGCGGTATGAAAACAACGAAATCATCTTACAATATTCGCGGAATTTTTCGTCTTCCCCTTCCAGTATTCCTCGGAGGAGTCTAGACGCACAAAAACTGGTACCCTATGTAATGTCGAGAAAAACAGAAAAAAGAGAGCAAAGGAGCTAGTTGGGGTAGCTTCCGTCGAAAATTCTCGGCAGTGATAAGTTGCATGAGTGTAAATTATGCGTCCGTTGCAAAGACGTACTGCGCGTGGAGGGTTATTTCACTAGATAAATCCCTCTCCACCGATAGAATGCGAAAACTTTTATGTTTAAATTTCTCCAAAGCAGATCTATATATCAGTCACAGATTGACAATAAAGTCTGGGCTGGAAAATAAATGCGAATAAGTTTCCATGAGAAAATATTTTGGAGTAACACAAGCTTATGTTCGCAGTAGCTCCGGTAAATTATATATTCGAGTATATTTCTTTTCCACGCTAACCCCAGTTTGTGGATTTTATCATGCTCTTTGTTCGTATGCGGATTCGATCGTTGCTATATTTTTGTCACAAACTTCATCCTTTTGTAACGTTGCCTGCTTTGTTAAAAATGAAGTCACACTAAGTGTAGGTTTAGCTATAGTTATTGGAAACTCCGGGACAAGTATGCAGTCGAACCTCGACAACTCGGCAAGTCGGAGTTGACATCTTTTACAGTTTGAACTGAAATAGGTTAAAATGAAGTTATATAACGCGAAATTTCAATGACACTATCTTTTTATGTATTATCTTGACGTTCGAGTTGTCATTATTTTTGAGCTTCAATTCAATCATCCTAATTTGACCGCAATTCCTGATTTCCTCACGCTTTCCGCATGTTCTCCTTTCTTAAGTGAGTAATTTTAGTACTCTTGAAGAACTCCCGATGGTTAAGTTTACATTAAAAATGGCGTCTTAATTTTACATTGGTTTTTCATTCATTATCAGGTTCTTACAAGGAATAATATAAAAATAGCTATAGAACGTTTAGTAAACATTAAATATTAATGTATGATGTAAATAATTTAAACCCGTTCGAAACTGATATCAATCAGGAAGCAGTACAACTAGCAACCTAAAAAAGAAATGACGCACCTATGCGACAACGCAGCGAATTCTAGAGAATATACGCGGCGCCCTAGCGCCGGCGTACTTACGTCAAGAGACCTAAGTGAAATGGGACGCCCGAACGTGAAGGAGAAAAGCGGCGATGGAAGACAGGAAGCGCGTCACGACGAGCGATGCAGCCAAGATGGCCGGCACTACATCGTCCGCAAGTACTTTGGAATGGCCGGACAACGTCCGAGCGTTCTTTAAAAAAATCGTAGGAGCAATGTAAGGGAACTGAAGACGCACGAAGGTACTACACGCTACAAGAGAGAGAAGCAGATGGAGAAGGGAAGAAAAAGACCGTTTAAGTAGGTAGTTTTTACGACACCCCAGAATGATTTACAAAAAATTCGCGCAGGCATCGATGTTCTCGGGCGAATTACTATCGGCGCGTTTTCTTCTCCCACAGGAGGTCATTGTTTGCGATCGCAATGAGCCGTAAGACAATCCCGTTTGGTCAAGATTTCGATTGAACATCTCCCGAGTCGAAAAATAAAAATAAAACGAAGAGGGAGATTGCGCAAAAACCGTCCACGTTCGCTACGTTTCGGACCTTAAAAATGGATGCGATGCGACGTCACACAAGTGCGAGAGTTGGGGAGAAGAAGGGGGAAAAGGAGAGGGAAAAGAGTTGTTAAACAATGGATGTTACACTCCGCTGAGTTTTATATCCGACCATTTGCGCCATTACTTCTGAAACGCATTTCTGTCGGGAACGTTTTGGGCGTAAAACTGCGCCTCCTTCGAGGATTTTGTTTTTTTTTTCCTCCACGGTCTCCCGCTGGTCATGATTTGCTCCCATTTATGCGGCGGTGACAAAAATTTTTAGTAGCGTGTGTATGTCTTCGTATTTTTTAAAAATAAATGCAAAAACTCCTTCCCAAACACTTGCATACATATAATACATGTCGTTCTTTTTCGTGCAAATTTTTTAGTATATTAACCATGCACCCGAATCAAACGGATACTTTGCAAGACATGCGGGAAAACGAAACGATTTGAAGGCGTTTGTGGCAAAGAAGGTTGTATCATGCGATCGTTTTGGAAAATTTGTGATTCCGTGGTGAATTTTAGCACGCTATCTTTGTTCACTTTCCTTTTAGCTGATGTCGCCCCTTGACATGTGCCTAAATGATCGTGAAGCCGAACCCATAAGGAGAAAGTCCAAGACTACATTTACATGCGCATAAAAACTCGCCATAATTCACATTCAGTTTAATGTTTGATTTCTCATGAACAATTCGTGCATAGCTATCGTTGGCTGAAGTTTTACATTACCATAAATAAAAAAAACAATCAGACCGGGTTTACTAAAGTCAACCTTGGATACTGCACTTCTGTTTACGACGGTCATACTATTTGGAGCTTACAAACTAGTATTAAAGATCATTTTTGATAGTTCCGAGTTCTCTTTTCGTTGAATTTCAAAAAGTACCTTATATCTTCAAATCGGCTGACGGGCATGTAGATGGGGTTAGAGCATGTATTCAAAAGATATCTTTGATGGATTTGTCAACTCCTATCATTATAAGAATGCCAAAGAAAGCGTTCAGTTCATATGAATATATAAGCTGCCATATCTCTCCCTAGCTCACGCAAACGAATCTGTATTCTTGGTTGGTATACACTGACTTCCTCTGTTATCTCTTTTGTAATAAATTGTCTCTAAGTTCAATGTTTAATCAATGAATTATCAGATATTACAGATGAGCTTTGTTGGAATGACACCCTTATTATACCGATTTTTAATTAATCCTCATCATTAGTCATCAAAACATGATCCTAAAATGCATCATTAGCCCTAAAAAACGAATGATACATTCACGGTTCCTTTTGTTCTCCCAATCAACTTTTCCACATTTGCCGCTGGCAATATAATTATCATCTCAACCTTCCAATCGTACTCACTTCTCCTTTCAATTTCAATTCTACATAAGTTTGCGTCTCGAAAAATTAAGCCGCCCGATGATTCTGTAACGCAGCGGAAACTGTTCGGATTTTTACGATAAATTAATGGTACCAAAAATTTAAGTGAAAATGCATTCAGTGTGAATAATAAGCTGCACAAAGTAACACCTCAAACTGTATATTATATATTCTGGATAGTCAAGAAATTGCACTTCAGCGAGTTTACATTTCCGTATATGCGTGCGTCGGCAGTTACGGGTAATTAAACAGCTATGTTACCAATTTGCAAAAGATCGTGTGCCCGACGCTATTCCGCGTAAAAATACTGCAGCGGATGCAATCGGTATTTCATAGATACTACATTTCCCGGCGTTCACTTCAATATGGAAATATGAAGTATACATATTTCAATTCGTGTTAGTACCAAGGTTAGATGTGGAAAGTAACCGAAACCGAGGCGAGAACATTTAAATACTTTTGGTACTTTGTCTATTAATTGCAGCAACATTGCAATTTAGACGCTCTCATCTAAATGAGATTCTAGTCACGGGAAAATGTAAAAGATGAAGGATAAATATTACAGCACGGGCCACTGCGTAATTACCTGGATGTGTTAGGCGAATGCTAATGCAAGCGTTCTGTTTTCCGACTTTGAAAATGCTGGAATATATTTCTCGTTCGACATTAAAACTATCCGCGACTCTTTACGACTAATTTAGATGTTTATAGTGAATAAATAATGATAATTCCGTTAAGTGTAATTTGATCGTCACTGAGTTATTAAGAGAACTAAGAATAAGAATAATACAACGTAAAGAATGACGTATCCCCTTTTTATGGACCGAGAATATTAAATTACAAATATATATATTTGTAATTTTGTCAGTTTTTATAGAGAAAGAGCAGGATGTCACCATGAAAATTACTTTCATTATATAACAAATTAAATGTTATTCAACGTCAATTTTAATGGCAGTTCGTAAAAAACAGATATAAAATTATTCCAAGCATCAAAAAAGTTACAATCACTGTTTGCAATGTAAGCATCATTGTCCGTTAACATTTCCGTAAAAGTCAACGGGATACAGTCAATACGATTGATTGGATACCGTGATCTCGTTACCGACTAGACAAGAGCGCAAACACGGACCTCTGTGCCAGCAATGATTTGATCGCTTCGTTTTTTTCTCCTCTTTCGAAATAGTTACGGATCCGAGCGGAGGCAAAAATTTACGCGAGTTGCGTGTCCCCCGTTCTCATTTCGGATCAGAAAATATTTCACTGCAATCCGGACGTTTCAATCCGACTTGGGGAGTTTATAGCTGACGCGACCGGCGTTAACCTTCTCTCGTCCGGCGATTGCGCCCGTCTGAGTAATATCCGCCGTCCCCGCTAGGCGGTGCTGCGAAACGCGGTGCGTTCTCGTTATTGTTTCAGAGCCCTGGCACCGCAGGCTATCCGACTCTAGACGACCTCTCCACCACCGAATTGGACAGAGGAAGGGGGAGGGGGAGGGCCCATTCGACCCCGCGAAGGCCTCTCGAAAATTTCGAACCCGTGACGCAGGCGGTAACTGATAGTAGGGGTACTAGTCTTTGGTTTGCAGTTTCCCACGCTTCCATCCCCGCCGCAATAGTTCAGGACGACGGGCCAACAAACGGACGCGGTCTAATGGCACGAACCCGTATAGTATTTTTTCATTTTTTTTAACTCTTCGATTGAAAAGTTCCGAAAACATTCCCTCCTAACTCCAAAACTCATCTATCTCTGATTCTCTTTCCCTCCCGAAGCACACTTGATGGAGGGTCCCAGGAGAGGGCATTGAGGACGATATGTAGGTTAATGGCTGACGAGGAAGGAAGTTTTGGAGAAGTGGGGGAGGAAACGCTTTGAAAATAGGATGATGGAGTTTGTGCGGGAGACGGGGAGATAGGGGACTGGGGTAGAGGAGAGGGAGACAGGAATCGTGAGGAGACCGAACGAACGCCTAGCCGAGTCAGACGCGCTCGCGAACACATGCACACGCAATCCGCCGTGGTAATGAAGTCGGGAAAAAGTACAAGTTCCGAAAAGCGGAGAATCGTGGGAAAACGTCGGAGGAAAAATGTCCGAATACCCACTGATTTTGAAAAAATAAATTCGTTCGAGAAAATAAAATACTTGCTACTAACACAAACATCATTAAGTTTCCGATTTTACGAAAGCATGCGAGAGTTCGTCTGACCCTATTTATGATCGCCTGCACTGCGAATCAAAACTACGAGTACATCGCCATTTCCATAGAACATGGGTGGTTTGCTGAACTCTCGCCGCTGATGATTTGATTTTGCAGTGGTTACTCGAATCACCAACGCACGGCACACGCCGCACGCTCTTCGTTTCCCGTTTTCGACCAACGCCCATGTTTAGAATAGGGGTAACCGTGGCTAGTAATTTAGACAGCTAGATTAGGCATAGAAATTTAGAAATACATATCTCGGCTAAAAAGCAGATTTCGCCATTGGTTTCCTAATAAATATTAAATTTTATTTAGTTATTATTATCATTATAAAGCACTTGAAGAGTTAAGTGAAGTGCTTAAGAATGAATCCGTGAATGTGCAACCACAGCATACATAAAAAAGCAAAATCGAAGTAGTTATATTACTCTGTCGATCCTTATTAAGCAGTAAAACATTCTCAGTGGATAATGCATGCGTTCCCTCGCATTCGTGGTATAAAAAAATAGCGTGACCTACGAGGTAATTATGGCTATTAATGTTTAATTATGGGATGGCTTGAAATGATCCGTAGCGGAGATTTGGCGAGGGGAAGTCATTCCATCTCGTGCAGCCGAGTTTCGCCGTTTAACCGCCGCTCCAATTGACGTAAATTGACCAAATGCGCCGCGGGTACTGCAGTACACGAAGTGCACTAACCCTTTCTCTCTCTCTCTCTCTCTCTCTTCTCTCTCTCTTCTCTCTCTCTTCTCTCTCACACACAATCTAGCCCTCTGGTCTGTCGGCTAGGAAATTTGACCCAGGGCGGTCGCAGGGAACCAGAATGAGAAATAGAGACAAGAGGAAAAGGAAGATACATATAAATCAGCATGGATTAATGGATAAATTACGAGGATAGGAGAGAAATACACTAAGGACGGACAGGAAAACCTCGCACGGTTTCGCTTTGCGTTCCTATAATAGAACGTGCAAGTCGAAACCGTGCGAAGTATTTTTCTCCGTAAGAATACATGATATGAATTTCATTTGAAGACAGTCTTGAACTCAACATTCAACAGTTTTGTTATATTTTTATAAATTCTTCCTTTAATCTTTCTTATGACCTCTGAGGATACAGAGAAGTTTAATGATTTTTAACACTCGGAGGCCGTAACTAACTCGTGCGAATGACATTGTCATGCAATTCGAGGTATTACTCTGAAATGAAAACCGCGCTAAACCGAAAACGCATAAAGCGAAACCGTGCAAAGCGAGGGGGGGTGTACTTGATAACTTTCTACAGTATATTTTCGAGGAAGGTGATAAAGATAGCGGTAAAATATTTTTCAGTGGCACACGAAAAAATGTTTTGAAATCGCTTGGCTAATTCAATGGATCCAAACATTTTTGTATAGACATCACCCTCTCAAAGACAAACAATTTCGAGGTAAACTCCTCAATAAAAGGTTGTATATTTATACAAACGGGTACTACAACGTTTGGACGGATTCTTTCGTTGGTGCTACGACATCATTAATTTATTAGAGGAAAGATTATTAGCCTCATGCATGGGCGGATTCAAGGGGGGTAAAGGGGGTAATTACCCCCCCCCCCCTAAAATTTCTGAACACTCGAAAAAATTACCATTTAACTCCATTTCTTCGTGCTGAGATGTTGATTTTATAATGTAAAATATGTCTAATTAATTCCATATTTATACTTACTAACTGCATTCATTCGCCATTAATACAATACAAATATATAACCTCGTAAAATATGTTATGTATATGTATAATCTTTAATTTACAATCATAAAGACATTGTTAAGTGGTATTAATTTTGTTGAATAAAATTCTATTTAATTATTTTTTCAGTATCAATCGATGTATTGCCTGTGCAGTCTTAATGTGTTCGCTTTTTACTAATAAGTTCTATATTTACTTTTTCTGATTAAAATATATTTTAAACAAAAATGTATCAAATGCTTTTTCATTCCTACATTACCCTCCCCCCCCCCCCTTGGATGAAGTCTGAATCCGCCCATGGCCTCATGACCCATCAAAATTTCTAAATCGCTGATTTATTTATTTAACTTTTTTTCGCGACACCCTTAGCGATCACCTTCGGCAACCCAGCTGGCTGCGGCGCTCATTTCTGGGAAACAATGGGTTAGATTACAACAAAAACAGGAGGGGAATTCAAATAATTCGAGTTACGGAGGAAACAAGTTCGACAGCAGAAAAAATATATGAACGTAAACCGAGACGGGTTGACGAATAGTTGGAAGCTTACTTCAGGTGACTTATAAATAAAGAAAAGCCCAGCAACAATACTCTCTAAAGCTTATAAGAGAGGACATGGAAGAAAAATAATGACCGTGAGAGAAACATTGGAAGCACAGAAAAAGTGGAAGAGGGCGCGAAATAATGACTGGGAATGGGGGCGAAAGGGAGATGCGTGGGAGTGGAAGAGAATGTAACGTAATATAAAGAATCAAGGGAAGGTAGCATGCGACAGAACACGAAATTTTCGTGAGGGCATCGAGGCGATTCAAAAGAGAGATAGCGAAAGAGAGAGAGGGAGGGAGAAATAGGAAGGGGGTAATAAATCGGAGAATGGCACGGAGTGATGTACACGAGGCGGATGAATATGGCGACAAAGGTTGGTGCACACGAGTTATTCCGGGAATGCAGGAAAGGTTTCGAAAAATGAATGAGGACCAAGCGAAAGAGTTTAAAAGGGGACGGGAGAGTGTAATAAGTTTGCCCAGAATGAATGGTAAGGGGTGAAAAACTGGACAAAAAACGACGCCGCGTTTAGGGAAAACATGGAAAACCACGAAAAACTTGGACGGTTTTAGACGTACGTGAAGCAAGAAAGCAATAATGTTAAGAAGAAAGTTATGGCTCCTCCGTATCACGCTGCGCGGTTAGTAGGGAAATTATTTCTTTAACCTGCTACCAGATAGGAGGATCAATCATATTTAAAAGGCTTTACTTCAGATATATTTTCGCTAGGTTTAGAATTCTCACTTGGAACTGTTTTCCGTACCGACACCGTAAGTCTACCGCAAAAAAAATGTTAAACAACAGAAATACCATCATTTAGAATCGATAATTTATTAATTAAAATAAGGAAATGTGCTACTCGAGGAGTAAGACTGTCTCACAGAGAGGTAAGTCCTTCATGAAAACAAACTAAAATTAATCAAAATAAATTTCCATGGAGGAATAACGAAAGCTACAGAGGATTGCGTTTGAAACCTTACGAGAAAAACGTTGTATTCAGAATTGCATCCTCTTGAGTCTAACTAGAACATTTTACGATTTTAAATGTTCGGAGTCCTTTCCAAAACCGTGCCAAAGTGAAACTGACGGTCGCGCAATTTGAGTAACCGAAAACACATAGGGCGAAATCCTGCAATGCAAGAGATATGAAGTGAAAGAGGATGAGAAATTGATAATTCGAGGTAGCAGCCTTGGTTCTTACGTACATTCCCACCGCCAAGGAAAAAACTTCCTTATATAACAACATATTATATTCATTCAATAAAGGACTACATCAATGGCTGTCCTTCATTCCAGCAGCCAAAAGTCCACAATGTTCACAACACTTTTTTAAAAAGGGGTCCTCGTCGTGAATTCGCTGACGCCACAAGAATTCGCACACGTATGAACCTAGTAATGATCTACTTGTTCCACATTCACGTTTGTTTCTCATTTTTTGCGACTCCCCACAGTGTTTCAATGTGTTGCGCGTGAGCTCTAGTCTGCGGATCAACTACGTTTTGAGAAGGATTCACTGTCGCATGAGAATAATTCATTCCAGGAACGCTTTGTATATTTGCATAAGCTCGCCACATATCAGAGTGAATTACCCTCGATTATTGCACTCACAAATTACTCTTGTTAAAGTGTCTTCTGAGCGGTCCGACACCAAGTACAGAATACACTCCTTCGTCTGTACGCATATTCCTCCAAAAGCCCATTATTGTGGAAATATTCCACCAACGTTGTACTTCCGGCGTGAAAAGCATGACTCCTCTCTCAACAGTGAGGACAGGCCCACCAAGTTTCGGTGGATTCTTCGCGCATACTTATAGCAAAACGTTCTTCCAATCGGTGATGGAATGGTCGTGTATTCCTAGATCCCTTTAAAAAAATACCACAGTTGCCATTTCGCGAGTCCACACCTAATTAAAAAGAATTATCTTATCCAATAGTAATTTATTATTTTGAATCCAAGTAACTTTCCTTAAGGCGCGTTTACACGGTTCAATGCCATAGAGCAATCCGATTGAAGCAGCAGCATTGAACTTCCGCATTGAAATAGAAGTTGTTTACACGAATCAATGAAATTGATTTCAGCAATTCAATTCAACATGGCGCCAAGTGAAATAGTTCGTGCGGGTATTCGCATTACTTGTGGTCATTTAATGCATGAGTGCTATAGAATATGTACTATCAAAAATTAGGAAAAAGAAAAACTCGACGTTTTGGGACAAGAAGATGGATCATGAGACGAGATATTTTAGAAGCATCGGAATCTTTGCTTAGGGTAGGGATTGCAATACCGGTAAACCGGTTTACCGGTAAATATCACAAAAATCTACTAAATTTACCGGTATTTCGGTATTTTCTACCGGTAATTCGGTAAAAAAGAACGTATTTAATGAATGTTTTAATAATTTTACCTGTTGACTATCTTTGTAAAATATATGTTTAAATAGATCTAAACATCTAAATATTAATTTATCATGTTCAATAAAGAGATAAAAGTTGCTGTACAGGCACTATGCTGCGAAAATGTAAATCTGTATATCGCTGATGTAACGTTAACATTTATACTCGATGAGCTAACAAATCAAAACACATTTTTAGCAATGAACTTAAAAAAGCATTGATTGCCCGTATAAAGGAAAGACGAACAATTTATTCTGATGTTCTACAGTACCTTTATGATCCCACGAAATCGAATGATGAAAAATACGAAATTTTTAATAAAACCAGCAAATCCACAATAACGAAGATAATCGTGGAGCTAGTTGAACGCGTTTCTAATAAAAAGGAAACAGATAATACAATTAAGTCAACTGAAGTCATTGATTATGATTTCGAGAATGTTGCAACTTCAGTCCCTTCGACATCGGTTGCGTTGTCGATGAAGGAAAAACTTCAATTGGCGATAAAGAAAAAAACACGAAAGACCTAACACGTCGCGAGAAACGAAATTACGTATTTTCAAAAAGAAAAATTAAGAGGAAAATATTTAAAAATGGCTTTTGATTTCCTAATGACCGTTCAACCAACGATTGTCTAATCAGAAAAAGTGTTTTCTAAGGAAGGGTTGATATGCACAAAAATCAGGTCTCAGTTAGGAGACCAAAGTCTGGATAAATTATGTTTTCTGCGAGCCTATTTTAACAACCAAAGAGACAACAAATAAAAAAGAATCAGCGGCAATAACTTTTGTTTTAAAATAAAATTTTAGACTTTATTTCATGTTTATAATCAAAGCTTATTTACGATTTTTGTTTAAAGTCTGTGTTGTTTTTTCCTTCAAGTACTTATCTTTAGAGTTTATAATCGAAGGTTTATTTACGATTTTTACTTAAAGTTAATGTTGTACTTTCCCCAAGGAATTATCTTTAGTTTATTTCATGTTTATTTAATCCAAGGTTTATTTACGATTTTTGTTTAAAGTTTTATGCTGTGTTTTCCTTAAAGTACTTATCTTAAAATAAAATTTTTATTTATTTATGTTTATCGTTTTATTTTCAGATGTACTATTTTTTGAAAATGTCGAAAGTTACCGATAAATTACCGGTATTTATGAAAACATTTACCGAATTACCGCTAATTGAAAAAGTCGGTAAATTTGCAATCCCTAGCTGAGGGAATGGGCCGCAGAAGATAGCGAGATGATAAAAAATCATCTCAAAATGTCTCCGGAGCTATTTGAAGAACTCTTGGATAAGATCTCGCCATTAATTCAAAAACGAGATAACGTAATGAGAGAAGCTCTTAGTGCCAAGCTGAAACTGCAAGTTACATTAAGATACCTTGGTACTGGAGACTGCTTCAATACACTTGAAGCTACGTATCGAGAGCTCAGATGCTCCATATCAAATTTTTTGCAGAGCCATTTACGTAGTGTTGCAAATTTTATTAAGATAAGCAAATGAGAATTTTGTTTTTTTGTTACTTTTATTTAAGAATTTTTCAACAAAACAAATTAAAAACCATGATTACTCTGTACAATTCGAAGAACAATCCAACACAACTCGCTTTCTTCAGTTCACTCGTCATTCACATTTTAAAACCAGAGCATCTGTTGTCTCTCGAGACAAAAATGCTTTCAATGCTATTGAAATTCTCTGTTTACACGAATCAATCATCGTTCAATGTTCATTCTCATTGCTTCCATGGAATTGAACAAAAGTAGAGCTCGACCCTACTTCTTTCAACGTTCAATGCGATTGCTCAATTACATTGAATTCCTGTTTACACTTTTCAATTTTTTTTCAATTTGGATGATTCAACCGGATTGTTAAATCAAATTAAACCGTGTAAAGGCGCCTTTAACCCTAGAATGGTAACGTGAGTCACTCTGACTCACACATTACCAAAAGATGAGTCTAACGCTGTTCGTGTTCAAACACGCTCCCCCTTTCTTAACAGTGCTTCCTTTAGTTAGTTGTTTACGTGCTGTCAAAGGAGCAACACGTTATTTTTCTCCGATCACCGTTACCGCTACATATGTATGCAGGAATTGCACAAGGGGTTGACGTAACAATGGCAAAAAAGTAGACTAAGTTTGTCAAACTTAAGTAGTAATCTGAAAGCTTTGATTTGCAAACCCTTAGGAGAGGCCCCTGAAACACATTATGCGACAGAGCGACAAATATCAAGAAAGTATTGTCATTTGTGCCATTATGCCAAGAGAAGAAAAACCTCCACTCTCTGCAAACTTTGCAAGAAGC
This sequence comes from Tanypteryx hageni, assembly GCA_028673005.1. NCBI lineage: Eukaryota > Metazoa > Arthropoda > Insecta > Odonata > Petaluridae > Tanypteryx > Tanypteryx hageni. The sequence continues at coordinate 53,781,566 of CM054115.1, read as the reverse complement.
CTATCTGTTGCGAGCACCAAAAATTGTGCACTAACTATTAATTTACATATTTCTAAAATTACTATATTTTATTTCTAAAATTACTATATTTTGACGTTAATAAAATCATTTAAAAAGAGTTATAATGATATTTCCTTATTCCAAGTTTAAGTGAGTCATACTGACGGAGTGTTACCAATAAGTGCTTAAAAAATAGCGTTACCATTCTAGGGTTAAAGCTATTTAACTGCGACATGCTCGCAACTTGCACCTCCAACGTCCTTGACCTGTAAACGATAACGTAATTTAATGTCCGTTTGACCTACACCTATTCGTTGAAGAAAATCTACAACTGCGTTAATACTATTTATCTCGCGACATAATTGCACAAAGTTAATCTAGAAAAGGGTGGGCTGAAAGCTGCAATTTTAATAATAAAAGCCTAGATGTGTCTGTGTATAACGCTGACGTCATCAATGGCACTTTTAACGCGTGTTAACAAACTTCTCGATTAGGTGGAAGGTTGAAATTTCGCAGAAATGTTTGATTTAGGTATAAAAATTAAATGACGAAAAAATATGAAAAAAGACCTGGGTTCGACACCAGGGGGGCGATTTCCATTTTCCGTGAGATAACACGTTAAAAGTGACTTTTTAAAGTGCAAGCTTTTATTCTTTTGGAAATTCAAATTAGAAGGAATTGATGTAAGATCTTAGAATTTGAACTGTTTTAGGAAAATTAATGCAGTATCTTATTCTGTTCATTTTTTCCCGCCTACCGTTCGAAATATCTCATATAAAACATTTTAATCCCATATTTTGGGAAAATGTCGGCTTTTAAACGGGATGTTGCCTTGCCGACCGCGTCATTGCTAAACTTCGAGAAACAATTGTTTTCTCAATCCGCATACGTGCAATATATACGAGTGCATAGATTGCTTTAAATTATCTTAGGATTTTTCGCGAAATTACGTAATCCTAATGGGACTGGGATTTAGTTTGGATTCTTTTGCTTATCTAAACGTCTATATAGATGTAGAGTAAGAGAGCGGGGGATGTGGGGAGGAAGATAGAAAGGAAGGGATATAGAATGGTTGGTATATAGAAAGGAAAGGAGTTATATAATTAGAAAAGGACGGGAGGAAAAAGATAAAGAGGGAGACGGAGAAAAAGAGGGAAAGCTATGGATTGGGACAGGAGGGAATGAGTGAGGGGGGAGGTGGGAGAAAAGAGGCAGAGAGAGGGAGGGAGCGAGGGAGGGAGAGAGGGACGGCGAGAGGGAAGGGATATTATTATTACTGACACACGCTATATGATGGGCAATACACTAGTATTTAAATAAATGGCAAATTACCGTTCTGTTGAATATCGAATGTTGTTTATAATGGTTGTATGTTTTTTGTTGTTGTATGCTATGAGTGAAGGATTTTTTCCTTGGCGGGAGGATTGTAGATAGAAATCATTATCGTAATCTGAAAGAAAGCAGCGTTTAAACGAACATACGTTATGCGAAACAGCACTATCCGAGGGACGAGAGTAAATAAAAGAATAAGGAAAGCAGGGGAAATGTGTGAGAGAGATAGGAGACATGTACGAGAGAAATTCGATCAAATAAATGAGCGAAAGATGGAAAGGAGAAGGGGAAGAGAAAGAAGCGGAAGAGGAGAGACTGCACAGAAAAATGGGAGAGGATAAAGATTAAGGGAAAGAGAAAGAGCGCGATAAATGGAGGGAGATGGAAAGACGGAGAGAGAGAGAGAGGTTTATCCGGGCGGAGTTTCGGAGGCATGGAGCAATTACCAGGAACCGTTCGTCCTCAGCCCCTTCGTCACATTGAAAAGCTTCCTCGGAGCACTTTAGAATCAGCGATTGAACAATGCGAACGGCAATGTTGCTACGCGGGTATAGTCTGGGGAAACGGCATTGGTTGAGTAATTATCCTTCTCCCCCTCCCCTCTTTCGTCCCACAGTACTCCTCCCACTATCAAAAACACCCTATCCCTCGCAGTTAACCGAAATAGTGGGGAGGATAGGGAAGAGAGGGGGAAAGAGAAAGTGGGAGAGGGAGAGAGAGGGAGGGAGAGAGGAAGGGAGAGAGGGAGGGAGAGAGGGAGGGAGAGAGGGAGGGAGATAGGGAGGGAGAGAGGGAGGGAGATAGGGAGGGAGAGAGGGAGGGAGAGAGGGAGGGAGAGAGGGAGGGAGAGAGGGAGGGAGAGAGGGAGGAATAGAGGTAGGGAGAGAGGGAGGGAGAGAGGGAGGGAGAGAGGGAGGTAGGTAGGGAGGGAGGTAGGGAGGGAGGTAGGGAGGGTGGTAAGGAGGGACGGAGAGAGGAAGGGAGAGAGGATGGAGAGGGAGGGAGAGAGGCAGGGTGAGAGAGCGAAGAGGAGGGAGGAATTAAGAGGGAATGGAAGGGCAGGTAGAGGGAGGGAGAGAGGGAGGAAAGGAGAGGGAAAGAGAGAGGGAAAGATGGGACAGAAGAGGGAAGGAGAGGGAGGGAGAGAGAGAAGGAGAGGGAGGAAATGATAGGAAAGGGGGGCAGGCAGAGGGAGGGAGAGGAATGGAGAGGGAGAGGGATGGAGAGGAATGGAGAGGGAGGGAGAGGGATGGAGAGGGATGGAGAGGGAGGCAGGGATAACCCGATGGAGAGGGCGGAAAGGAGAGGAAAGGGGATGGAAGGAAAGGGAAGGGCAGGGGAGGTATAGAAGGAGGGAGAGAGAGGGAGTTGAAGAGAATAGAATGGAGAGAGGGAGATAGGAGAGGTGGATAAATACGCTTCTCATATAATCAACCTGAGGACATGAGTTCCAGGCATTGGTGGTGGAAGAGTGTTTTGAATGTTTGAGGAGGGAAAGATGGGGGAGAGTATGCGACACCGCGTTTCGCTCCCGACCGTGAACCACTGGCTTTTAGAATGCGCTATATCCTCTCCTTCACTCTCTCCCTCTACCTCCACTATCACCCTATCTCTCAAAAACTAATTTCCCCTTCCATTTCTTCCTCCCACCATTTTCTACCCATTTCACTCTCCCTTCCTTTCACTTTCATTCCTCCGCGAAATTTCTTGTCCGAATCATTTGTTCCGTAAGTTCGGTTGCTATAGTAATTCGCGGCCCTAAACTTATCGCGGGATGGAATTTTTTCGCGCCATTAACCCCTCAGGCCGGTAATCCTTTTATATCCTGTTCAAAGCGGCCAGTCATTCGCCGCCCTTGGCATTTATGCTTTATTTTTCCGCCGAGAAAACAGTAAATAGATGACTCAGATATTTAAGCCTGAGAAAAGAGAGGATAGGGTCAGTTAACGTGTACGGACAATCACTGCGACGACAGGAGGGCAAGATCCATTCCACGTGTATGTCAAACGGCTTGAGGGTTTAAGTCGATTCGGCGAGGAAGCGGATACGTTTGCTCCAAGTAGTAACTCGGCTCTCTTGACTGATCATGGAAAATAATCGTGTTTCGCATTATTTCAGCTTTTATTGCCATTACGGTTATCGGTGGAAGAAGACTTTTTTAGAATAGAATGATTCGTGAAATGACGGATCCGAGAAAATTTCATGCATTAACCTGCAAAAACATTTTTCTTAGAACGAATACAGTATGCGCCGATACTGACAAAATATGAGATCGTCAAAGATAAAATTTTCGGGCAATTTTTAAGATAGGAAAAGGTTTTAGAACGGCATAAATGAGAGCTCGACATATACTCAATGCTAGGATCTCGGACTATAGTAATTTTGGCTTAATCCAATGACTAAGGTGTAATCCACGTAACGCAGCCAGCAAGATGGACGAGGACCACATGAAAATGACGCCTTTGATTCGAAATGTTCCATATATAGATTGGCTATGACGAGAGAGAGAGAGAGGACAGCCCATAGCTGCTCTCTCTTGCTCGTATAACTGCCCGTTCCACAGGAAATAGTTGTTGACGAGGCAGAATTCTGTTAACTCTGGACAGTCTGCTGGTAGTCCATGCTGTTTAAGATCCTTTAAGACGTCGATGGGGTCCTTTATGGGAACCTTAGTGAAGAGTTAGGCCACGTCAAAGCTTACTAGAATGTCGTTCTCAGATACTTTCATATCGTTTAGCATTTCTATGAAATGTGCTGAATACTTCAAGTACGATTCCATTCTGCCTACGTGCGACTGTAAGCTGCGTGCGAGGTATTTCGACAGCCGATACGTAGGGGAGCCGATGGCGCTGACAGTGGGTCTCAGAGGAACGCCGCTCGTGTATTTTTGGTATCCCATACAGTCGTGGAGGCCTGGATGATGATGGCAGCATGTTCCGTTGGTCTTCAATGGGAATGAAGGATTTCTTGATCAGTTCTCGGATTTTTCGTTCGGTTTTCATCTTCGGGTCACCTCTGAGTGTGGAGTAAGTTGATCGTCCAGCAGGTTGCGAATCTTCTCATCGTAGTCCTCCTTAGAGATGATTACGGTGGCGTTCCCCTTGTCAGCCGGCAAAATCACGACGTTTTCGTCGTTTCTCAAATCTTTGATGGCCTGTCTTTCGACTGTCGAGACATTTGAGCCCGGGGGTCTTGCTTTACGAATAATATGCTCAACCTCTTGTCGTATTTCTTCTTCTTGGTTGGAATTCAGATTCCAAATGGCCGTTTCCACTCCCGTGACAATTTCTTCCTTTGGTATTCTGCTCGGAGCGATAGCGAAGTTCGGACCTTTCGCTAAGACTGATTTTGCCGCGTCGGAGAAATTGATGTCCGAGGTTGTAAATCATCTTATCGTGGTCCGGCGCCGATTCTGGATGTTGCTTCTTACGGGGATTTTCAAATTTCTTCACCTCCTCCGTTTTTGACCGGTGGGTGGTGGTTGAGGAAATAACGGTGATACGGTAAGACTGGTCCAAATCCTCGTGAGACATCTTGAAGGCGAGCTCTGGTTGGAGATGATGGAGATTCTGAGCACATTGTAGGAGCGCGTATCTCGTTGAATGTATGCGTTCACGTAGGAGCGCCTGGCTTGTCCGATGTAGAATCTTCTTTGTCGCCTGAGATGTTTCGTGATGTTTCGCCTTGACACAAGTTGGTATCGTGTCCGTATCCCGGCAACATTAAATAAAGGCAAGTGAGGATAAAAGTGTGCACTTCTGTTTACGGAGACGCTCGAATCTCTTCCTCTGAATGTCCTCCCCGTAGAGGAGTATCAGTCAGCACTGTTTTTCCACGCTCAGCTCTATTGGTTTCCAAAAGTCGCCCTCGACGCCCACGCCATACGCCGCTGCAGGAATAGAAGCTCCTAATTAACAGCTGGAAGTAAAGACAACCGCGAAATTTGATTGACTTTGCTTTATGAAACGCCATCCTCGAGGCCTTTCACGCTCAGGAATCGAGATTAAAATGATTTTCTCTCAATTTGCGTGGTGCTTCCACTTACGCACCTATATATTAAATCTCTATGCACATAATTTTACATAGCATTAATACATAAATGAGTATTATTCTACTTGCGAGACGAATATCGATATGAAAATTTCCGTTACGGCTAAATTCTCACGGTAAAGATTTTTTTTCGTCTCAATCGAGTTTATCCCTTTACCAAAAAAATGCCTATAGTTTTCAATGAAATCAGTTACCGCAAATAATATGTAGCAACATGAGCCCTTACAGGGATGCATTTCCATTGATCTGCCAAAGGTACAATTTTTTTATATCGGTTAAAACCTCTCTCGTGGCCGAAAGCGTTATGCATAGAATAATGATTGGAGTTTTTTTTTACTCAGTGAAACGAACAGACCTTTCCCGTAGTTTCAAAATTTCTCCGCGAAGATACGGAAAAAATATCGAAACCACAGCGACTGAATAGGGCACTCCCTCTTATATCTGTTAGGGTGGGAAAGAGAGATAGGGGTCCCAAAAATTCTCCGTTGAACTAAAGCAACAAAGTCGGACCAATATGGAGTTTTTATCTTCGACAATGGAGAGCGACAGACGTTAAAAATACCTATCAGAAAAAAGGAACAAATATGTTTCTCTCGGCTGAACGAAATTGAATCAATTTGCGAGACGTCAGATATTTTTTATTTTTTCGTCTACGGAATAAATATCGGCATTTTTTCGCATTTGAATTCGAAGTGATTGGAGGATATCGATTTGAATTTCCATTTTCTTATTTTGAAGTGAGTTTTAGGCTTATAACGGAAAATATGATGACTACGCGGACAATGCAACGGATGCATTTCGGGCTTTTATTATCAAAGTTTTAAACCATCGGAATGATAGATAGAAAAAGTCTTTCCTTCTATACCTAGACGGTGAAGAAAATTATATCGAACTTCCGATTTTTCTCAAAACGGTGACAAATAAGAGCCATAAATCTAGTTATCTATCAATCGTGAAGGAAAAGGCATTTATAATTCCTCATTCATACCTCTTCCGTCACTAAAAATTTCGATGCGAACATTCTTCTTTTGAAATTCAGTGCACCCATCCCTCGCTTTGGGGTGTACATAGTATGCGTGTATATGCAAAGTGGAGTAGGTTTCCCCGTAGGAATACATGAGGTTATTTTCGAGCGCCGCCTTCAGTTCAACCTGCTATAGTTTTGTTGTATCTTATTCAGAATTGCTTCCTTTATTCTTTGTTATAATCTCTGAATCGAACTGAAACATAATTTTTAATGCTTTGAGACCATTCCGAAACCGTGCTAAAGTGAAACTGATGGCCGTTCATCTGAAATAAAACCGTGCTAACTCCAAAAACAGGCAAAACAAAACCGTGCAATTCGAAGGATGAGTGTATCATAAGCGGCAATTATTTCAGCCATCACCTTTCCCTTCAGAAACGCCAAATATCAGATCAGTAATTCAGATCATTCGCGTCCATTATTAACTAAAGCGGAACTCGAGATGCTCCGCGTCTGGTTTCCCGCGTCGACGATTTAATATATCACGAATTGAGATGCGAGCGAGCCATAGCGCGTTAAATACACCCATTTTTATTTTTTGAAGAACCAAGAGCCTCTTGCGTCAACATGTCCCTCGGAGTCCAGCCCGTTCTCAACCCGGGCTTGAAGAGGCTAACCGTAAAGATAGAAAAACTCGCCAAACCCGCACGGAATTCAATTCCATCGTTTCGTTAGATTTTAAAAGAAAAAGGAACGCCTCTTCTCGAGTATCGAGACACTTCCATTTTATATGTGCATACAAACCGAAAAAAATGCGACTCGATTTTCATTCTAAACGCACCAAATCTGGTGCTGCGATACCGTAAAGCGACACACACATCCAAGTGACCCTCGGCATTTCTGCCACCGCACACGCCGTAACCTCCCCCGCCCACTCTCCCCCACACGTGAACGCGGACTTGATGACTTCTCGGTTTCTCCGTGCTGTTGGATAGACATCGATCGCTGTCAGGGGCAACGCACCGAGGGCGAAAGCATAGAACCGGAGTCCGTGTGTGTGTTCGCTCCACGACTCTCAGACACAGACCAATGGGAAGAGGAAGGGAAAATAGATGAGTCCTACGCCATGGGCCTTGCGTTTGCCGCAAAATCCCATTCACCCCCATCCCCTTTCCCATCCTTCAACCACTGTCTCTCCATCCTCCCCCACCCCCGTTCCACCAAAGTGCAACGCCGCAATTCACGGAGCGTATAACATACGACAGTCAGCCATTACCCCATTTTTTTCCTTCCCTTCCGGCTAATCTCGTATATACTTGTCATGGTGCACCCATAGTTCTTCCTATTCCCTACAGACGGCGGGAAGCGATGTTCCATTATTTTTTACTTTTTCGGGGAAAAAGGTTCCTTGCATAAACTCGCGTTAGCGTCGGGCGCAGCGCGAAATTGAATGGGCGGAAAGAATTTCATTATTTTCGGAAACTGTCCGGAATTAAATCGTCGCGTCGCGGAATCTTTTTCCCGCGGAGCAATGGGAGTCGTGGCGTCAACGGAGGAAATTTTTAAGGGGAGGGAATATGGGGAAATGAAATTAGCGGATGGGAATGAATGTTCGTCATTCCGGTTCTTCCGTTAACAGGTTGACGGCGTTAAATGACGTCAAAATTTCTCTCGCGTTCAGATTCTTCGGAGGGAGAACGTATTTTTCAAAGTCTGGCGCTTTCTGTTACTTTTTTCAAAAATCGAATTGAAATTCGCGCTGCCGCAAAATTCACTGCACCCAATCTCTTAGAGAACATGACATTCTAAAAAAAACAATCCGAGTGAAAATAACTAGAGGCTTTTTTTTAATGCGTCTCATTACATTCATCGGGAACATTCGAGTTGCCGCAATAGGCACGTTTCATCGAGTTTTGAACGTAAGACAACCAAACAAATTCCTTCGAGTGCAGCCCATTTCGCGAAAGAGCTTTCATTAAACATTTTGGAGTGATCGGTGATTGTTTCAAATCATCGCTCATTCTTAAATACTTGCCATCTATGAATAATTCAAATGCAAGTTATGAAAAGTTCATTTTTAGGACCTAATTTTGCTTAATCGCCACTGAATATGGCTGCATTGTAGCCGAAACGCGCATCTAGTTTTCCATTAGCCTATTATGGCAATTGAGGAAACCTAAAATAAATACGATTTTTTTCAATTTCTGATATTTAAGTGCCCATTCTTGAATTCGTTTTCAGCCATTAGACTATCTCGATAATTCTCTAGAGCAGGGGTCTCCAAACTTTTTGAGAGGAGTGCCACATAACAATATTGAACGTGCTAGGCGGCCCGAATCGAAAAAAAAAACCGTTTCAAGATTGAAAATATTTTATTCTATAATTACCTAAGCATACATGCATATATACGTGAATAAATGTAAAAAAAAATTCTAATGCGAACAATGCGCCTGTTTTTAAATTTGAAACACTGATTTTGTGATGTTTATGAAGTTTAATAAAATTTCCGCGGGCCGTAGTTTGGGGACACCTGCTCTAGAGCAATGGTGTCCAAACTTTTACAATGGCAGGCCACATGAGTGGTTGCGAATCCCTTGGCGGGCCGCATTGGAAGTTGCCAATTCCGCGGTGGACCGAATTAGAATTTAAATCAGAAGTTTTCTATAAATTCTGAGGTGCCATATAAGTGAAAATCAAGTCTAAATAAGGTTTTCATGGCTAAAATTTCAATATTTAAGGTTTTATTAATAAAAATTTCAAAAAATGTATGAATTTCATTGTTAAATTTTTCGAATTGATTTTCCGCCATAGCTTCGGGGACCGCACAAAAACCCTTCGCGGGCCGCATTTGGGTCGCGGGCGGTAGTTTGGGCACCACTACTCTAGAGCAGTGGTGCCCAAACTTTCGTAATGGCGGGCCACATCAGTGGCCGCGAATCTCTTGGCGGGCCGCATTGGAAGTTGCCAATTCTTCGGCGGGCCTGATTAGAGTTTAAATCGGAAGTTTTCTATATATTCTGAGGTGCCATATAAGTGAAAGTCAAGTCCAAATAAGGTTTTCATGGCTAACATTTTAAAGTTTAAAGTTTATTACCAAAATTTAAAAAATATGTGTGAATTTATGTGTTACATTTTCCGAATTGCTTTTCCCATAGCTTCGCGGGCCGTAATTTGGGCACCACTGCCCTAGAGAAGAATTCATTCAGACAAGTTTCTATCACTCCATTTTGGTTTGACTGCATCACCGGGACATTATTCTTATCCTTTAATTTGAATACTTGATATTCTTTGTCGTAAATGAAGCAACCTAGTCGAGAGATTTTCTTTCACATGAGCATTTTTTTTATTTTCGCTAAACTTCAGCTTAGAACCACGACTTCACGTCCCCCCGCCGTATGGTGGTTTGAGTGTTTGGCTCCCAATCCTTGGTTGCACGATCGTATCCAGCCGAGGGCGAGGTTATATATGGTCTTTTCTATCGTTTTGGCAGCGATCAACATAAATTATAGCATCCATGAATTGAAAAAGAAAAGACGCGTCATAGAGGCCATGCCGAAAATATCCGAAACGAAACCTTTCAAATTATGTGCTTGATCTGCGAAAAATCTATAATAGCAGCCATTTAATTAAACATTGCTTATGCAGAATAAAAGCAACCACCGACAGTACAGAAATTAACTCTCTCGTTGATTGGAGACATCCCCTGTTATTAAATCCACAAAGAAACTTATAAAATACGCCCAAGGGAAAATCAATTCAACGGACCATTCGAAGAAGATGAACAAAGGACAGCTGTCGAGGCGGGCTGATCAAAACGAACGCTCATATCGTAGCATCCGAGAAAATTTCCGCGTGCCATTAATCTGATAGAATTTAATTACGTGTACGACCTCGCGCTGAGCGAGGCAACCGCATTAAACAAAAGAGTTACAACGAAGTGCTACCTTCACTTCCCACACCGCAGCAACCGAGGTAAATCTCTCCGACCCCGGGGCGACGCATGAAGACTGGGCGCATTCCGCTGCACCTGGATAGCATACGTTCCTTGTACGGTAACTCTCAAAACAATTTATCGCCTTGGAAACGAGAGACTGGAAAGCGAGACGGAGCCATCAATCGCATACGGAGAGTAAGGTCGCGGAAAGTTTGCCCCTTTCTCTCATTCTCTATGCGTTCTATCTGTGATCGCACAAATTTCTTAGTCTTTATTCGAAGATGGCGAAGTTAGTTCTTGTAGTTATTACTTCCTCGTAGGTATTTTAAAAATTTTAGCTAGGAGTTAATGATAAACAATAAACAATTCAAGAAACTCGATCTTTTGAATAGCCGGCGAAGTGTTTTTTAAAAATTTGTAAATGTTTCGCGATAATTAAAATAGGCCGTGGCCTCCTGGGCATTTATATCCTTTCACTTAGTAATCATTGGATTTTTATCACCATATCTAACATTATTTTCGCCCCATTTTGGAATCATTAATAACGATAGAGAAGTTTTTCAACGCGAGAAATCTCTCGAGACCCATTAACATTGTCCTTTAAAAGGCCCCTGCATAAATATTTGGATACAGTTGTCTCGATAATCCGAATTCCCCTTCATTCAAGGTCGTGTTCTCAGAGACATAGCAAAGAAAAAAATGTATGGCAAAGAAACAAAGGACTCTCGATGATTTTTTATCGTTAATTTACTATGCATATGTTTTATTATTGTGTTATTTCCCAAGAACGATTTTATTTTGCAATTGTTTTTAATAATAAATATATCTAAATACATATACTTCTTATTTTTTACAAATTTATATTCAATCACTCTGTATAATCCGAGTTTTTAATAATTCAAGTGGTCTTTTTATAGTTGCCTGTATTTTCATACAAGACTTAATAGATGAGAAGGATCAATAGCAATCCTATATCTACCAAAATTTAATTGGAAAACTTTGAATATTATATTATGTAAATTAATATAATATTACAATTATTTTTTGAGTACTGTACAATATGAATTTCTTATAAATGGCTTTGCATTCACCAAATATAATTGTATCGTTTACAACGTTAACAAACTTTGCAAACTTGTAGCTACAAAAATATCAACAACTGGTAGCTATAGCAGAAAATATGAAAAACTAAATAGATAGTTTATGCTAACGCACTTAATATTTTCCAACCAACACATAGCCAGTCAGTTTTTATCCATATTTAGAGATTATACTCTAAATTGATTGTTTTGCATGTATATTCAATTATATTACAAATTAATGGTATGATGATAGAATCAGGAGAAATTTGGCGAGTATTTATATTCTATAGAAAACAGAAGCATTGAACGATTATCTCCAGCTTTCATAAACCGACTGACTATACAAAATGAGTATTTCAGTTACTTTCGATGAATTATCGCTGAGGACGGATTCATTATGGCTGAAGTGAACACTTGCGTTTTCAAATCGACTTATGTCCCAAGAAGTCGCCCAATGGTCATAACAATAATAATTTCAATTTGACGTTCCAAAGTATGAGCCTATTCTTTGGCATGAGGTAAAATTATTGTAGTATTTTAAATTCCAGGACGTGCAGCTTTTTAATCAACGCGATTTCCAAAAAATAAGGGCAAGTTAATAAAATAAAAAAGTTTCACCAATTTAATATTGTACCCAAAATTTAAAATATGAAGACAAAAAAATCCTGAATTTGACTACGTCCAAAGTTTATTAGGAAATAGCACAGTTCCTTCCGATCGACCAATTAATTAATTTAAAATATTATTCGATCCGTTTTGGATTAATCAAAAAACCCCATCAAACGGACAAAAATTACAACCAATGTGCGTGATAGAAAAACATACGCACCGTTTATTTCTTCTAACTGAACAAAAGGTGACGGAATATCATTATTCACAAGATGGAGGGAGGAAGGGGAGAGGAGAGAAAACGAGAGGTAAAGAGATGGTAAAAAGAATGAGAAAAGGAAATAATTACCGCCCTTCGGATGCGGAATAATTTATGTGAATCGAAGAAAAAAAACAACCGATGTATTACAGGCCGAGAGAGGGCGGAGGAGGAATGGCAACGGCCCTTCGATACGCAATGAGGCCTTTATCCACTCCCACAGAGCGAAGGAGGGGAAAAAGAGAGAGAGGGGGGGAGAAGGAGAAGAGAGAAGTTGGTTGAGATGGGGAGGAGAGAGAGAGAGCGCGAGGGCGTTGGTACAAGTAATTCACACGTATGGGGAGAGCGTGAGAGAAGGCCGCGATAAAAGGGAGTGGAGAGAATGAAGGAGAGATGGGAATGAGGTACCATGGAGAGGGAGAGAGAGGAATAGGTAAGAGATGTGAATGGAGAAGGGTCTAAGGCGTTGGAGAGGAGAGGATGAGAAATGGGAGATGGAGCAATATAAATGTAGATAATGGGAAGATGAGAGGAGAGAGTGAATAAGGGGGAGTGTAAAAGTGAGAGATATAGATAGAGAACGGAAGAGATAGAGAAGAAAAAAGATGTAGAAGAGAAGAGGGGGAGAAGAGAAAGAGAGAGAGGAAAATAGGAAGAGAGGAACAGGACGTGGGAGAGGAGTGCAAGAGGGAAGAAGAGGGATGAAGAGATAGAGGGAAAGATGGAGTAATTGAGGAATGGAGTAAAAAGGAAGAACGAAAGACGAGAAGGAAAGTGGGTTGAGAAAAGATTAAAAGCAAGAGGGCAGGATACGTGGAACGAGAGGGGGATAAGGAGTGATAGAGATAGATAGGAAAATAGAATTAGAAGAAGAAAGAAATAGAGTGACGGATATTTTTAGGAGAAGATAAGATGGAAAGTGGTAGGGAGAGAGAGCGGGCACGAGGAAATTAAACAGGGAATGAGACTGTGACAGAAAAAAAGAAATGGATAAGAAGAAACAGTAAAAGGGCAATTGATAAATAGTGGATGTAATACAGAATAAAAAGTTTGAGGAAACCTAGAAGAAGGAGAAATAGTTAGATGGAGAAAAATGGATGTGCAAAAGAAAAGTGCGTCATGACATACGTTGGGATGCGAAAGAGGTGGAAAACAAAACGATAAATAGATCTGACATGGCAGAGAGGAGGAAGGTCAGAGAGAGTGGAAAAGAAAGAGAAGCGGATGCGGAACGAAAAGGAAAAGGAAGAGGGGCTGAGGCTAATCATGAGCAAGGAAGAGAAATAGAAAGAGGTGAAAGAGGAAAGGTTTCTCTTCCTTTTTCTCCAAGGAAAGTACGGAAGAGAGAGATGAGGGGGAGTGTGTGCGTGACTATAAAAGCTGAGTTAAAACGGGGAGTGGCGAAGTCTGGAGAGGAGGAGAAAGAGGAGGCGACGCATGAAGAATGGGAGGCGTGTATGAGTTTAGGCAGACAGAGTGATCTTGTACGTGCAGGGTTCAATTTAAGACGCGAGAGAAAGAAGGTTGAGAAAATGGAGAGGGGGGGAGAGAGAGGGAGGGAGGGAGAGAGAGAGAGCGCGAAGGGGAACGATTTTATACAATAGTGGTTACGAATTCGAGTGAGTCGAAGGAGGGTCTATGGGAAGGAAAAAGGGTTAAAGGTTACGAATGGGAATGGAGGGGATGAAAGGTTTAAAAGAAAAGGAGAATAGAAAGAGAATACGAAGAAAATATATTTTGCAGAGGGAATAATAGAAGGGGAAGGGGACAAGAGGGAATATAGTGCGAAACAGGGAAGAAATACTAAGAATAGGAGAGAGAGAGAGATAAAGAGTAGGAGGAGAGGAAAGAATTAGAGGCAGAAGGGAGGGAATCGGAAAGAAAGTTCGAAGAGAGGAAGATAATTGAAGAAGCGTTAAAAATGGGGAGGGAGAAGCAACGAAGGACGAGGCGAGGAACAGAATCGGACGTGAAAACACGGTGTGAGATATGAAAAGGGAAAGAGGAAAAGATGCAAAAGAGAGGAACTAATGATGATAAATATGGATTAAAGGGAGGTGAGTTTTACGGTGATAAAGGGTAGAATATAACCAATGGCGGATAAAGAGGGATGGATTAAGTGGAAGATGTTGTAGGTTGGTGGAAAATTTGTGAGAATAATAGTGAAAAATGAGGATATATATTTTTGGATGGGTGTGCATGTCATAAGCCTAGCCCATTAATAAACCCTCTACTTTATGTAAGGGAGAGTGCATAAAATAAAAATTCACTGGAGATTTTATACTATTATACGATTTCGGTAATTTGTCAATAGTTGTATTGTTTTTTGAGAACAGCTAAATTTTTACGGTAGTGATATTTAATTTACGAAAATTGTTCCGTTTCATTTAAATTCAGAAATGTATTCGTGCTTACATGGCGGTTAAATCAACCTAGTACAGCGTTAATTAATGCGATGATGTCCAAAAACATGAAGGATTCATGTTTGTCCGTCATAATTAGCTGCGACGCTTTAAACATGACATGATAATCTCAATGAACTACATTATTCTATGGTCATAATAATGGGCATTCGCTGCGTCAATAGTCCTCGACTCAGAAACTGTTAATTATAAACGTGACCATATTACACACACGGGCAAGTAATTTCCGACGTAGAAATTAGGCTGCGGTTTCACGTGGCATCGTATTAATTTAAACCGTCGAAAGAGCCGAAATCAATATCAATTCTTCAAATCCCGGTATGGTCAGAAAATAATGGTGAAGGTATCAAGCTAGTTGCAAATAAAGGATGCTATCATATGAAAAAGCGTAGGTGTATTTTAATCGAATCAACCTACGTTTTGTCAGTTTAATAAACTACTGTTCTCACAGCAGCTCGTTGACAGTTAATTGGCTTGAGCCATAAAAATATTAATTTTCACCAGTGTTCCATAAATAATAGTTAATTAATGCATTGCGATATTCTTTTTAATGGAAAGTGTGGCTGTTAGATAGATTGATATTGCCTTTTTCAAGTGACACAATGAAAATTCCTCGTAGTTCTTACTTTATGACAACTTTACTACAGAAGCAAGCCCAGTAGCATAAAAATATCCGAATTTAATATAAAAAATATAGAAGTTGCGCGCGGTAAGGTATGAATAGCATAAATTCAACTGAATGAACAGCTATTCTCTAATAGATTTTGATCTTTAATAGCAATGAAAATAAATAAATCCCTACGTCGTTCAATGCTTAAGATGCATAAATCTTATCTTCGTTTATAAATTGATTATTTGTAAGCAATAGGAGTCTCGATCATCATTATGGGATTATCAAAATTCTCGTTCCAATAATCTGATGGTGCTCGTATTTTGCAACTTCTAATCTGAACAGACCGCTTAGAACATTGTAAAATTTACCCATAATTGCTTTAAAAACTTCCACTCTTAACTCGTAACCACAGGCATCGGTCTCTCAGACCGGACGGAAAATTTTAATTTTCTCATTTAGGGTTCATGAATCATCTACGCCTTTGAGGTTTTGTTTATCTTTGTATCCTACAGGTGGCTTTGTTTACTGCACGGCAGTTGCCTTCAAGCATTGGACCTATGCGTACTAGAGCGTGTTAAGTTTCGTTGCCGTTCTGAGAGACCGCATGCCTGTGTTTGCACGTCAATTTCCGATGCCTGTGGTTACGGTTTTAATGTACTTGTTGTTTTTCAATTAAAAAACTCCAGTTAAATCTAATACTGAAAATGTTACGAAGGCGCGTTTTATGGAATTTTCAATGCGCATGCTCCGCGATTTAGTTCGATTAAGAATGTAACGGCTCATAATTATTCAATTTCCTCCTGTTTAAATCCCGAAGTGCCTACCCAAAAGTTATTAATTTCAAAGGATTTTCTTATACAGTTAAATCTTTAAATAGTTTCCTTCCTTATTAAATTAAGATTTTAGCTACAGAAGACGAACATGCTGAAACCACTTGCGCTTTGAAATACTATATTATAAATAAGTCAAAGTAAAAAATTAGTTTTCCAAAATAAAAGAACGATGCCACATGTGGGTAACAGGGTGAAAGGGAGAGAAAACAATTAAGGTCAAAGGGAAGGTTACCACGGATAAGTTACGACGGTAATAACGTCTCTCCCTTACGTCCTATAAATAGGAATAAAGTGACAAAGCGCGTGGAAGAAACGTGTGTTATGAATGCGCGCGCGAGAGCGTGGAACTGGAAAAGAAGTGTTGCAGAAAGCGTAACTCTTTTGTTCCGTATCGTTTTTTCTTTTTTTCGAGTCCGACCTAACGAACACTTCATGCTCGCTTAGCGCCGGTTTGGAACAATGTCGGGGTAATTACTAGAGATTGATTAATGGCCTCATGTACCGTAGCGTATACACACACGTCAATGCTTCAAGAGGGATTGGAAGCGGCGACCACATGGTCTTGGAACAGTCAATCAAAAGCGGTGGTTGGTCGGAAGGCTTAGCGAATAGAAAAGGAGGGAGATGGAGAGAGAACGAGGGAGGGTGTGGGAAAGTCGAAGGAGAGAAGAAAGAAATTTGGATTGATCCCGATGACTACGAACGATGGATGGTGATGCGCCAGTGTGTCGAGGGCATTCGGATCATTAGGCGTTCTTTACCAGCGAAGCGGTAGTAGCAGAACGCCTTATGGGCGCGTCTCGTCCGTCCGTCCGTCGTAACTTTCATCTACTAAACC
Source organism: Tanypteryx hageni (assembly GCA_028673005.1). NCBI lineage: Eukaryota > Metazoa > Arthropoda > Insecta > Odonata > Petaluridae > Tanypteryx > Tanypteryx hageni. The sequence continues at coordinate 53,764,629 of CM054115.1, read as the reverse complement.
ACTGGACGGATTTTAATTAAATTAAGTAGGAGTGATCCTTATTAAAATGTATCGCCCCATTGTGATTTTGAACTACATCCGTAATTATAACTTCCACTTTACATAAATACTTTAATAAACTTATACCTACTCGTATCTCGTCAAATGGCATCAGTCAAGCAACAATTAAAAATCCATATTTTCTCTCCCATGCTCTTATATGATCTGTGAGGTAGAGATTAATATTAAATTTAAAATTCGAGAATCGCCTTATGTTTCGATATCGTTCCATAAGTATTTACCATAAAGAACGCCTTTGAAATTTGAAATCTCCGTGTATTCCATTTCTGGAGTATACTTTTCCATCGTGTTATATACAATTAGGAGAAATTCCGCCGATTCTCTCATTTATCCCGAAAATTATTACCTTTGATTCTGTAACACGGTGATAAAATTAGCGGTTTCATAAAAAAGAACATTTTTTATTATCACGCCGCCTTTAAAGCATCGATTGAATTACAGGTTTCCCTCTCTTTATGCGGAGTTTCCGTTCCAGGAAAGTGACGCATCAAGCGAATTCGCATAAACAAAACCCATATTTACATGAAAAAGATAGGGATATATTCCACAAGCAATTCTAATTCCCCTCCATGATCCTCTTCTTTCGCTCCATAAGGACTTCTTATGCGCTAGATACAAGCTTAAAACAACACTAAATTATACTCGCCAATAAAAGGAAGCAGACGAGAAAAAGTGGTGGCTATTGTGAGTGACATAATAGCAGAGGTTTAAAGTGCTGGAGGGTTGTCTTGGCCCAACGCAAGTACCGCGAGCATGGAGACGATATTTCTCAAATGTGCTCAAACAGTATCACACGAAATCTCCGTCTCACCTCCACTCTACAAGATTCACTCCACTCTCATCTCTTTTACTGTAGTACTAATAAACACAGCATAAGAGACAATGACTGAATGGTCGCTTTGTGGTGTAGTGGAAAACTTTCTTTCATTTGTATTGCACTGGGCACGTAACCGCGTAAGACGAAACAAATATGTATAAAAACAAATTCCGGTAGCAAAACGCTTGTCGCATAATAGCGAATTCGCATAAAGCGAGCACGCATAATGAGAGAGAAACCTGTAAAGTGAAAATTAGCATTCGTAAAATTCCAGGACATATTGCAAAATCATCAAGAGTTCTAGAGACTCATTGTATGGAAATATTTCATGTATTCGTAATCGTCACGCATGACACTCCCAATTCAAGTCTAAAAACTTTATAAATAAGTTTGTCCTATGTATGTAGCTAAATGCTACCAGAGAATGGTTTGCAAGAAGGCTGATGAATACAGTTTTGAATTTTATTTAAGCCATAATAACATGCGATAATTCTTTCTTGAAGCAACAGGAATTGATTGTAAAACTACAAAAGTGAACTGTACCTCAATAACAACGGTGTAAAGAAAACGCGATATATACATACTTTCCTCTGGAAACTACAGCGATTTTACAAATAAATGTCCTTCTGGGAACATTTATAATGAGCATGTCTTAAAAAAAACTCCGTGGAATAGAAAAAATATCCATATGAAGATAAAATAAATGATTTGGAATATCTCTTCCAGTTATAACGAATGGTATTGATGATTTAACTAAAAATTTAAGCAGTAGTAATTGATTTTTTAAGTGCGTCGACGGTTTTGGTTGTTTTAAACTGTCATCAACTGGACATACACACAGAAGGGAGGAGGGAAACCCGTTGCCGGCATTACCCTACTATTTACGAAAAGTTCCACGGAGGCCAACTGCTAAACGTCCCTTGCAAAGGACGGAACGCTGAATTTGCGCGATCTTCTCAAACCACACAAACAGGGGGCCGGGCGACCTCGGAAAAAATCCTACTTGCGCAGGATTCGTGCCCGCTACCCCTTAGAGCAGAAGGCGACTAGCAGCCAATGTCCTAATATAAATCTCTCGGTATGACATTGTTATTAAACATCGTCTCCAACAGTTTTTCCGCACTAACAAATAGAGAAGGTAACTTCCTTAAAAAGGTAATGGTAAAAAAGTTTTACGAATAACTTTATAAAAAAACATTTTAAGTTAGTCTAAAAGTTATTTAAACGAGTAGAGAGTTATCAATAAAGCTGGATAAAATTAGCGCGTTTTTCTTCTATAATTAAATAATGTTATATTTTCTGTTTTATTTCGCTAGAAAGATTCCTTCCAATAGCCTAATTGACAAACTAAAAAGACTGCGGAATTTGATCACCTGTTTTATCTCAAATTTAGCATATCTTATTTTATTTTTAGCTGCTTATTCCGCAACATATTCGGTCACTAGATCTTAGTTTGAAAGTGACATCAATGTAGACTCAAAATTTACTTATTTTTATAATTTCGGAGATATTTAAAAATTAAATTGGCCACCTGTCCGACCCCGTATATTTTTTAAAAGATGAAATCTAAAGAGACATAAATAGAAGAATTACAGAAATCAAGACTCCAAGCTGTTTATCCTTTTACCATTTCTTCACAATTTCAATTTAACCAAGTGCACAATGGACACGAGCAGAAGATGCCAAAGTGAAATTATAATCGGATTAAAATAAAACGCCCTAAAATCAAAAATCTTTTCATCGCTTTAACATTATGAGATTCATGTTGCTATGGCTACCTAAGATGTTGAAAATATATACACATATAAATGTTGAAGTTAATAAAAAGTTATTAAAACATTACGGAAAGAATAAGACTAAAAATATCATGTGAACGTAAACCTAGACGCCGTTCGCTCCGACTGGAAAGTCAGCCATTTTTTTTATTTCTCCGAGGTCAGGGAATTATCCGAAATCTCGGTCTCCCGGAGTGACCTCACGGAGAGGATAGGAAAATAAAAGAAGAGACTATCAGAGCGGAGGAGGGAGAAGGAAGGCGAAAGAGAGATAAGGAAATTGGAGGAGAAAAAAGGATGGCGAAGGAGAGGGAAGGAAGGTGGAGGAGAGAGAAGGAATGTGAAGGAGAGAGTAGGAAATTAGAGGAGAGAGAAGGAAGACGGAGGAGAATGAATAAATGTGAAGGAGAGGAAAGGAATGTGAAGGAGAGGGAAGGAAGGTGGAGGAGAGAGAAGGAATGTAAAGGAGAGAGTAGAAAATTAGAGGAGAGAGAAGGAAGGCAAAGGAGAGGAAAGGAATGTGATGGATAGAGAAGAAAATTAGAAGAGAGAAAAGGAAGGCGGAGGAGAGAGAAGAAATGTGAAGGAGAGAGAAGGAAGGCGGATGAGAGAGAAGAAATGTGAAGGAGAGAGAAGGAAGGCGGAGGAGAGAGAAGAAATGTGAAGGAGAGAGAAGGATGGCGGAGGAGAGGAAAGGAATGTGAAGGATAGAGGAGGAAATTGGAGGAGAAAGAAGGAAGGTGAAGGAGAGGGAAGGAGGGTGGAGAAGAGAGAAGGTATGTGATGGATAGAAGGAAATTGGAGGAGAGAGAAGGAATGTGAAAAACAGAAGGAAATTGGAGGAGAGAGAAGGAAGGCAAAGGAGAGGCAAGGGAGGCGAAGGAGAGAGAAGGAAGATGGACGAGAGAGGAAAGTTGGATAAAGAAAAAAAGGCGAAGGAATGAGAAGGAAGGCGAAGGAGAGAGAAGGAAGGTAGAGGAGAGCGGAAGAGTGAGAAGGAGGAGAGAGTAAGAAGACGGAGGAGATAAAATGAAGGCGGAGGAGAGCGAAGGAAGGCTGAGGAGAGAGAATAAAGGCGGAGTGAAAGGACGAAGAAGAGAGACGGAAGGTGAGGAGAGAGAATGGCGAAGGAGAGAGAAGGAAGGTGGAGAGATAAGAAAGACGATGCATTTAGAAGGAAAGTGGAGGAGAGAGGAGGGCAGAGGAGAGCGAAGGAAAGAGTAACAAGAAGTCCAAACCAGGACTAATGCAGGCTGGTTTCCCAAAGTTGATGTCCCGAATTGATTACTTGTATTGGCAGAAAATGTTTCAGTATGTGTTAGTCATTCCAAGGAATTCTCATAGCATAAATATCTCTTGTTGCTCATAGTTTATAAATGACAGAGAAAAATTGAAAAGCAAATTAATAGAGCATTATCAGATTTGAAATACTAATAGCAATGTCAAAATCTCTTTCTGACATTATATTTTGCATGTATTTTTTTAAATAAACGAATTTAATAAATGTTATTGTTTATACGCTAATATCTCTGGAGCAACTATCCATTACTGAAGAATACTCGAGCAGAAAAGAAAATAACCCATTTGTTCACTCTTCTATACTCAAGCCGAGTTCGGTAATAATCGTCTCCATGGCAACAAGCCGATAAAATGCGATTTAAAACGTTAAAATCCTAAGTTTTGATAGAAATTTAAGAAAATACAATAAATTATCAAAATTCGATGATAAGAATTAGAAGATACATTCTTCCCCCCTTAGAACAGTACAAACCTCGCTCCGATATCACAAATTTATGATATTTTAATGTAACCTCAGCACGATGGATTTGAGACTTCCTATGTAAAAGAAATAGAGAAAAAAGTTTATGGAATCGAACCCGGGATTTCAATCTTCGCCAAATAAAATATAGCCCGGAGGTGGGTCCTGGCAGCACGAGCCTCATACCAAATATAATAAAAATCGGTCCATTGGTGCAAAAGTTGTTGGTAGGGGACATACACACATACACAGGACCATTTCTTAAGGCTGTTTCCCTTGGAAACCAGCCTAAAAAGGCGGAGGAGATAGAAGAAATGCGGATGAGATAGGAACGGCAGAGGAGAAGGAAGGAGGAGGGTGCAAGTAGATGGAAGACTTAAGATGAATAACGGCGGCATTAAGGAGTCAAGGATAAATATCGACCGGGTAGCCTCCGAAACCAACGACTATGACAGAGAGAGAAAGAGGAAGAACGAAGTCTCGTAAGCTACGCGAGTTGACGACCTCGGGAACAAATTGAGTGCGAATGTAAGTAGCTCCTTCTTTCCCTCATCACCCCGCCGTCACCATTCGAACCCACCGTGCTTTCCTTCTCCGCCGTCGACGTTCGTGTCAGAGGCCCCAATAAGATACGTGTCGTACCAAGTGCTTGCTACCGTACCTGACCGCTGAGGATACGGGAAGAGCGATTCGACCTCATCAATCTCGGATTCCGTCGCTTTTTTCTTTCGGCGGAGAGTCGGTGATGCGACGCACATGTTGCCACTCGCCGAAATGAATGCGTTCGAGTCGTCAAGAATCAGTTTACCACCGGAATGGGAGGTATGATCGTCATTATAAGAAGTCGCTACGCCCGACTAAAATCCAAGTTAGTGTGAAAAATCGGAACGGATGTGCAAGATTTCCGTTGAGGGGGTCTCAATTTTTCTAAGGAAGGGCATCGCTGAGCCGTCGTAGGCTGCTTTTAAGTTACTTTTTCGGAGTATTTATGAGATCGCGAAGTACGAGCGGTAATTTTTGGCGATCGAGAGTTTAAAGGATGTTGGAAGGAGGCCTAACATTTTTTTTCAGGTATCCCTTTAATGAGAGAATATCATTCGAGCTATTTCCTACCTGAAAGTCTCGAGAAATGATTGCCATACTGATTCCAATTCTGCATATAATGTACGAAAGGGAATTGTCGAGCTAATCTTATGGCCGATTTGGAATTGAAAAACAGTTCCTCCAACAGTCACAAAGAGAATTTTGAAAAATCAGGAGAAAAACAGGAGAAAAAATCTGCATTGACCGGGAATCGAACTCGTATCTTCCACTTGCCGGGCAGACATTCTACCCAATGAACTACCGAGGCGGACTACGCAATCTTAAAAAATCATTCAAAACGTTTCATTTTTTCCATCATTTTGGGGTTCACGGGGTGGTGGAGGATAAAATAACTGTAAACCAATTGAGGACTGCTACTGTTAATACTCGACCATCTTTCAATATCGCCATTATAGATAATCTGTCCGTAAAAATTTCCACGATAGTGTAAATCTAGTTCTCTACATACTCCGTGATCTTCATCTTTCGAAGGGGTCTATCAGCTGAAACCTTTTTCCCTCCAGTTTGCCATCTAAAACGTCTTTAATCATGTTCTTTCTATGTCCAAACCAATTCGCTTTCCTCTTTCTTAGAGTCTGTATAATCATTCGCTTTTTTTCTGAGCATTTCCTCATTTGTCATTCTATCCGTTCCTTTAACTTTCGGCATTCTTCTCCATGCCCATATTTCGAAACTTTCCAAGGAAACTTTCATTTTTCCCAAGTGTCCATGCTTCTGTTCCATAGAAGACACACACACACACACCAAACACACAGCATCCTATCCATTTCTTACATACGTCTTCGTTTATTATTAACTAGATCATTACCCGGGCTTTGCCCCGGATTTACAGTTTCGACTCTTTTATCCTCATTTCACTCTTTAATATTTTCATTCAAACTCAATGTACTCTCAAGATAAGTGACCAACATTCCCCATTTATTTGTATTAACAAATTAAATATAGTTTCAAATTTGATATTTTGCTATGAATATTTCAAATAAGTTGTGTAATTTTACAAAAAATTAACACAGGCCTATCAAGTTTCTTGGTTTTTATGAAATGCTGTAGGGTATGGCATCTCCCTCCTTCTCCCCTCCAAGACATCAAAATTCTAGCACCGAGGTGCACATACTCAATGTCCCTTTAATATATGTATCAAGTCTCTAATTTTCTTGGTTTAACATTGATATTGGTGGAGGATTCATCAAAATCGGTCAATTGGTTGCTGAGATATCTTCAAAAACCGAAATTTGGACCGACCGTTCCATGGGGACCCCTCGACCCCGTGTGCCTATGTAAATTATATTTGGCACTGCAACTCTCATGATCAACCTGGAGCTGCATAATAGTTCTGGAGATAATATGGAAGATATGTTCAGAATGTTAGGAACATAAATAAAATTACAAAAAAGGAAATGTATGTAATGCATTTCACCAAAACATTGATATTAGTGAAAGTATCATCGAAATATGCCAATTCGTTGTCGAGATATGTTTAAAAAAAAACAAATTTTGGACAGGCCCTTACATTACGACCCTTTAACCCCAGGACCGATTTTTTCCATTTTCGACTGAAAAATGTCTCATAAAAACATTAATATTGGTGGAGAATTCAACAAATTAGGTCTATTAGTTGCTGAGATCTCTTTTAAAAAACAGAAATTTGGACCAGCAGTTCCATGGGACCCCCTCGGGCCCTCATAGGCTGATCAACCTGAAGCTGCTGCCAAATTTTGAAGCTCCTACATTTATTTTCTGAAGAGTTACGACATCCATACACACCCACACATAAACAGACAGATTCATTTATTATTATAGATTTTAGCAAAGGTTTTCTATCTTCTGAAGGCGTCTTATGTTTCGCTATTCTATCCATTATTTCATCGCTTCATTTTGCATCTATAGTCTCATAAATGTCAATTTAGCACGATGACTTACAAAACTCGGGTTAAAGTATATATGTATTGAAAGTTCGATGCGCTAAGATCCGACTCTTAACAAAATGACGTAACAAACAATATTATAGCATAACTGATAGACACAATTTTGGCTCAAAAAAGGTATTTCAATATACATCCTTTTTATCGGAAAATTCTCGAAATTGTGCCTCTCCCCCATTGACATGTTTCTTTAGACGGTAAGAACAGCTTAAGAAAGTTAAAGCATTTAATTTATTTAAGATAAGGATGTACGACTTACACCCACTAATAAACATCTGCCATTCATTAACTACCGTGGCTAGTAAGTCAGAAATGGATAAAATTCCCCTAAAATTGCAGTCTCCAGAAACCAACCTTCCACAAAAAAATTTGACGGACGTGCACCGCAAGCCCGTAAAGTTTACCGGAGTTCCATTTAAACGCCTACAAGGGAAGATGTCGGACCTAAATTTAATAATGTTCACTGTTTCTCACTGTTCCACTAACCCTAAAGGTAAAATCAAAATTTGCATAGGCTCGATTCAGCTACCATAGTAACAGATAGTTCTCGTTGTTAAAATGCAATAACTTTTCACTAAATACGAATATAAATAATAATTATAATGTTTAAAAATTCATAGCCCGGGAAATATAAACCTGAGAGAATATCGGCGAAACACATTTGATTCATTTTTTAATTTCGCCATAGCTTCGCGGGCCGCACAAAAAACCTTCGCGGGACATAGTTTGGGCGCCACTGTCTACAATACAGCCAAGTTTCGTCCCAAAGCCAGTGTTTAGTTCCGAGACCTTCCCTTGTTAGACTCATCGTCAAGAATCATCGCACCCGTAAATTAATTTAACCTCCAAAGATAGCTATATCAAACGCCATGGATAATTCCGATTATTTTGGATAATAAATACAAAAAAATGTTAAACTTAAGAGCTGGGTGTTCGGAGTTTTAATCTCCCGCTGATTACATTGGACAACAATTTATATCCATTAATAATAGGATATATTTCCGGTCGAAGTATAAAAAGAACCAGGATTTCAGAAACGCAGCGGATAAATTACTCACTAAAGATCTCTCTCCACCTTATCTGCACAATTACGAGTAAAGCACGACATTTACGACCTTGAGGAGTTTTGATGCGATTTCTTCCCGGAACGGGGCGCAGTATACTGTATAAGTCATCGTGTCCCGAATAAATAAGATGAGATGGCCGCCATTGGGCTTAGGGGACACGGTACTTTGCGCCGCTTATCTTAGGAAAAAGGGACCATTTGTTTGGCAATAAAAAGGATTCGGTCGGATTCTTTCTTCCTTTAAGTCTCGAGATAACCGCGACGCACTCTTTTTCCACGGAACGGCGGAGACACACACACACGACCACTGCGTTGATGGCGTTGTTTTTCTCCCCAGGAAACAATTCAAACAAATGAACTCCCTTGTTTCCAAACATGGCTTCAATGCCGTCTTCGGCGAATCAGGGAAAAGATACAATAAAGAAGATTCCCGCCTCGAAAATTAATTCCGCTTGGCCATACTTTTCACTGCCAACCACTCTTTTCCGCCCTTCGTGCAATGCGCCCCCTGCAATACACCGCCGCACGAATTCAAAACCATTTTCAGGTTTGTCTTTGTTTTGCACACGGTTTACTTATTTATACTAGTATACATTATGTCAGAGACGTTCCTGGGAAATATGGCGCTTATGACCAAATTTAAGGAATCAACTAAGTTATATAGAATATTTTTTCCGCTGCATTTTAATAGAAAATCGTAACATTTTATTAAAAGTAACTTCAGCATTTTCGAGCATTCAATTAATGCTTATTTATGGGAAAATAAACTTTTGGCATTTTTTGAGGGAACGTTTGGCGCCTTCGCCATACCTTAGTTACGGCACTGCATGATGTCACCCTCAGCACCTCAGTTCGTTCATAGGGCTTAGTTCAGGAAATGTGATGAATTTTTACTTCAAATCGCAGCTTCTTGGAAAGGTGACAGATAGGTAGCTTCGGTCATATGTGGCGTACGACCTCTTTGAGGCACATGCACCTTGATTTTCCAGGAGTAATTATTAATGAAACTCATAGGGAAAACAGATTTTAGAATAATCTTAAATGAATAAACATAAAAAAGTTTTTTAAGATAAACTAAAACTTACTATCAATAATAATTACAATAAATAAGAACCTAAAATTATAAGTATAAATAACCCTTCAAAAAACGTAGGAATATATATATATATATATATATATATATATATATATATATATATATATATATATATATATGCATGCATATATATAAAGCGAAGTTAATATAAAAATTGGTAAAAATACATTGAGGATCCACTGGCCAGTAAAAACTAACAAGTCACCGCTTCTTCGTTCTTAGTTCGCTTCTTTTTTTCATTTAAACTCCGTAATGCACTCTTGGCAATCGAAATCCGTGTAGGGAAGAAAACTTGTCTTGCCGAATGAAATTAACCGACCCTCTATAAATCCAAATGACTTTACCTTAAGTGGGAGCCTTTCATGAGTTTGAGTTAGCCATTAACTCTCATTTACAAACGTGCTAAGACTAGCTACCCGTGAAATTGACTACGACTAACTTGAAGCAAACAAACTTTTTCGATCTCCATAATAAATTCAGGCAATAAGAGCGTTAAAAAAATTAACGACACAATACCTAGATTTTCCGATATGTGAAAACAACTAACATGAATTTTTCATCGATTTCATTTTAGTAATGTCAAAACACACCTTTTTCTTGCTGGAGAGTTGAATCTCTAAAGAGATTGGTTTTGTTTTTCTTGCAAGGGCACTCTAACGATATTCTCTGATAGCCTGTCTTATCGCTTCCGGTGAATGGGAGTAGTTCTCATATAATTTCTAATTACTGAGGGAAGCTAGTACAGCCTACTTCAGGCGTAGGCAAACTTTTCAGGACCAGTAGTGGGTGATTACGTATGCACTACAGTTCGCATCGGAAGTTGATTGAGAGAATGCAATTAATATTATAGCGTCATAACATCACAGCAAATTTTTTTCCGGTCATAGTTTTAACCAACAAATATCTGTAATATCTGTATTACATTTCACGGTTCGCTTTCACAATGGCATCTCCGGCCTTGTCTTTTGCGGATCGCAGGACGCGCTTAGCCCATCCATGCCCTACTAATGCTAGATTGAAGTTCTTCTGTATTACTATTGTACAGGCTGCAAAAATTTTGCGACCGGAGGTGTCATTTCACAACGCCTACACCAAAATTCCTGCCTCATGTAAAAAACGGACACGGAATATCAATTGGTCTACATACGGAGGGTAATTTCAGATTTCTTATGAGATAGAGAGTTCGACAATACGGTCACGGTGTAGAAACTTGTGATGATCATATGAAGAAGAAATTTGTACTGATTAATCCACGGACTAATCGAATTATTGGGGTGCCGGTGGAGTAGTGGTTAGGACGCTGGCTACTACTCGCCTGCTGCTCTAAAGGGCAGCGGGCACGAATCCCGCGAAAGTGGGATTTTTTCCGAGGTCGCTCAGCCACCTGTTTGTGTGGTTTCTTCCTTCGGAAGAGACGTTAAGCATTTGACCCTCTTGGTGATTTTCCTAAAGTGTAGGCTAATGCCGGAACCGGGTTTCCCTCCTCCCTTCTGTGTGTACTTGTCTGGTTGATGAAAGTGCAAAATAACCATAGCCGTCGAAGCACTTAAAAAATAAATTACTACTCGAATTCGTTTAATTTTACGAAAAAAAACTCCCGTTTCCACTGATTTCGGCTCGAAAATATTAGGATACTTTAACTATGAACCATGTCAAAAACATTATTCCATAACAATAAATGTAGCTAACACTCTCAGTTCCCTAAAATTCTCGACTAAAATTAGAAGCAAACTAACAAAAAATAACTTCGGCGCTCGAAGGGATTAATGGTTTTAAGTTGGGAGGAGAGGGCCTTAAAATATACTATGGTTATACACTTCAATTCTATAGCCTTTGTAGAGATTCGGGGCCCGAATAAAATCGGCCAACGCGGGGCCCCGTTAACCACCACCAAAATAGACTTCCTTTGCGGTGACATCAAAGCGTGGGGCCAAGAGCGGTCGCCCCGATTTGTCCTACCATAGGGACGGCCATGTTTGTAGTCGTAAAGCGCTTGATTAAAACACATCTGCTAAGCAATCTTCGTGGGCGGTTATTCATTTAATGCAGATTCTAATAACCATCTGGTGAAGAACATATAGTAGATGAAAAGAGCATAAAAGTTTTCTCAATCGTTTTGTTTACAGCTGAAAACGACCTGGATCTCTGGCAAATTCAAATAAACTATCATTTCATAAGAAAACCATCAGATTATTGCATGAGTAACCACTGTATTTGAAGTAATAAATGTACGTAGCCCAGCATAAAAAAAATATTTTAAAGAAACTGGCTTAGCACTATCTGGTACTTTTTTATACTTCATTGTGATCCTACGTCTGATTTCAAGGTAACAGGGGCATTGAGTTGGCACACCAAAACTCGAATAAGAATAACCGAAGAAATAATTCATTTAAAGAAACTTTTGTTAAATTGACACCAAAAGTAACTCCCATACCTTACGTAAATTATATACCATCGATTTTAGATTTAACACTCGCCTCAAATATGGCATACCAAAAACTGTCATCCGTTATAGTATGCCAAAACCGTCTCCTAAAGAATAAAAATTCAGAACTAATTAAAATTAGAATCTAAAAATGGGAGTTTTATTTCCTGACGCAATATGAAAAACCGCACGTTTTATTTATTGATATTTATTTAGAATTGCAAACCTAAAATTCTTTATAAACTTAGTGATATAATTATATGACAAAAAGTAATTTAGTATTCCATAATTACTTAATAAAGTATATCCACACACTTAGGCCGGTTAGGTTTCTAATCTAATGATTATTATCTTATGATATGAACATCATTACTAATAACGGCTCTCCCGATACTCTCCAATTTCTCCAAAAAAGGGTTTAATTTAAAAATTTTGAAGGCACTCCTGCCGCCCCCCGATTTCTCCAAACAATTTCTTTAGCAGCGTAATACGCACATACAGGAAGAGAGAGGATGGTGAGGAAGAGAGGAATATAAAAGTACTTCTTTGAGGGAATAAATCAGTCTTCCTTGGGAAGGAGAGCGGAGAAGAAGGGAATAGGGCGTGTAATAGAAGGAGGGAGCTAAGAAACACAATTGACGAGTTTAGTCTCTTGTAGAGTTGGGGAGTATTTGCAGTCACCGCTATTTTGTCACAGTGACTATCGGGTTCTGTGACCGGTAACAGGTATGCGCGGGAAGTAACAGGTATGGGAGTCACAGCCTGTCACAGGTTCAGTCACCGCGGGCTTGGAGGAACGGGAGAAGGGGCGCTGTCCCTAGTCTCACTCCCACCCGTCCGAGTCCAAACTTGGTCCCAACAGTCCAAAGAGGGAAATGAAATGAACGGGAAGGAGCAGGGAAGCGGGATGACTGACTAACTCCAGTAGCCATAAATCGGTAAAGAACAGTAAGGCAACAAAGGGAAATTTTTATAGAATTAACCTCCTTTGAAGTGCCTCCAAAGACGATCAAATATCTGCTGGAGTGTTAATTTAATTGTAAATTAGATGATGCTGCAATATATATGCGACACCCCCCCCCCCCCATGCTCTCACTAATTCGAAAAGTTGTTTTTTGCCGCACCCGGAGAAGCGCAATAGCAAGAGCCCCTGACAGAATAGAGAGGCTTGGGGTCAGAGTGAGTTGAAACTGGGAGAAGGAAGAAATGAGCGGTGCTGCGAATGAAGCATTAAGTGAAAGAAAGGTGGTTTATTGTGAGGTAGGGGCGTCCACCAAGTGGTGTCGGAACACCCACGCAGACCACTCCGTCTAGGAATCCGGTACATCCCTCACGAGCCGACTTCTCCAAAGCAACTTCTCAAATTCCCCGCTTTCTCTCTCCCTCTCTTTCCCTCGTTTCTCTCCTTATCGCCGTCTCCATCCCCCTGGGCTCCACCCTCAGACCCCATTCCTTTGCTTTCTCACCCCCGAGTCCACCTACCCTCTCTCTTCGTCTCCCTGTCTCTCCCCTCCCTTTCCTTCTCTTTCCTCTTTCTCTCTCATACTTCCCCTTCCTCTCTTCCTCCACTTCATACCCTTCCTTCCTCTCTTCCTCCACTTCATACTCTTCCTTCCTCTCTTCCTCCACTTCATACCCTTCCTCATTCTCCCTTTACCCTATATCAGTAGTGCCCAACTTTTTCTATTGGCAAGCCGCATTGGTGATTGCGAATCCTTCGGCGGGCCGCATTAGAAGTTGCCAATTTTCATTATACCTTCGCGGGCCGCACAAAAACTCTTTGCGGGCCGGATGAGGCCCGCGGGCCGTAGGTTGGACACCCCTGCTCTCTATCACTCTCTCCACTTCCTCTCTCACAGTTTCTTTTTTCAACCCAAAATATAAATATAAAATAATTTTTGTTCTCTCTTTTATTTCTCATATCTAAATACTCTCGAATAACTTCAATTCTGTATGGTATATCTCTGTATATTTTGTTATTATCATTTAAATTGACGAAGGATCAAATACAAGTATGAACTCTCTAGTCTCAATTTCGTCAGAAGAAAGTCGTTTCTCTGTCGTCTCTTCCTTTCTCTCTCTACATCTTTTCTCCCCCACCCTCACACACTCTTCCTCTCACCATTTATATTCACTTGACTCTGTTCACCTAACCTTTCACAAATTTACATTCATCAACTTCACTTCTCCCTTTTCATTCCTCTAAGTTTCATCCTTTACTTTCTCTTTCCTTTTCCGATTATCTCTTCCGCCGCGCGTAAGCGCACTTCTTCCTCTCTCTCTTTCTTTTCCCTTACTCTATTTACGTTTCCATTTCTAAAATTTACTCTTTCCTTCCTTTCACGTTTTTTCTTTGAAAAAATCGCTAAAGGCCGATTCACAGTATACGTAACGTCACGTCTCGACACAGACCGTCTTCGTCACGTCATTTTTCGTCAATTTTCACATTTTACGTTGAGGTTTCGACACGGACCGTCACCTTTTCAGTGGTTAGAACTTATTGATTGTAACTAGAATAAGTTGTTAGTGCTCTCTAATGCAAAATTGGGTGTTATAGCTCTAATTTTAGACGAAGAAGAGGAGCATCGACGTGATCTTATCCGCACGAAAAAAGAATGTAGGCGCATAAATTGCTTGTGAAACCTAAAATCGGAAGGAGAATTTTGGACATTATTTAAGGTGTTGAAAAAAGATGAGTTAAATTATTATCAGTATTTCAGAATGTCTAGAAACCTATTCAGCATATTGCTCAAGAAGATAAATGTGGCTTTATTAAAAAATAATACTATAATTCTATTAGTTGTCCGTTGTGATAAAAACGAACTACTACTACTTGTAACGTAACAGGGACTGACGAAAACCTGACGGGTGAGGCGTTCACATTGTAAGAAAGGCACAAGGATGGACAAGTTCGGACCGGCATCGTCCTGTCAAATATTCCTCCAGAGAAACCGTGACGGAATCGTTCCGATGACGCGACGGAGACGTGACGGATGGTGTGTACAAACTCCATAAATATAAATAGAAGAAATTTTAACGTCCGTGTCGAAATATTGACGTTACGTTTAATGTGTAATGGCCTTAATGCATTCGGTTTTATCCCCGCCTGGGTGGGTAACATCTCTGGAATCCTGGAACCTGAAGAAACCTATTTTCAGGGTAGGGTCGGTCTATATGGCAGCTAGATATGAGATATATTTGGTGGGACTAGGGCAGGGGTGGATTTAGGTGCATAGCTTAGGCGGAGGGAGGAGGGGTAATAAGATAACAAATATGCATATTTACTGACAAGTATTTATACAAAATAATACCGTCTCATTAGAATAAATATACAGCGTATATTAAACACTGCTTACATATTTGCAAAATATTTCTAGAAAGCCTATATTATAAAATAAATTAATTGAGATAATATTTTAATGAAGATTTATTATCTCCCTTACGGGATGGGATGATTACCCTACTGTCCCCCTTTGCATCCGCCATTGGACTAGGTTTATCTGAGAGGGATTAATCGAAAAAAGCACCTTGCATAATTTGCTCTGTAATTCTTCCCTTACTCGTTCATTTCCTCTAGCTCTCGATATCTCGTCTTCCTTTTCACCTTGCCCTTGTGCTTCTCAAATCCTTTCTTTTTCTCCCTCATACGTTTTGTCTTCTTCCTTTTTGCATTTTTCATTATCTTATAATAATCCTTTCTTTTTTTCCAAAACGCCACTGCATGTAAAGGTTTCACTTTAATCGACACTTTCCTTCCTCGTGACTATATCACCTTAATCTTTTGTTGCCGCGTTTATTTATTTAAGCCGTCTTTCAAAGTGTTCTTCCTCTCTCTTCCTCTCTTAAGACTCTTGTCTCACTGCTGTCGATGTCGGGTTGATTGTGGTCACGGACCTGACTGGCGTGTAAGGTCCGAAGACCCGTCGATTTCGATCCTTCAGTAAGCGGCGAGGGAAGTGCCAACCTCACCTTTGTGTGGTATGAGAGATTGAGCCGGCTTGGGATGTCTGCAATTTTTTATTGTAGTCAACCAAACCGGGGACTAACGAGGCTCTGGCTATGCGGGAAGGGGTGCCCTCCGTAGGGGGGTATTTCTCCCGCCACGACTATCGCCGTATAAACCTTATGTCTCGCTTTTCCTCTAACGTCTTACGGTAATCCCTTCTTTTTCTACTTACTGCAGTAAATTGCTTCCGGACCCTGCCTATTCCGGCTAATCGGATATGCCGGTTGATCGATATGCCTATTTACGCATACCCTAGTAGACACCAAAAAGTAATAAATCATTAAGAAAGTGCATATAGAAAAATGCTTCAAGAAAAGCAAATTTTAATTATTTTACGAGTCAAGAAATGCCCTATAACAGTTACACCTTTTACCAGATATACGGAAAGTAAATAAAGTGCGTACATACGCAATTAAATATAAAAACTTTCGAGTTACAGGTTTTAAAAATACCGGTTAATCAAAATATCGGTTATTCCACATCCGGTTAATCGGGAATTTACCCATTTTATTCTTCCCGCCTCTAATTTCACGCTCGAGTTAGTTAATTCCAACGAATTTTAGTTTTTCGTTATAACAACAATTTTGAAATTTGAAGTAGGGCATCAGAAATCTACCGCGATCACTGGGCGATCGATGAAGGAATAAATTCAAATTTCGCCGACACAGGCGTTTGACCTCTCGAATTTTCGCGAACGAAACGTCGGAGCATGCGCATTATCTTAGGTCGTCTGACATATTTGTGTATTTGGGAAGTTTTGAAAAGTTCAAAGATATGTGTGTGTGTTATATATATATATATATATATATATATATATATAGAGAGAGAGAGAGAGAGAGAGAGAGAGAACCGAAATTCCAAAGAGTTGCCTCTCCTGAGTTATGTTTGGAAAAGTTCAAGGCTCCCCTCCCATCTTACCTTCTCCCCTCTGCTAAGCGAAGAGACGTCGAACTCCGAGGGACCGTTTTTTTTCCTCTCCTAGTGGAGTTCCTTGGTACAAAGCATTTGAACTTCAAAATATGAGATACCAGAAACTTCGTCGAAACCTCAGCTTGGGAAAATTGCCGCATAAACTTCGTGAAAAGGCGCTCGCTCGCGTTAGTCTTTTATTTCGGGCGCGCCGCGCAATTGAAACCGCTTAAAAACAATATGTTCGACTTTAATGTTTATTCGAAAAGTTCCTCCTCTGCGGGCGATACTTCACCTGCTCCGTACCACGGAACTTTACGATCAATTCCTATTTACTCGTTTGCCTTCTCACTCAAAGAAGATTTGATTCGTTCGGGTGCAACGGAAAATGGGACAGAGGCGCCTTTAAAATTTCCCGAGCATGATTTCGGCCCCTTTTCTAACGAACGTCTCGGAAAATACCGCCGAGGTAGATACGCTTCTAGGAACCTGATAATAAGGAAACGTAGTGCAACCTCTTTGAATCAAGAAATTCATTGAATTCCATTGCAATAAAGCTCTCTATAACCAAGTACGGACATCTATCTCCTTTTGACTGCCACAACGGCAGCCATTACGAGCCCAAACAGAGTATTAACTCAATAGGAATGTATGCATAAAAAACGAATTTTGAGAATTTTAAGGAATAGAAATAAAATAAATACACTTGATAATTATCTTATAATGGCATCTCCTATCACGTGACCAGCGTTAGAGCAATAAATTGACCCCGTTGTCGGCGAAAGGGTTACTTTCCCGCGATTGAAATATTATTGTTTTTAAAAAAGGATCTTCTTCGTGTGTGTGTGTATGTATATATGTATATGTATGTGTGTATGTGTGTATGTATATATATATATATATATATATATATATATATATATAGATATATAGTAGCATGCACTGCCCAAACTCTCAGCGAATTCGGAATGAGCGCGAGATATCTCTCGAGGAAGTTATCATGCTACTGTTTTACATGGTCGGGATTCCGATAAAGACGGAAGGATTACTCACTATAGCAGCGCTTCTCAAACTGTGTCGCGACACACCAGTGTGTCGCGAGAAATTTTACTATCTTTTACTATCCATAACGCGATTCCCTAGCAAAATCACTAAAATTATCATGGAAATATCAAATACTGAACGGCAAAACCTCATACTCATAAACTTCTAAGATCTAATATATTGAAAACAATAAGGAAACTAATAATAATCTTTTGATTTTAACAAAAGGCGGAAACATGCGAAACCGCTTGGTCACTCGTCTTGTCTCGTCTCTAGTCCAACAAAAACAATGTCTGTTACGGAGGAATAGCTTCTCAATATCTTTCGCGGCAATATTCTAGTTTAGCTCTCAGCCCAGTCCGCCGTTACAGGGAAGCTACGCTCTGGTTGGTTATTTTCAAGGTTTCGGCCAACGACACACTGCAGACAGTTTTTCGCGTTCTGTTCAGTTGTGGTTCTGTCACTCACAGGACGCAGATAGACCACTAGTTACGAATTATTGCAGTGCTTGAGACATTTAATTACATAGTTACTTCAGTTTTCTTTTTAATTTTACCCATGGATAAATTTTTAATAAAGAATGCAAGGAAAGATGAAGAAAAGGCGAGCTGATATTTTCAATAAGCTTAATTCCTTGAGCTGTAGTATGCAGGGTCGAAAAGAAACTTTAATATCAGCGAGTGATAAAATGAATAGTTTTTCGAAAGAAATTGTGTTGTGGATATCTGTTATAGAGATTGATGACTTATCAGTTTTCCATCTGCAATTCATTTCTCAACTAAGTTGGAAATAAAACAAAATGTAATTAATGAAAAATATACTCGAACACTTACTGAGTCTTCAAGGGGATTTGACAAAATACTTTCCTTCTATTTCAACGAATGGAATCGAATGGGTTATTTCACCGTTTGGAGCTTCTGGTGAACATAATTTAAGCATCGCGTCAGACCTAACAATTGCAAAAAAATAAGAATTAATCGAAGTATCTTCAGATACATCTCTTAAATCAAAATTTCAAGACGTCTGTTGATTTCTTTTGGATTTCTCTTAAAAATGAGTATCTCGAAATCGTAAATAAGGCTTTGGATATTTTACTTCCCTTCTCTACTTCATATCTGTGTGAGACAGCATTTTTAACATTGAAAACAATCAAGTCAAAGAATCGGTCGACACTGTGATGTTGATAGATGCGCATGAGTATGTCTACCATTCGCCCTCGCATTGAAGAACTACGTGAATTATACCAGTCCTATGTATCCTATTGATGAAATTCGCTCAAAATATATTTACTTATATTAATCATAATTCATCTGTAAACCTTATGTATGGCAATTTTTAATAATAAAATATATTTAATTTTCGCTAATTTATTTTTATTTCATTAAAAGTTTGGTATTCCCATGAAAGTGTGTCGCGTATGTGGACGTCATTCTTCAAGTGTGTCGCGGCAGAAAAAAGATTGCGAAGCGTTGCACTATAGTCAAGGATCCCAGCCGTGTCACTCCGCTAAATGACCAGGTTCTTTATTGTCAAGTCAATTGCATTGCGTGAGCATAGCGCCTCATTCAGTCACAGAACCACCGAAACAAGAAAATTAAAAAAAATACTTTTCAAACTGAATTAAATAAATCACAACAAAAAAATAAAAAACCAACTGGCTCACATTCACGACAGCAGTAATAAACAAGTCATAAGAAGTTTTCCCACAAAACACCAGAGGCAGTTACTCTTGCTACCGATTCTCTCATTGGTCAGCTCATGCCGTCCTCTCCTTTTTCTTTCATTTCGGCTCGGTTGCCAGGAGGGGTTCTCCTCTTCTAAATGACTTGAACTGCTCCGCCTCTCCCTCTACCTATTTCGTACCAAAACACGCAAAATATTTAGTTTGTAACTAAATTAAATAATTTAATTTTACGAAGGATTGCTATAAAGCATTACCATCGATTTAATTTATGTATTACTTTTTCACCATCAGCATAGAAACTCGAAAGGACCAAACGAGGAAAATATCCGAGGAAGCCTCGCGTGTTCTCCCGCGGAGCGATCTCATCACGTGAAGAGAAACTGCGTGCCATGTCGACGAACGCAAATTTCCGACTTGACTTTTTCAAAGAGTTTCATTATGATGACAAATCCCTCTCCGCGATCTCAAAACTTTAATCGCGTATCATTCAAAATTAAACCCTTTTTTGCATCCCGTAACGAGAGGAAAAGGAGGAATATTTTGCATTCGAAGAGATTAAACTCCGCAAGAGCCACTGCCTGCCTTTCAAGATGTGGCACAACGGCGCATTTGTGCGTCTTCTGGTGTGATAATCAGGGAAGTGGTGGGAAAACACGGAGAAGTACGGAACCTCTTTAGAGAGAGAGAGGAAGAAAAAGTTAAGTACATACTTTCAACGGTATGCATTTCCATTAAACTATCTTTTACTCTCCAGTTAGAGCGTTCTATATGTATGTATTTGCCTTGTTTATTTCGGAAGCGCTGGTAAGAGGCGGAACGTGCAATTTTAATCAACGGTTTAATGCTCGCGTGAGCGAGGTAAACTTGAGAAAATTTGTCTCCTCATTACAATTTAAGCGAGAGAAAATGAAAGGGAGACAGCGACGGGAATGGGACGGAAAAGGAGAGACAGCGACAGAGGAGAAAGAAATAGGGTGAGGAGGGAGAGGTGATTAAAAAACATAGCGGAGACATAGGAAGAGAGGGAGGGAGATGCTTGGGAAGAGAGAGAGACGGAGGAGAGAAAGGAGAAAGAGAGAGATAGATAATCTTCTTTATTCGGGCGAAATTTGGACCATAAGGTCCATTTTGCAATAACCGCTTCGTAAATATCATGAATATAAAAAAGTATTACAATAAACTATATAAGAATATACAAAATATAAAAGATATAAGTGAAGATAAGTACAGTAGGAAAGATCATAAATACAGCATCGCTGTATACCGTCATCACTATAAGTACATATAAAGACATTTACGTAATATACAAATGAAATACAAATAAACATATGTGAAATATGCATTGATTAAACATAGAATATACATTTATATATATAAGAATGATACAGAGGATGAGAGAGAGAGAGAGAGGAGAGAATGCAAGAGAATGAGTAAAACAGAGAGAATATAGATAAGACCGAAGGAAGTGGGAAGAGAGAGACAGAGGAAGGCAGGCATTGGGAGGTAGAGAGTTAAATGGGGAAGACAGCATAGAAAGAGAGGAAAATTAGCGAGGGAGAGAGAGAGAAAAAGGTAAAAGGAAGCATTGAGGTGGGAGGGTATCGTTTAGAGTCTCTCCCTCTTCTTGTGCAAAAGTTCGCCCGGATCGAGAGAAATGAGAGGGGGTTGTGGGAGAGTTATTGGGTTGGCACTCTCGGTACGTGAGCTGAGTAATGAGACTTTTCAAAATTGCTCGCAATCCAAGGGGATGCGTTCAGATGAACAAGACGTAAGACATGAGTATTAAGTGGTGAATGCGTAAAATGAATCCAAGAGAGGAAGATCCCCTCGGGTTGCTTCAAACCGGAGAGACGTAATTAAACATCTCACTTAACGTGATTAATAATTCTTTTTGCCGGGGAAAATAAGTATTCAAGGAAAATATCCGGTTGCAAGCTTGTTACTTCGTATTAATGTTTAAAAGCGTATTACAGCTCTTCTTGCTAAGATCGTCGACATGTCTCAATTTCACTCATTTTTTAACCAGAAAACCCGAGGAAGATTCTGACGAGGCAAGGAATTTAAACAAATATTCTCAAAGAAAAATATAGCCGCATATTTGCACATGATATAAAGGATAAACAAATAAAAAAATCTTTTATAGATACAAAAATAAAAACAGACGAATGATTCGTTGGTTTTTTAAGGGAAGTTCACACTAAAGCAATCAAATGTAATTAACAACGGAATACTTAAGCTTCCCAAAAATATGATGGCAGTGGTCTAATGATACCGTCGAGTTACTTAATGTTACATTTTTAACGGTTGCTTCATATAAATGGTTTTGAATTAGCAATTCTATTTTTTCCACAAAATAGAAGAAGATATTGTACATACGAGAAATAGTCCATTGTCCTTACTCCTATCAATAACTTCCTTCTTTCATGATAGAACTTGCGATCTTGGATGAAATTATTAATAATTTTGTATGGTAGCAGTGAACTAATAAGCGTTAAATGGTTGGATAGTGCCAAGAAGTTGATATAAATTTTATTCATAAGACTAGCTTTAACAATGAATAGCATTCTATGCTCTGATTGGTTGACATTATGTGACAGAAAAACCAGTAGGGAAGCAGATTACGTTCTAAATTGGTAAGCATATTTAGATAAAACTATACTGTCGCAATTCCTATAAAAGATCATTAACAGTTCTTAGAAGTTTAAAGTGATTGAATTCCAAATGAAATCTTTTTACCTAAGTTTAGTGATTGAAAGACAAGGATGATGTTTTTTCTGTTCCGAAGAATTTTTCGGGGGTCGTTTTTACATCTTCTAGTATTGTTCATAAAACATTTTCATAATACTTTTTACTCTCAATAATCAACACGGATGGAATTATTGTCTAACGAACTGTTTAGTTCCTTACAGCGAATCAACATGCTAAAAAAATCGAATTCTGAAAATAAAAGTCTTGGCAAACCTGGTTCTCCCCACAAGTTTAATTCAAATTACAATTTCAATCACGGATGTCAACACATACAATTTATAGGATTCACGAATAAGTTTTGGGACATGATAAGTCACAAAATTAGCCTATAAAAAATGCTGAGAAAAACTTCTGGTTCCTTTGCAACTTCCTAGTTACTCTAATTAGATCACATACTGCAACAAAAATAACTGTCGTCACCGCCGAAATTGTTTTCCTCCTATACGCTTCGTTACCAGAATGACAAAAGAATGTGTAATCGAAAGAATTAAGCGTTCACAAATTCAGAGAGGAAGAAAGTACTCTAGAATCGTCAATCCTCTGGAAACTCCTACGCGTTATAAATTCGGGAGTATTTCCGGTCGTTGGTGTTTTACGGAATGAACTCGGTGGAAAAATGCAACGGTACTTTTGTAGGAAGGTTTACGGAAACTCCTTTGCCCGTGACGCGTGACCGAATGCAAGAAACGGAAGATTATTATTTGAATCGTGATTAAAAATTACACAAAGAAGCGCGCATTTTTCTTTGGTTGTTCGCGTGTTCTGTCTTGCCGTCTTTTTTGCCTTCGCTCGAGATGAGCGTTAGGTCGCGTGAAACAAGTCGGATAAGAAAACCTCGCTATCTCCATTCGATGGTAAACGCACTTACGTTTCTTTTTAGAGACATCGACGAACTTGGAAATAAAGGGGACTAGCTGTTGTGGGAAAAATAAGTAAAAATGATAAGGAGAGTGTAATAATTTTTCTGCGAAATAAAATGTTTAATACTAATCTCATAAAAATTTTATCTCATAATATTGTACAAAGTAAGAGTGTTTTCTAAGTAAAAGAGTGTATTTTGTAAATACCAATGTTGGATTCTGAATTTAATTCTGAAATAAAAATGTCGGCATAAAGAGCATAACTAGCAGCAGGTTTATTCTCTGAAGTAAGTAACTTTTCGTAGTCCCTGTTTAACTCAGCAATCGTCAAATTACCTTCGATAAATTCACGTGATGTATTGGCACGGAGGTAGTGACTTTCACTGTGTTTATGTGTTCTCTTACAGATTGTTTTATATCGTCATCTAATTTTTTATGATGTCCATGTTTCCCTCTCTTGTCTTCTGCAACAAATCCACTGGCTTTCTTTTCAATCACAGTTCGAATCGGACGCTCACTTACACCGAGGATATTTTGAAAAACGCCTTGCATACTCTTACGCCTTTATTTTCAGTATAGAAATAAAAAGTAGAATTAAGACGTCTCGGTACTTTATTTGTAGTAGTAACACTTCAGTACTGAGGTTTTATGGTTCCTATATAATCAGCTATAAAATCTCTTTGTCATCCTAAATTTCCTAACTCCCAGAATTTTCTAAAAATGCCTTTTCGTATTTCTTTTGATATTTTACTTAAACATTTGAGAATACATTTCTGATGACGTGGAAGTTGCAATTTTCTCTTTTCGTATATTTTTCTACTCTTTGAGAAAGACATTTTTCCCATGCTTCTGAGATTTTGGCTTTCTCTTTTTTCCACATCAATGAATTTGTGTTCGTTTTTCTCCTCTCGTTTTTTTTAGGAGTTCCTTTGACCAAAATTCTTTATTCTGAAGTTCCTTCGATTGAGTTTATTTTTTCTGGAGTGCTTTGGCATTTTGTTCTTCCATTTCATCACTAGATGATGTACATGAGCTTTGAGGTGGAAGAATCTGTATAGTCTGGATCCTCAGATGAAACATCAATAATACTCATTTCTCTTTCACTTTCTTCATTTCGTTGCATGTCAGTGTAATTGACACCTGATAGTCTCCTAAAACAGATGATTGGTATTATTATTTAATTCACTTTCAATGGATGTTTCTGCATTGATTGTTTATTGTATAATGAAGAATTCAATTCAAATAGAACAGCGGCTGTCAAAGTCGTTATAAGAGATTCTTCTTTATTTGCATTATTACTGTCATCACACCGTTGTTAATTTAAGACTATATTGAGTATTTTGTGGGTGCGGGAATTAATTTTGATCCTGAAAATATATTGCTTTTTAACTTTTAATTTGAACATTTAATTTAAAAAACTGTCAATTATAATAAATTTGCATAAACGTCATTATGAAATAAATAAATAATTATTCAATAGAAAAGTGACACAATTGCAGCTTAAACTTAAACAAGTAGGGATGTGCACGAGTTTCCCGTGGTACAGAAGTGCTTTTCGCCTAATTCGCACTAGTATAATCGTATACTAATATATTTGCTTTGAAATCAGAAAATTATCTTTCCTTATATTGTAGTAACCTTGCTTTTAGATCCGTTTTAAATATGTTCATTTCGTTTTCTCATTCTATGCTCTCCCTATAAACGAAATTTCTTTGAAATCCATTCAGCCAATGCCTTCAAAATGACAAATTCTAACTTTGATAATGTGGTAGCCCTGTATTTTTAAATATAATTATTTTGTTATTTATTTATAAAAAGATTTTATATATAATATTTGGTTAAAATCCATGCCGTCAGTTCTCTAGAATTACGTGTAAAAGAAATATTATTTTACTTTTTACTGTGGTAGACCTGCTCTTTAGCTCCACTTTAAACATCTTGATTTCATTATGGTATGTTGTATTAATCTTATATACAAAATGTAATTGAAATCCGTTCTGCCAATTCCTTCCAGCTCCATAATTAGTGAAAGAATTTAATTTGTAATTGTGGCACCCCTGTTTGGCTGATTCAGTATAAATATGCTATTATGCTATTATGTGTGTGTATATATTATATATATTATAATTTGGTTCAAATTGATGAATTTATTTCAACACAAATATATGTAAAAAGAAAGTTTTTTATTTCTTGCATTGTGGCAGCCCTGTTTATGCCCTACTTTATGCAAAATTTCATTGAAATCGGTTCAACCAATTCCTTCCAAATTTATAAATACCGAATAGTTTAACTTTGTAATTATGGAAGCCCTGCTGAGCCGATCCAGTCCAAATATGCCATTTTAGTCATTAATTTATGTGAGTATTATATTTGCCAAATTTGGTTGAAATCGGTTTACCCAATTCTTCCCTGATATATGCGTACGGACGGACATCACGAAGACAATAGCGCTTTTCAACAATGACAAAAAGCACTAAAAAGAAGTCATTGTTTCAATAGAAAAGTGTCACAACTTCGTATTTTCACAAAATAAGTCTGCTTCTAATGATAAATAAACTAATTTTTAATCAGAAAAGCGTCATAGCCTAAAAATATTACTAATAAAATTACGTAAATATCTTACCTTTTAAAGGAAATAATGCACTAACTTGCAATTTGTTCTTTTTTCTTTTTAGATTATAACTGAAAAACACCTTTAAAACGAATAAAGCACTAACTTGCAATTAGGTATTTTTTCTTTTGAGAGTAGAACTGAAAAACACTTAATATCTTTACATTATGGCAGGTTTTTATCTGAAATCACTCGTTTCCTCTATAAGTATCACAACACAACTGGTTTTTGCGTCATTATTCTGTTATGGAGGTTGACAACTGGAAAAACAACACTAGCGCTGTAGAGTGAAAAAATATTCTTGCTGCACTTATGAGATTTTTCCACAATAAAAATCGGCCATTCTTGATACTTATGGCACCTCTTTCTCAAAAATGGCCATCTTGCGCTTGTCTCTCTTCTATTGGAGGTGCGACATGGCAACGTAAATACTGTCAACAATTCGTATGAAAATAATCTAATATACAGTAAGCTACCATAGTCGGTGATTAATTGTCACATATATAACGTTTGATGTCAGCATTCCCATATGAAACTGCATGATTTACCTTTACCAGGGACAGGATAATGTAGCTAGAATTATATTTCGAACTGTAAAATTTTTATTCGGTCTTTTTCATGCGAGAGCGTAGCGCATCTGTTATGTCAAAATATATTTTTGTCACTTCGAAACTTCCGTTAAAAATATTTCGTTGACGCGTCTAAAAACATATGAACCAATAATTTACTCCGGGAAAAAATATATAATTCCCAATAAATGTATAAAACTAAATATCGATAACTCAAATGCCTTTTAACGCCTCTTCGTTATTTATTAAGACTCGGGAAACACGATCGATTTATTTTTACTCGCTATTTTGGATGCGAAATTTCCATTAAACATATTTTTTCAGTAATAAAGCGAAAATTTATGACCGCGGCAGATTGACTGAGTTCTTCGATAGTATCTTAACGGTTCTCGCTCTATCGAAATTCGTACATAGCTTCACCAAACAATATCTCGTTTAATTCCATCAACCGAACGAACTATAAATAAAGCGATAGGCGAAGTTTATGAGAGCGCCGAATTTTTAGCCCACTTTCCAGAACGGAAATAGGCTTATAGTTTCGTCGTTTTCTGTCTGTCTGTCTGTCCCTCCCTATTAACTTTTGAACCAATTGACCGATTTTCATGAAACTTGGTGGAAATCTCTTGCTACATGGGTTGAGCTCCCGAGGATAGTTTTTGTTGCGAAGATTGAAGTCCCGAGTTCGATTCCAGGAACTATCCTTCCCGTTTGATTTACAAGGGAAATCTGAAATCCATCGTGTAGGGTAATTTTCTGTTGCACATTAAAATATCTTAAAATTCTAATATCGGAGCGAGCTCTGTACTCTCTGAGGAAAGGTATGAAGATTCTAATTTTTATCGCAGAAATTTGCTTTACAATTGTATTTCTTAGAATTTCGCGTAAATACTGGCGATTTTGCAGTTTTTATCACTCATTACGAGTGTTGCCATAGTAACAACTATTGTTGGAGACAGATTGGGTGACATATAATAAGTACACGTGTTATTTTCGCCGCGCAAATACGCGTGATCAATTTAATATTTAGTTCGAATGTATTTGTAGTGTTTTATAAGGCTAAATTATGAAATTTGGGAACACAAAGAGCTACATATCCGCGATGACTTTAAAGCTATTAAAGCCAATATATGTATTAAATAAATGATTAAATGGAAAGTAGGCATCATAAGTTCTGTTTGGATCATGTTGTTATTTTTTAAATCTTACAGAAACACTGAAAGCAAAAAAAGTTTGGTATTGGACGGTGATGACATTGGCTTCCATTGGTATTCCATAAGATTATGATGATACTACGCATAACCTTGATTTAGATTTTAATTAATACTGTCGTTTAAAAAATTAATTTTCCCTGAATATTATTAATGTATTTAGGTTGTTCCTACCAAGTTGTACCTGCATATTAAATATTACAGGTGATGAAACATTAGAAAACAGGGGACGGGTAAAAAGATTAGGCAAGTAGAGAAAATAAGGCATGGGCAAATTGAAAGAGTAGTGTAGAAAAGTTTGAATCTATTGGAAAAAAGATGAATTTAAAAATAAATTGAGACTGCAAAATAAGAAATTAATTTGAAGTTTTCTTATATGAACAGGTGAGTCAAGGAATGCAATATCCTGCCTGTAGTTCTCTCCATTTCCTTAAAATACTAATTATTTATTAAAAATTCAAACTTGTTATTGAGTCTTTTATGTACTGTCAAATATAATAACGGATTTGGAGGAAGTAAAGATATGATACTTGATGGAGTGAAGTACGATGGGAAACCTCTATAGGACCGTGACATGCACATTTAGCTGGTATCTTATGTATTTACCTCTTGCCTAGGAAACTATCTGACAAAACAAGTAATGTTTATAAAAAACTTTTTTATAAATAACTTGTATGAAGAAATGATAAATTTAGAAGTTAATAATAAAGTCATCAACAAAGAAAGCCACTAACAAATTCCACTTGGAAAGGCTTTACTTTGTGGAAAGATTCCATAATGTAATTACGCACGTACCTTGATCACAGGATCAGTCAGGCAATTGAACTAATCCAAGTAATAGAATTAAATTGGATAGACACGATATAAGCAAATGTTGACATACGTTTGTTTCAAATTAATTTTCGTTTTTGATCTCTATTAAAGGATTGCATTAATTATTATTAGAATAGCAATTGAAAATGAAATTATAACATTATAATATAATCACATTCTACATGGAGCATCTTAATTCCACATTTATATATTCACACTTTGATCAGTTAAACCTAACTATTGGTGGTCACGAATGTAAATTCGCGAAATATTTCTCGTTTTTCATTTAATCCAATGCAATATACGTAATTTTCCTAAATGAGCAACAATAGAGTGTCTCCTGACGACGAATGATTTTCTCATTTAAAAATATGTAAAATTTTCGTGTCCAAAAGAAATCTGTGCATCAAATCGACGGATTTTTTAAAATCGACGTTAGGAAAATGAATTTTCATTCTCTTAGGCGTTCTTTGGTTCAAGTCCCAAGGTTGTACTATTATTTTAATTAATTTTAAAGCAAACATTAAGAATACGCCACACCAATTCCCATGCTATCCAAACGGAAGAATTAAACGGTCCTGCAATGAAACTGGGATCATTATATTAAACTGTGATTACCCATAAGCCTCTTTAGGCGTCGGTCTATTTAAAACTGAAAGAATGATTAAAATATAGATAACGTGTTTTCGAGTTATTCGACATTCTCTGGGATTTTAATACAAGAGCACAAATATACAGATAACCGAGTAGAAGCGCATACAAAACTTATTCCTAAATTATATATGCTAATAACATTGAGGTTGTACGATGTGCTACACTATACGAACATTGTCATGACATTTTTAACAGCTGCCGTCACCTTGCTTTTAGCACACTTGTGACGAATTAGGATAAATAAATACGCATTTCGGAACGCTTTATACCATTCGTAGCCTTAACTCATCGTGATAAGCCATCGAAGTCAATAAAAAGTCAAGGACGAAGAGGCTGCGTATTTTTTTACAGCTCGCATGCGAAACAAAACATTTTTTCCACTCGCACAGACCGTGTGACAGAGGGAAGAATTTCCGATCTCTCCTAGTCGAATCCATTCATCACGCTCTCGTTCCGTGATCATCGCGACGCTCGCTCACACGCGCACGCTTCGACATCGGGATTCTCTCCCACTCTACCTTCCCTTCACCCCCCCCCTACGGGAACGAGAGGTCGACGCTTCCGTATTAATCACCGCATTTTAAGGGCTTCAGCTTATCATGAGCCCCCTCCTTGTCCCTAATCCCACCTCTTAGCCTATCCCCGCCCTTCTCTCTCTTTTATATCCCAAGTCCCTATTATCCTCTTCGTATCATTTCCTTGGCCAACACCTTGATCACCATCCACTGCCCAACTAATCATTGCCAACGCTCTCACATCGACGCAAGGGGTGACCAAACTTGATGAACCGTATAGGGCGTCGTGCGATAATCTTCAGACATGAGAGAGAGCAAGAGGGGAGAGCCTTAATACCCAAAAAAGCCGCATGTAATTTGATATGACTAGACATTAAAAGAGCTGACGAAATACCGAGCCGAAATAGCGTTGGTTTTCTTGTCACATGCCGTAAATATAAAAAAATTGCTCAAAATAATTCATTCGAAAACATGGTAAATAAATTCAAAGTAATTTTTTTATCTTGACGAAAGCATAACCAAAATCTTTTTTTAATCAAAAGCAAGTTATATTTATTCCAATCTGGTACAATAAGTATATACGTATGGCCGACAGCAAAGAAAAATTATAATGACTAAGAAGTGTCGCGACCATCAAAATAACCTCATGTGGCACGCGAGCCACAGCGAGGGTTGATTTGATCGAACCTATACATTTACTCGATCCATCCTTTTTAGTCCCTAATCTCTCGGCCCACTCTATCTTCCCCAACTCTCCAATTTCATCAGTCTTATGCCACCCCTAATATCAACCTACCCCTCTCCTGTCATAGCACTTATTTTCCTACTGAACTCTCCCCCTCCGTCCTCTATCTGCCATCTTCGTTTCATTACACCTTATTCTTCTCCTTATCATCCCTACCTAATCGCCTAACTTCCTTTTACCTTATCTCTTCTCTCGAAAGTAGGATTTTTTCCAAGGTCGCCCGGCCCCCTGTTTGTGTGGTTTGAGGAGACTGCGCAAAGTCAGCGTCCTTCGGAAGGGACATTAAGGCATTGGCCCCTTGGTGCTCTTCGTTAATAGTAGGTTAATGCCGGCACCGGGTTTCCCTCCTCCCTTGTGATTGTGTTCGATGAGTAAGGAGTTATGTCTATAATAGTCCAAGAGGTTGATTAACCAAAAATACACACACACTCTTCTCTCGCTCCTCCACCCTCTACAAATGTTTCAATCACAGAAGTTAAATTAGGTGCCAAGCGATTAGTCATTTAAAAAAATGTTCTTTTGTGCGGTAACACTTCGATAAATCTTAGAAATCGTGGGGGATGGTACTTCACAAAGTCGTTACCAATAATTATAAAGAATTAATAAATATTTAAAAAGTTTCTATACCAGCCATAAAAATGTCGATAAAACCTGATGAGCATTTCGGCAACAGAGCAGCCGTCATCAGTGGTGAATCACCGTTTACTGATGATGGCTTCAATGTAACCGAAAGCTTAACCGATTTTATCGACACTTTCATGGCTATTGGATAAATAATTTGACAATTAAATTTCACCCATAAGGTGAACTCGATACTTCATTCTTGAAATTAATGCATTCCATCTTTCAACCGTGCATTAACAGACATTATCCGAACGTGCTACTACTGTATGACAGTTGAATCATGCGTAGACATAGCTTCACATTTTTTAACGTATATTTATATAGGAGCCATAAATAATAACTGCTATTTAAGTAATAAATCAGCATGCAAAGATCTTTTAAAAAACACAAACTATCGAACCCCACTGGAAGGATTAATGACCGATGCCAAGCACGAACTGCAATTAAAACTCGGGGAAGAGAGAGAGAAAGAAAAAAAACCGTAGTCGCTCCGTTTATTGCGAAGAGACAAATCTTGGAGCGAGGTCGAGGATTGTCGTCTGGGAAACGTACGCTTATTATTGATGGCTTTTCGCGTCCCATATTCAACTCAGCGAGCCATTAAGGGGCGCGAAGGAAAAGGACGTCTTCGAAAGGATGACGAAAAACACGCGTCACGGGTATTAATTTACAGGGAAGGGATGCGAACCTCTCTGACCTCCCCCCACCCCAACCCTCAAAGGGTCACGAGACGAGTCAGACAAACCCTCCCACCTTCTCGCGCCCATTTCTTCGAAACGGAACAAAACAAAAGAAGCTAGGAGGGTCGAAGGAAAACGTGCACGCACGCGAGGATAAAACGCGTGTACTGTCTGCGTGCATATGCAAGGGCACATCCCGTGTGTACATGCGACGGACGCGTCGCAGAGGGTGATCCTGCGCCGCATGCATACATACACACACACACACACACACACACACAGAGAGACCCAAAGGACGCACAACGCAAAACGACCCATCCTTTCGCGACGTCATTCCGCTTAGAAAAGCAGTCTTCGTTATCCGACGGTTCGCTCTCCGACGTTTCGCGTATCCGACGCTTCATTATTAACACTTAACCGGGCGCGTCTAAAAATTTCACGTAACTGGGCGCGTGGCGTACTGGGTAGGCCGTTGCATTGTGTGGAAAACTCGGCTGTAAATAGTAGTAATAACGATAAATTCATTCTAATTTTTTTATTCAATAGTTTAATGTATATAATGATTTATAATTCTCATTTTTAAAATTGTCGCTTGTATTTTCTACATTATTGACGAGTTAAATGTTCATGATATGTTTAGGAAACTATGACGTTATAGTATAAAAATGTATTGCTATGAAATATTAAAATAAGCGCAATTTTAGAATAAACATCGTAACAATAGAAGAATTAATGCTCAAAAAATTAACGTTATTGAAATATTTAAACTATTACAGGCAAATAGCGATGCGTATATAGCACGATAGAAGCGACGCACACGGCTTTGCGTCTGTTTTACTCCTCAAGAACAATAGCTAAAAGGTTGCAAACAACTTATTCGACTACTCAGACAATACTCATAGGTTACATAGAAGAACAATGTATATGAAGCAAAATTTACAAATTGCAAACCTTTCAAATTGCATTGGCGTAATGTATAAGCCTAACTAATGGTTAAAACCACGGACTCGCTTATAAGACGTCAAACTGTTATCCGACGATTTTTATTAACTTCACCTCAATATATTCATGTATCAAATCCGAAATACAGCGCTTCCATATCCCAGCAACAAGATATCGCTAAAACTACTCGAAAAAGCTAGTTTCCGCTAGATTGAAATGAAAAAAGTAAAAAAAACGCCAAGCAAAAGGAAAAGGTAAAAAGGCAAATAAAAATTGATTACAACATTTTTATCGATTCTAAGGCTATTGAGAATTTATTTAATTTTGACGTGACGTCTTGCCAAGGATTTAGTTTGTATAGCGCATCTCGCCAGTCATTTCCTTTCCCAATGCCATTTTAATCAGCGCGATATAGTGATTGGACGAACTAATTCTTTTTAAAAGAGCTGTTTCTTTAAACTATGTTTATAGTTAAACTAAAAATGCTCTTTAAACTAGCTCTTTCGCGAGCGACACATCACTAGTAAGGTAAATGTCGTGACCCTAGTTTTGGGATTACTGTGGTTTTTAAAGTTGCATTACCCCTTAACCATGTCTGATAAAAGAAAGTGCGGTGATAGTGATGTTTTTTTTCTGGTAAGAAACGTAGTAGAAAGCCTCTTACTTTAGAAATAAAATTAAACATAATCAAGCGTTCTGATGGTGGCTAGTCGAATACTGAAATTGGTCGAGCATTGGAGGTGCTCCATACGACAGCAATTTCAGTTCTCAAAGACAAGGATCGAATTTTGAATGAGGCTAAGTGTTCAGCCCTTATGCAGGCAAACACTATTAGAACCCGATCTGGACTTAATGCAGAGGTGGAAAAACTCCTCAAAATTTGGATAGATGATTTATTTAAGATATTATGTGATTTGGATTGCTATTTTGTGTTATTTAAGTGAAAATATGGTACTTGGTCCTAGTTGTGAACCTAAGCTCCATTATTCCATTTAATTGTATGGGAAAATGGGTTTCGTTATCCGACGAGTTGAGGAACACATAATGTCGGATAACTGAGGACTGCCTGCAATTACCGGCCCATAAGACAACGCCGTTACCTCAAGCAGTCTCATATGTCTGCTGGACCTGGACGAGACCATTGCTCTAGCTCTCTTGATCACTCTTTTTCTCTCATTCCATCTCTCCTTTCACTTCATCTTCTTCTTCTCTATCGATCTCTTGAGCTATCCCTTCCCCTTTAATTTCAACTGCATCGAAACTTCTTCAGAAAATTTCGGTATAATTCTATGAGCACATTACCCAATACCGGTTTTAAGGAAAACCCGTTCCCAAGCAACTCCGTTAAAACGTGATCTTGATCTACATCTACAGTTTACCCTGCAAGCCACCGCAAGGGTGTGTGGCAGGGGGTGCATTAACACCAAGGGGAAAACTCCAAAATTAGGTCTGGGTTTACGCCCCTACGCGAGGTTACTTTTGATCGCAAGTTTTATACTGCTCAGCTATCGTTCTAGGGAAAAATGAGCCTTTGTATCTCTCCGTCCTACAGGCTATCTCTCTTATTTTACGAGGATGATTCTACCTACAGAGGAAACCGCTTAACACGAAAACGGATAACGCGAAATATCGGTTAACACGAAATACAGGCTCGGTCCCTACCGGTGCCTATACATTTCAACGTATATTAGTTCGTTTTACGCGAAATGGTTAACAAGAAATTTCGGTTAACACGAAAAAAAATTCGGTCCCCTGAAAATAAATCCCCGTCAAATTATGTGGATAACACGAAACGACCCTCTCGTTTCTTAACAAAGAAGTATGAATAATCTCACAACCACAGCTGTACCTCCTCCTTCCCCCTCTCTTTTAATAGGCATGGTCATTAGTAGACCTCAGAGAAACTCACGCGCCCCCGTTGAAAGGGTTGCTTCCGAGATTTCCTTGGCAGCAATAAACTAAATTCTAGGAACTACCATCTTCAAATGAAAGGAAGGATTTGGAGGTGCAGATTGTTATCTGTACTGTACCTTCCCTTTTCCCGTCTTTCAATACGCTCAACTCCTCCCTTGCTCTCGTCTCTAGACCCCTACGCAGAACAGTTCTACTCAGTTGATTCCGTTGATTCTGAATTTCCGTGTGGAACGGTTAGCGAATTTGTAACGAATCTGTGAGCGAAGTTCTTCTTTCTTTTTCGGGATCGTTTTCAGTTGTGATTTTATATTTTTATAAAAGATAAAAGACCCACATAAAAATGGCTGGTAAATTGCGTAAGCAAAAAGCAATACCGCTGAAAGTGAAAATGCAGCTCCTACAAGCGGTTGATAACGGTGATAGAACCAAAACGGACATCTGCGAAGAGTTCGAAATTCCCTTTTCAACTTTGTCAACAATTATAAAAAATCGTGATAAAATAACATCTGTGTTTGAGAGAAGCATGTTTGAACCGGAACGGAAGCGTCTACGCACGGCAAAGCACAAGGATTTGGAAGCGGCGCTGATCATCTGGTTTAAGCAAGCAAGAGGCCAGAATGCTCCAATTTCTGGTACGGTTTTGATGGCCAAGACTGACGCTTTAGGATCAGAATTGGAAATTGAATTCAAGTCTAGTCCTGGATGGTTGGAGCGTTTCAAGGTGAGGAATGGGATAATTTTTAAGACTGTTTCCGGCGAGTTGGGTGACGTCTCCCGTGATATGACATCAGAGTGGGTAACTTCTACCTTGCCTAAATTATTAACAGACTTTGCGCCTAAGGATATTTTTAATGCTGACGAAACCGGGATTTTTTTTCGCTGCCTCCCAGAAAAAACTTTAGCTTTTAAAAATGAGCAGTGCTCTGGTGGAAAAAAAATCTAAAGAATGCATTACGGCAATGGTGGCTTGCAATTCAGACGGTTCTGAAAAAAATCCCGATGTTTGTTGTGGGTAAATTTCTGAATCCTCGCTGCTTCAAGAATGTAAAGAAGCTTCCCGTGGAATACACCGCAAATAAAAAAGCTTGGATGACGGGAAACATTTTTACAGACTGGGTTAGGGCATTGGATAAGCGCTTTTCACGCCAGAAGCGCAAAATAGCTTTAATTATCGACAACAGCCCTGCTCATCCAGAAGTGGAAAAGCTGAAATCAATTAAACTGACCTTTCTGCCGCCTAATACAACAAGCGTATTGCAGCCATGTGACCAGATTATTATAAAAAATCTAAAATGCCACTATCGGAAGTTATTACTCCAGAAATATTTATCTAGTATTGAATCAAATGAGGAAATTAAGCCCGTGGCTCTTTTGCAATCCTTACATTGGTTGTATGCCGCTTGGAGGTCAGTTACAGCGAAAACAATCGAAAATTGTTTTCGCCACGCTGTATTTTCCTCTTCGCCAATAGCAGATAGGTTTTCTGGACAGGATGAAATTGAATCGACTACGGAAACTAGGGTAAATACATCTACTGAAAGTGAATTGTGCGATATCTTCGGTCGCGTGTCGTCTGTAATGAGATTGACAACTGAAATCACGCTGAATGATTATATAGCAGTGGATGACCATATTGCCACTACACCACTTTTAACAGACAGTGACATTGTGGACATTGTTAAATCAAGTGAAACAAAAGAAAATGAAAATAGTAGTGAAAGTGGAGATGACTGTGATGACGGAATGTTGTCAGTGCCAAGTGCTGCTGATATCCGTGGAATGCTAAAAAGTGTTCGTCGGTTTTTAGAAAATCAAACAGATGGAGACAGTTTGTATGAGACGGTTGATGATTTGGAACAATTTGTGGAAAAAAAGATCATTATGAATGCTAGGCTTACGCCGATTTAGCGCCTCCCTTATATAGTGCCACCCTCGCACACCGCCCATGAATCATTACGAACAAAGCTTCCATCTTATGATTACATTGAGCTAGCATATACCTCGATTTACCGCCAACCCCGCGTTAGCGCCAATGCCAGTGTTGGACAAACGGTGACGCTAAATCGGGGTTTTACTGTAGATACGTTATAGTAAAAACGTAATTTAGCTCCCTATTACGTTTCCTCTTCCGGTGACGTAACGAGAGGCTACATTTCATTGTTTATAAATGCGAGAACTTTTAGATATGAGACAAGATTTAAAAGTAAATCCACATAGTAAACGATGTATATATTTAGTATTCTCAAACGAGGAAACAATACGTAATCGTATATTAATACAATTTTTATCTTAATCGCGGTAACAATACAATATATCCAATTTTAATAAACAAATGCTTTGGTATTGTGAAAAAAGATTACAGAGGATTATCAACCGCTAAAACAAGGGAAGGAAGAACAAAAGAGAAGAATTGAGATTTTTCCGGATAAGATAATGTATGGGCCGAAGTTCAGTACCGTTTTGTTCCTCTTTTCGAGATTTTTTCAGAACCATCTCGGTTACACCACAGGGGCAAATT
Organism: Tanypteryx hageni; assembly: GCA_028673005.1. Classification (NCBI taxonomy): domain Eukaryota; kingdom Metazoa; phylum Arthropoda; class Insecta; order Odonata; family Petaluridae; genus Tanypteryx; species Tanypteryx hageni. The sequence continues at coordinate 53,727,561 of CM054115.1, read as the reverse complement.
TTCCTTCATTTATGTAATTTGCGAGCAAAAAATTCTCGGGATTCTCGGATTTTTATCTCCGAAACTGTGTTGCATTTTCGTGTTCTCGCTGATTATTTTGTGACGAATGCTGTCATCTATCCGGATAAATATTTTTTAATCGACACCTCACAAATCAAATAAGAGCCATGGAGAGAAATACGTTCTTTAATGGTTGTTTGCCAAAATTATCTCATTTGCAACCGATCTAAATAAATAGCAGTAGGTACTCGCGAGTCTATAAGCCTCTGTCGTGTGTTTTCTTTTCCTTCCTAGCTTTCATTCTTTGTCTCTTTTAGCAAGCGAAGCTGCAATGGGCAGACGGCTGATTTACATTTACTTTTCCATGTGCCGTCGCTTGTTAAAGCCGTTCGATCTTCAGGAAAATGTTAATAATCATCTCAAGCAAAATTCTTTGCCAATATTATGCAGAGAATTTACAGATACTGTACGTCTGTTCCTTTATTCATTACACGACTGTTGAAAGCTCATTGTAAAGCCCTAACTGTTGCGACATTTAAAAAGAAATTGTATAAATTTTGTCTACCTGTTCTACAGCTACTTCATTGTTATTATGATAGTGTTGTATAGCTTCTCCTGATTTACCTGCAAACCTATTTTTTACATGTGTCCATGTCGAGTTGTATTGAGATGTGTTGCTATTTAGTGTCTGCGTTATTTGTGGTCCTTTATGGCAAACCCTATGCAGTCATGCCCCGTTTAACGCTGTGGATGCGTTCCAGGAAACGAGAGCGCTAACTGAATCAGCGTTATGCGGGGTCAATTTAGTATATAGTACTTACGGAGATCCGTTCCTAAAATCGTAATTTATTACCTTTCAAAATATTAGTATGTCCGCTTTTTTCTCCGAACCCTAAAACTCCACTGTTAATAATTAATCCTTAAATGCACAATGTAGCAGATCTGCTACATACCAGAAAAGCTGCAATATAATAACTGTCGCAGCTTTTTGTCATTTTCTCACACTGTAACAGATTCCACACATCCTCCCTTTTTTATCAGCGCCCAATATCACCAATAGGTGTCCAATTTCGTGATTTATGTAAACAAACCCATACGTTGCTCTACATTCTAAGAACGTGGAGTTTTTGCTGTGGTCCGTTTGATGATTTCGGCGGTTGTTTTCAGTTACATATTTTTGACTGAAAATTTTCTTCGACACCGAAAATGTGAAATAAAATCAAATCACGTTTCTTAATTTTTTTATTATTTTTCCCATGGCGTAACACTTAATAAGAGCATAAAAATATAATTTTAAAAGTTATATAATTATTTTTTGACTTCTAGCGCCCACACCAAACGTATGGAGAAAGTAAAACTTGGTCCGAGAACAAAGAGCGTTATAACGAATCAGCGTTGTACGGGACAGCATTAAACGAGGTATTACTGCACTAAAAAATTTAAGTCGTTAATTTTAGTTCCGTTAAAATTGTTGCGAAGAATATGCTGGCATTTCAAGACTCGTAGTTGACAAACAAAAGACTCTCTCTATATATATATATATATATATATATATACACACACACACACTTTCATTCATTAACTCCGTTTTCTTCCCTCGTTGTGTATCCCTCTCTCGTTCCTTTCCCCCCTCCTTCTACACTTCTCTTCCCCCTACACTTACTTCTCCTCCACTCTCCCCTCTTCCTCCCTCTCCCCTACTTAGCTATCCCACCCTCTTGTCTTTCTCCCACACACACGATGTTCCGTGTTTCAACAAGCTCAGAGGTTAAGTGCGCATGAACTTCGGTCTCTGCAAAAAAAGGGGGGTGAGGATGGCATGGGTTGGTTGTGTGCACGCCCGCGAAAGCAGGGGAGCGAAGGGGAAGGAGACTGGGGTGAAGACTGTTTGTCTCGGAGCTCTGTATATTGGGGCGAGGGAAAAAGTGGTGGCGAGGGTTAGCAAAGGGAGGGAAGGGCGTGAAACTCGAGAGCGAGGGAGCGAGAGGGAGGATGGGAAGCAGAAGAGGGGGATGAAGAGCGAAGCGGGCGGACCGTGAAGAATTAAATTACCCGTCCCGATCGAGGAGACACTCGGTTAATCATCCGGTAACTCGTTTTTATCAGGCACCCCTTTTTTCCGTTTTTATAAGAGGGCGACGGAGGGAGAGGCAAGAACCGATAACCAGGAAAAAACGGCAATTATTCGACAACATCGCGTCGACTATTTTAGAGGGACTGTATACACTTTCCTTGAAGTTGATTGTTTTACGTTTATAGTCGGACGAAGCATGTTCATTCGTTAGCTAATCATCGAGGTTGTTCTTTCCTTAAGTAAATTTGTAGGTTGTTCATCCTTTTAAATGGTCATGTAGAGACTTTAGGACAAAGTGAAAGTCTTGATGAAAATACGTCCTTGTATTCTACCAGTGGCGTAGGTAGGACTGCGCGGGCCCCCGGACTAAATTTGTTCAGGGCCCCGCTTATAAGTGAACGTAATCCGCGGTTTTAAGGGGTGAAGTCGCCCAGATTAAAAGTGGGTTCGGGAACATTGAAATATACCATGGCAACGTATCTAAGAAAAAAATCAGTTCTTTTCTTATCTTGACCTATTGTATGTATTTCCTCTTTTTTGCTCTATATTCCCTAACTGTGGATTAGGTTGTAGGCTTCAAACATGCGTGTACTGTTTACTTTGGGTCTTTTCTTTTCATGATACACCGGATAAATACCATAAAGCCTCAACAGAAAGATAAGTCAAATTAGTAAGGTATACACGGTAAGAATAACAAGTACAAACTCTCAACATTCAATTTCATGCGGCTCCTGAAGTGCGGGCCACCAGACTCAGCCCAGTTGATAGCTACGCCACTGAATTTTACCCATGAGCGATTAACATTTTAATCTCGAGGTTGCGTAAACATTTAGATCGATATAGGATCACAAAAGATCTGCTTTGTGGTCTGAATAGATCGTGATAATTTAATCTTTAAATTAATCAAGTAATAATTGATTATATCGGTCGCTCTGTTCTACATAATGAGAAATTAATCAGTTTTTTCTTTAATTAATCTGCCCATCAGCTGGATAAATACGATAACTTTATAATCCTTGACGCATGTACACATACAAAATTAATGCACATGATTATTCCTATCACCATTATGGAGCAACCCCTGTTTAAAAAGGAGTAAAAAGACCGGAGTGAAGATGTAATTCTTATTGCTAAATTATTTTTCACCTCGACATGAAAGCTATAACAAATTAATGGTAATTGTTCTCGTACTTTTCTAAATATTACTATCTAGAAACTATTAACTTCGCCAGATACGCCCGAAGTCATCCAAAACCAATTTAAAACTTTTAATCGAGATATGAATGACGCTTCGAATGTAAAATTTAATTACTATCTTTGTCAACCACTCGTCATGGCAAAAGATTAATACTTGTCGCGTTTACATCAATCAGATATATTAAGAGCTATATACGATTTTTAGCCTACTTTCCAAAAAATGGAAAGTAGTCTTATGAGATCGCCCGGGTGTCCGGGTGTATGTGTGTGTGTATTTCCCTAACATCTTCTTCAACTAAATTAGTATATAGAATATGCACATGTATTAATAACCAAAATGACATATTTGGACCGGATCGACTCAGCAGGGGTGCCATAATTGCAAACTTAAACTTTTCGGTAATTATAAATTTGGAAGGAAATGGCCAAACCGATCTCAACGAAATTTTGTATGAAGTAGGCGTGCAACATAAAATAACAAAATCATGATGCTTAGTATAGATTTAGAAAGCAAGGCTGCCACAATACAAGGGATAAAGAAAATATTTTGACACGTATTTGCGTTGAACAGTCCTCATCAATTTTAACCAAATTTAATACTTACAATATACAAATATATACATAACCATATTACTATATTTAAACCGAAACAGTCAAACAGAGGTGCCACAGTTACAAATTAAACTTCTTCAGTAATTAAGGATTTGGAAGGAATTGTCTGAACAGATTTAAATTAAATTTTGTATATAAGATTTGCACAACGTATCATAATGAAATCAAGATGTTTAAAGCGGAGCTAAGGAGCAGAGCTAGCACAGTAAAAAGTCAAATAATATGTATTTTACACGTATTTCTAGAGAACTGACTTAATGGATTTTAACCAAATATGGTGTATTTAATCTTCATATAAATAAATAACCAAAATATCATATTTCAACCGGGTCGACTAAACAGGGCTATCACAATATCAAGGTTAGAATTTTTCTGTAACTATGAATTTGGAAGGTATTGGCTGAACGGATTTCAAAGAAATTTCGTTTGTAGGGCAAGTATAGAATGGAAAAACGAGATGAATATGTTTAGAACGGATCAAAAAAGCAGGGCTACCACAATAAAAGGAAAAATAATTTTCTGATTTCAAAGCAAATTAGTACACGATTATACTACGGCGATTGTGACGAAAATAAATTCTGTATCACGGGAATCTTGTGTGCAGCCCTACTTGTTATATATTAAAATTGTATTGAAAGGAAAGTAGGCGGATTAGTTCTTTCCAGAGTTACTTATTTCGATCTTGAAGTGTCTGATATACAGCGAGGCGAAACAATTGAAATAGGAACCTGAACTTTTCGTTTTTTTTTTAAGTGCTACCTTTCCATGTTTACGAATAAATTAAAGCTGATGATGAAGGTAAAACAATGCCTAACGATTCATGATTAAAAGTCTCATATCTAAGTGATCGACAAAAAAACTAAAAAAGACCTGAGATTGGTCACCAAATAAACAAGGAGAGCATTTTTTTTTCAATTCACTATCAAACCCAACACGAGAAGAGTCGCAGTACCGGCGAAATAGGCGGTTCTACTTTTAAAAAATTCTTATTCATGTTTCAGAACATTTTTATACGTAAATGTGAACTCCCGGTAATTGAAGTAAGAAACCGAACCAGTCGTTATAAGCGCTGTAGGTGGTAGAAGAGGTGGTTTTAGGGAGCTGAACCAAAGCCCTTAAAAAGTCGCAGCTTTCCAGCACACAGCTATAAACCGACTTAGAACCCAACAGGATGAACGAGGTCTGAATTTCACTCTATGTAAAAGAGAAGAAAATAGCGAGATAAATAATCGTCCTACTCATGCCGTGTTAATAAACGACCATCTCGTCACCGATGCCGAAGAAGACAGTTAGCGGAGCGATAAGGAAGTGAAGGAGACGGAGAAAGAGGGGAAGGGAGACAGAGGGAGAAGATCACTCGCTTTGTCGGGGATGCTGACTCGAGGCGAGACGCGGCGGGCGAAAGGGAAAAAACAAAGGGATGGGATTCTAACCCACTCTACCTCTCTACGCTTGATTGGAATAATCTGAGAGAGAGCTCTCTCCTTCTCTGTCTTAAGTGTTTTAACGGGAAATTTGGCGTCCGAATGTCTCGGTCGATTGAAAACGGGAATAGTAGCCGTTTTAGCCGATTAAGATTTCGAGTTCAAGATGCGGTTTCTTTTTTGTCTCTCTCGTTTGCGTGAACCCAATCTCATGAGATGACTTACCAAGTCGATCGTTTATATTTCAGTAAAATAAAATCACTAGTTGTATTCCGGTACTTCTGCCGTTTATTCTAGCAACGAAAACGCCAGTTTCATTTTATTTAGAAAAGCTATCGCTGTTAAAAGAAAAAAGCACATTCAAAGCAAAGAAGTGGGTTATTTTTCATAAAAATTCTCATCTATCGATATTTTAAGCTTAATTAACCGCTCCCTTAGGTTTTAGACTATAATAGTTAGCCACTAAAATATTCAGACGTTTACGCTGTGCATTTTACTTGATAAAATGAAATGAAATTGCTATATTTATAACTTTTCTACGGAGTCTAAATTGATCTCCAAGTAACAAATTTGGAATTTAAGTAGAGTGTCATGTCCATATAAGACAAATTAGGGGGTGACATGAAAACCTTAGGAAAACTGATGCAAACCGCGAGTTATAATGCGGTCCGACGAAGTTATCCTTCCTACCAATGCAGCCCACTATTTGGAAAGTTTGGCCATCACTGCTTTATTGCATGGAAAAATAACAATTAATGCATAAACCAGAAAAGAGATATGAACCGCTTTGGCGTCGCAGGATAATGTGTATTTCATACAGAGAACAATGAATCGTAATCTTCCACAACTCCAAAAGAGAAACGAACGTTTATGCGTATCGCGAATAATCGTCATTACACCAGCAAAGGAAGTTGATATTGATTGGCTGATGCTCCTATTCGGGATAATGATCCGAAAACGTTCTCACGGAAAAATAAATAAGAAATCCCCAGGGATACTTTGTTTGTCAGCTGGGGCTGTTTGGAACGAATCAAATTTATATATCCTCGTCAAGAGTCACACTCTATTTACAAGCTACCTCGAGTGCTATCGATGTCGAGTTATATATATATATATATATATATATATATATATATATGGATGTCAACAAGGTGTAGCTGAAGAAGGAGTAGTTCCGAAAGCTTTACGTTTGTGATGTTTCTGTGTTTTTGTGTTATTTTACGTGTGTCGCTTCGACATCGCCGGGGCCTCGCCAACCTGAAGTCGTCTGATTGGTGAGTGCTCACTGGGTTTCCTCATCCCAACACCTTGTTGACATCCATATATTCATTTTACCTTTCCTTTTCCGTAAGTTGTTATATATATATATATATATATATATATATATATATATATATATATATATATATATATATAACTAACAATCTTGAAGGCGCCCTGAATCGTATAATTACACATCAAACAACCACTTGCTATGAACTTTGGTGCGAAACTGCTTCATTGTGTCAAACATTGGGTCCTTCTCCCTTGGGAAAATTCTTCGACATGTGTCCCGTCGGGTTAGTCCCTTCCTTCCATCATAAAACGCACATTTTACAGAGGAACCAAAACCTATTGACCAACTCCTAGAAATATTTGGGTGCAAACCTCTCGTCTATTCACTAAAGGATCATAAACCCCCACTGTTGAGGATTTTCAAACGAATTTGGATCTGTGTTTACATCTAACGAAGCCTCTTTCTTCATAGCTTGAGAGGTTTTTATGATTTTTTTGCGTCTCATTTCTTCGAGATATTTTTTGAGGCTTCAAAACTGCTTTTGTAAATAAGGCGGAGAAAACAAAAAAAAAACAATTATGAAGCGTGGTATTTTTAGCTGCCCGTATATATGAAGTTTACATAATTATCCCTTGGTTATAGTCATACTTGCATTCTTTAAAACGTGGCATTTCACGAAAATTCGTTAAGCAAGGGAGTTTTCCCACAATAAAAATCTAAAACAATAAAATATTATTTTATGAACCCTGATCAAGGTCTTACGTAATCTTTTTAGAAAGATCTTTTGATTTTGTTCCAGATTCGAATACTAATTTTCGTGGAATCCGATTTTTTTATTTATTCACTGATTTTAAATTAATTCATTAACCAAATTATACCTAATGCATTTTAAATGAACTTTATATTACAATTTTACATTTATACGTTAATTTGCGAAATACTTATTTATTATTACAAATGTCAATGCGTGACCGTAAATGTATGAACGGACAAAAACTTGTAATATAAATTTGACGTTATTTTCTAATGAAATTATAAAAATTACTAAGATTCAGCTTTTATTAGTTAAATTATAAAGCATGAAAATTTATTCATGATGAATGCTTCACACTTCAATTTTTATTTACTTTTGGTGGTGGGTATCACGAAATATGTTGATTGATTTTACAGTCTTGAAGGAGTTACAACGTGAAAATATCTCGATCTGGCGCAGCGTCTCAGCCGCCGGTCCGAAGATCCTATGCAGACAGGCATAAGATTTAATTTTGGGAATAATTTTGAAACGAGAAAGTTCAGTTCAGTGGTAGAATATCCGCCCGGTAAGTGGAAGACCCGGGTTCGATTCCCGGTCATAGCAGACTTTTTTCTCGTTTCAAAATTATTCCCAAAATTACAGCTTATGCCTGTCTGCATAGGATCTTCGGATCGCTTCATTCCATCAACTAATTAGAGGACAGAGCGATAGGGAAAAGCGATGGAAAAGAGAGATAGCGATTGACCATAAGCCCATACTGTCAACTAAGTGTGGAATGCGCTATAGTTTATTTCTGTGTAAAACAGTGGAGGCAGCACTGGGCGAATCTGCTGACAATGAGTCCGACTGGACTGAACTCGACTGAGACTTAGTTGGTTAAAGGTTAAGGGTTAAGCTGCGTTTCCATGCACGCGTTACGCGCGTCGAAAACTGACTCTACCCAATCAGAGGCCTTGCTTGAGGCGTTACGCGCGTTGGAGTTGAGAAAGTTTCAACTTCAACGCGAGTAGCGCGTGAACATTTCCAGAAGAACAAACGAACACCAAATTTATTTGGGCGCCTACAGCCGGAAGGCAGCATGGACTCCACGCCTGTGTACGGTATAGATATGAATTCCATTGACGAATTCATCATTAACGAAATCATCATCCCTCCTTATACAATATAAAGGATTAAAGATATATGGATAAATATCTCCGGGAGAAAGCATGGAATGAAATTGGAATGAGGGTCAGAAACATGGCAATTACAAAATTGAATACGATTATTTCTATGTATGAATTGCATTATCAAATATGGAATAAGGTTTCCTTATAATATAAATGAATATAATGTCAGTAAAAACGTGTCAGACACGCTGAAAAATAGTCTGAGATCGGTATGTGAAATGATTCAGAATCCGTAGTAATAACAATAAAAAGTTAAAAAGTAACGCCATCTCACCACTCGATCGTCCATTTTTCACGCGGAATCACAACTTATAACTTAAAACAACAAATGCGCGCGTCATAGCAGTCAATTGTCTACGCGTTCGCCGACGCACACATGTAAACAGGCAGTATCCCCAACGCGTCGTTCGCTACGCGCGTAACGCGTGCATGGAAAGGCACCTTTAAAGTCCGACGCGGTCCATCGAACCATCAGACTGGGCCCCGGCGAGGTCCTCGGAAATACTAATGCAGCCCACCATCAGGAAAAGATTGCGCGAGCTATCCCCATCCCTTCAACCCCCCATCATCAACCATGCTGCTTATGTTAAATATGTACTCTTACCCCTCTTTTTGGAAAGCGCCTCAAAGCTTTATCTATTATGTAAAGCTGCTTGGACATCGCTCACTCACTGACATGACACTCCCAGACCAAACCACGAGCATGCCGTTTTCACAAGTAAGTTTCAGACCTCGTCCTGACTACCAAAGAAATCGAAAAATCCCGGAAAAATTTATCAATTTCTCGGAAAACGCTGAAAAATTCTTCCATTCGAAAAGCATGGAAATCTGTTCAGGGATTCATAAAACTGCAATTAAATATTAGTTTAAATTAAGATAGAAAGTCGGGACGAAAACTGTTCCATACCTGAAAGAATATGGTTTGCTATTTTTGAAGACTGAATTCAATTCGGTGCCGAATTGGCATAGGAATTTCTTTTTAATTGGAAAAAAGAACATCGAAAATTTTCAACACACACAGTGACGCAGCGCCTGGCTAGGCAGAATGTATTTTCTTATCCTCAATAATCATTTCCTTAAGTCTGTCCCAATCGCTGTCAACTTTTCTAAAGTTAAGGTTATTTAAAGGACAAGTAATCATAATAAATCAAACTGCTAAGCAAGAAGAGGAGGGAAATTTCCCGACGTTGTAACTATATCTGGAAATGTGGTTAGGTCATATCAACGAAGAAAGTTACTCGGCTCATAAAATTACAAAAAGAAAACAATATTCGTTCAATATACGTTTCAGCATCGGTTCCATCAAATCGCGAGGACGAGCGAAAAAATTCGCTTAAAAAATATATGTATCGAATTCTATCTATCAACTTAAAAAAAGAAAGGAAACCATCGAGTTAGTAAGACGGCGGCGGTTGCTCGAGTCTTGCGTTTTTTTCATTTAATAAAAGCGTCTCATAAAAGCTTCATTAAAGGTTTCTCTTCGATATTACCTTCATCCTTGCCTCATCGGAGGATGGGGATTCTAGGAGCCGGATTCAAACGCAAAGGGCACTTCTGTTTCCCCGAAAAAGAGATTTCCATCCGAGCAAAACACCGAAGAGCCTTTCCACGAATTATTCGATCTAAATGGATTAATCTTCCTAGCCGAGGGCATCGTGTCTCCAACATCTCTTTCCAAAAACATATTTCCGCGAATTACCTATTGATCAAAAGGGGAATTATTTTTCCCCGCGATGTATATACTACGGGATAAGTGTAATCCGAGGAATTGAATTTCGCGTTGTCGGAAAGGAGAAGTTCGATTATATTTTGCATCGTCACGGGGAGGAGCGTTTTTGAGAATATTTCGAGGAACGTTTTTTTCCTCGAGCTGGGATCTCTCCCTGGAGAGCGCAATACAGCCACTTTAAAAAAATGCTGCTTTCAAAATTGTTGCTATCCTACAGAAATACATGCTAAAATGAAATGTCCATCAGCCAGTGAAAACTTTTGCTTAAAAGAGAAATATAAACAATTATTGAATGTAACGCCGGGTTATTAAGACGTAAGGGGCCCAAATTATGACTACCATGCACGGGCCCATAAATTTGAAAATGCGAAACTGAAAAAGACCTTAGCTCAGGGGTGGCATGAGCTGGAGCCACAATACTGCAATGGACCTCAACGAAGAGCCGCAGTAAAATGTAATGAGCCGACAAAATATACTTTACAAATATAAGTATATACATATATGCATAAATATATGTAAATACATGTATATATAATTCCGAATATTAAATACTGTCAAATGTAATAACAAAAGCAAAACCTTAATATTTTATTTAAAAACTAGTTTCAGATTTTCACTCAGATAAATCTGGGTAAATTACGGTATACGTAAGGCAGTAATTTTCAAAGAGCCGCATATCAACTCCCAAAGAGCAATATGTGGCTCCGGAGTCGCCGGTTGGCCTCTCCTGCGCTTGTTAAAACTCCTTACTTGGATAGGAAACTCGCTTTTTCTAGAATTTACGTTAATTTATTTGTTTTCCAGCAGTAATTCGATAGGCTCATCTTTCAGTTTGATTAACCTATTTTATCTCTCTAAAGTTGACATATCAGTGGAGAGGACAATTGGAAGAACAAGACTAATTCTGCACGATTATTAGGAGAATAATAACATCTGCTTCTCGATAATTTCAATCATAGAAATCGTTTCTAAACGGACCGAAAGAACTATAGCCATTCAATATACTTTAAAAAATGTTGAATTTCAAATTATTTCTCAGTGAAAGTTTTAGAATTTTTGAATATGAACTCTTCCATTTCTCGTAAACAATGGAATAACCTGGCAGGAGAAATAACTTACGTCTTTCTTTTTGAACAAACCATACAATAAAAGGGACTATATTTGCAATAAGGGAGCGTATTGTGGAGCGAGAAATTTTGAGTTTGTTTAAAATGTATGTCTGCCTTTCTCATACATTCTTATATATATATATATATATATATATATATATATATATATATATATATATATATATATACACACACACACACACAGGGTGTTCATAAAGTCCATGTGCACTTTAAAAGTTTAATATTTTTGGTAGTATATGTGATAAAAACAAACTGTAAACTGTATTTAAAAGATAATTAAGTTAAATTTCTAACAAAGAGAATGTTCATGGTTGTAATTGTTTTTGCTAATAATAATTAACTTTTTTATAACAGATTCCTAAACCTATTAAATGGCTTCAGTAGACGATGAAATAAACTGTGTGCTCTGGCTAGCAGAACTGAAGTGTGTATCAGCTGTTAGAAGAAGATTCACGGCACATTACAAGAAGAAAGCACCAATCGAAATTCAAATTCCAAATGGATAAACAAGTTTAAAGAAACAGGTTCCGTAAATGACAAACCGAGATCTGGGAGGCCTGGAACAACTGAGGAGACTAGCATTTGTGAGTGAAGCTTTTCACAGAAGCACACGAAAACCGCTAAAACGGACTTCTGTTAAACTAGCCATCCCAAAATCAACAGTGCACAAAATTCTCAAAGTGATATTACATAAGTATCCCTATAAGATTCAAGTGCATCAAATGTTACAGGAAGAAGACTAACATGCAAGGTTAAGTTTCTGCCACCAGTTTAATGAAAAGATACAAGAGGATACTGAATTTCTTGATAGCCTTATGTTTAGTGACGAAGCAACATTTCACATTAGTTGCAAAGTCAACCACCACAATTGTCGCATTTGGGGGACAAAGAAGCCTCGGTATGCTCTAGGAAAATCACGAATAATTGGTCCTTCCTTTCTGGAGAAACAGCAATTAATGGCGAACGTTACCTTGAAATGCTGCAAAATTATTTTATTTCCAAATTGACACAATCGGGTCTTTTATGTACGACAATTCTTGAATTATGTTTTTTCAGAAAAATGGAGCGGCAAAGGCGGGCCACCTCGCTCACCTGATTCGTCCCCTTTGGAATTTTTTATGGGGACATGTTAAGAGCACATTATACTCCTCAAAACCTTGTTCTTTGGAGGAACTCCGCGATAGAATAACACATGCGATCAACAAAATAACTCAAGAAGAGCTGGAGAATGTTTTCAAGGAGCTGAAAAATCGGATCGAACGTTGTATCCTAACAGATGGCAGCTATAGAGCTATTAAATCATTTATAAATTGAGTGGATATTTGAAGATTATTTATCTATCTTTATGGTAACACGGTCACGTTGCAAAGATTAAATAAAAAATGCAAATCTTTAGCCATAATTATTCAGAAAATTCCGATTTCTTATTCTCAGCCTCTTCGAATCAAGTATAACAACAGTCCGTTCCTTTCATGGCTATATTACCGGACCGAATTTAGTAGATTTATTATTTGCAGTCTCTGTACGGGAAATTTTTCTTCAATAAAAAACTATTTTTACCGTGGACGTATTTCTAAATGAAACGTTCGCCATCTTTCTTCGACTGCGACCAAATTTCCTTTGCTTTGATTCTCCTTCCCGTGTCCCATCTCTGATATCCACACGCAATTGTTCCCTCGTGCGGTTAAAATAATAAGTCCAAACCAGGACTAATGCAGGCTGGTTTCCCAAAGTTGACATCCCGAATTGATATTGACGGGAAATGCTTCAGTGTGAGTTATTCATTCCAAGAAATCCTCATACCATAGATACTATTTCTAATTCATTGTTTATCAGTGAGAGAGAAAAATCGGAAAAAAATTAATAGAGCATTATCAGCTTTAAATACTAAAAGCAATGTCAAAATCTCTTTCTGACATTATACAATATTTTGCATGTATTTTTTTAAATAAACGAATTTATTAAATGTTACTGGTTATACGCTAATATGTATGAATCAACTGTCCATTGCTTAAGGGTAGTCGAGTGGAAAAGAAAATAACCCATTTGTTCACTCGTCTAAGCTCAAGCTTAGTTCGGTAATAATCATCTCCATGGCAACAATCCGATAAAATGCGATTTAAAACGCAAAAACGATACGTTTTAGTAAAAATTGAAGAAAATACGATCAATTATCAAAATTCTGTGATAATAATAAGAATCTACAGTACAAACCTCGTTCCGATATCACAATTTTAAGATATTTTAAAGCAGTGCATTTTTCCAACCAAAAAGGTGCCGGAACGCGAAAGAATGGGGGAAATAGTAACTGAACGTAATTTGTCAGCAAAGGAATACGTGTGATTGTACAATATGAGCAAAACGTTATTGCATTGCAAATAACGTCATTTGATTTTTGTTTTAAGCTATACAAATTAGTATTATTTTGCAATAAAGGCTCCGGAATGGCGTTTCGGTACGTTCCGGCAGAAAAAAGCACTGTTCTAAATAATTAAAGAAAACATCTTTGCACGATGGATTTGAGACTTCCTATGTAAAACGGATAGGGAAAAAAACGTTCCTGGAATCGAACCCGGGACTTCCATCTTTGCCAAATAAAATATAGCCTGGAGTTGGGTCCTGGCAGCATGAGCCTCATACCAACTTTCAGGAAAATCGGTCGATTGATGCAAAAGTTGTTAGTGGGGGACACACACACAGACACGGCCATTTTATAAGGCTATATTTCCTTCGGAAACCATTATAAGAAAAAACAAACGAAGTCGAAGGGACGAGAAAAGAAAGAAAACTGTCTCGAGTAAAGCTTCTACCTCAACTCCGTAGAAGCTTTTAAAAAAAACAACTCCTTTTTTCCGTTTAGCCTTTATTGTTTCACTCTTTTTCACTGGAAGAGACCGAAAGTTAATTTACCTTGTGATGATGCGAAAGGATAAAGAGGAGGAAGAAAGGGAATACCTACTTTCAGTCGATCTCTCTCTCTCTCTTTCGCTCCTTCCATCACGAAGGGAAGTCTCCAATAAAAACCACTGAGGCCATGGGATTGAATCCTGAGTGAGAGATACGAGGCAAAAAAATGAAGGCTCCCTGTCGCGCAATACAAAATGGATATGATTAATCGAACTGAACTGTCGCATCGCATTGGACGATTGAAATACGTATCTAAGACCAAGCTTGGTCGCTTTTTGTCGATACGAATTCAGACTTCATTCCAATGTGTGTGTGTGTGTGTTGTGCGTGTGTGCGCGCGCGTGTGTGTGCGTGTGTAAGTGAGCAGAACTGAGTTTGTATAAGTAACAATATATAAAAAATAAACAAATAAATCTTTTGGTCAAATTACCACATATCCGGAGATTTTGCATTTCAATTTGCAATTTCCATAAAATTTGCAGTTTTAAATCGATCATTCTTTGATACAAGCGAGTAGTTGCGCAACCTAAACACGAAACGACAAAAATAAACTAATTTCTGCAAAAACCCGGCAAAATAATATCCGCGTATTCTCATTGCGCCCCTTTATGTAGAAATATGCCGACACCTAAGAATTTGAAATCGATCCTTTATAAAAGCGATCGCCCTCAGAATTAAACGATTTTTAATTTCAAAATAAGATTTAATATTTCCGAAACGAACCTAATCACTGCCAAAACATGCAGCTCCTCAAGAGGAGAAAAACAGCGCGAATCTCTTAGACATGTTTATGTGCATTAATGAAAGATAATTACCTAATCTCACCTTGTTTTTTCATTTTCATTCAACAACGAGGGGAGGCGGTGGCGGAGTGGTTATAGCGTTGGCCCTTCCACGCAGCGGTCCCAGGTTCGAATCCGGCGAAGGCCAGGATATTTCATCCTGGGATCGTCCCGTCCCATACTCGTGTGAATTGAGGAGACAGCGCAAGTAAGCGCTCCGTCCTTCGGAAGGGACGTTAAGCAGTTGCCCCCTTGGTGCTCTTCGTAAATAGTAGGCTAATGCCGGCACCGGGTTTCCCTCCTCCCTTGTGAATGTGTTTGGTCATCATCATAGGTAGTCTGTCCGTAGACAGATCCGTGATTATTCTTGGTTAAACCTGGTTCTCCATATACTCCTATTTTCCGCTGTCCTCTTCATATCTTGATAACTCTCTTTTCCTTTCAAATCGTCTATCAGCTGAAACCTTTTCCTCCCTCTTTCCCTTTTCCCATCTAGTTTTCCTTCTAACACATCTTTAATCATACTCTCTCTCCTCAGGTAATGTCCAACCCAGTTTACCTTCCTCTTTCTGATAGTCTGTGTTCTGTGTTTGGTATGTATGGATTAATATCTAACTATAATAATCTAAGAGGTTGATTAGACAGAAATTCCAAACAAACAAAATCATTCGACGACGAACTCACCGTAACTTTCTTCTCTCTCTCCCTCCCTCCCCCTCTCTCCCTCCCTCCCTCCAAAAAAATTACAAACAAACAAAATCATTCAACGACGAACTCACCGCAACTTTCTTCCCTCCCCCTCTCTCTCCCTCACAATCCCTTGCGATGGGCGCAGAAGTCGATGACGCCACCACGTACAATGTCGCACGGCACAGTCATTTTCGATGCGAGGGACGAAGTAGCAATACAACTGAGGGAGGAAGGACGCTTGCGGAGGAATGGGAAATTAAACCGATAGAACTTCCCCGCAAAACAAGCCGCTTTTCCTCTCCTCGCTAAAGGAAATAGGGGAGCATGGTTGGAAACCGCCTGGGCCGAAAACGGATGTGCTGCACAATCAGAGTGCGGCATCTGCGATGGAGATCACGCGCGTGAGGCTGGCGACACGGGCTCTCGATCCAACCCACAGGTGCACGGGTAGAGACGTGACGGCTCTCCACTGGTTGAAGGGTGCATGTGTGACGTCACTCTCGCCCTGACCTTCCCCCTCCGCGGCCAAGATTCGATCTCTTCAGTCAGCCATACAATGACCACTAGGAAGGGAAGTATATGCCGTGAGATCGGGAAATAAAAGGAGTCATTTGCCCATCGGATTACAGAGGTTTTTAAAGGAAGATTTAAGGTCATCCTCGAGGGGGAAAACCGGATCTGAATGGAATCCTTTCCTCGTCCAGAGGTTTTTTTTATTAGCCGGACAACGCAGTAATCGCATTACTTTATTTACGTCGCCGTTGGCGATTTTCTTTTGTTGGGAGAGTTTTTTTCAAGGAGAAGCATCTTGGAAATGAGGCTCGTTTGTAGATCTACGACGCTAAATTGAGTGACGATGATAAGAATCATTCTGTTAGGAATTTATTCCTTACAAAACGATGGAAATCTTTAGAGGGTGAGAGCTTGTTTTTTTGTCAACCGAATCCCAGTCAATTGAGAGAACGTAAGGGAGCGGACTCGGTAAACATTCTACTAAATTACCAAGTGTTCATTACCGTTGCGACCGGCTGCGTAGACTTTTCATGCGGCGGTCCGCCTTTAAAGTGATTTAAAACTTATTTCAGAAGCGTTTCGTTCGGCAAATATGCGCCTTTCTCGGAAATAATTCAAATGAATTATTTTTTAAATCCAATGGGATGTTCAATAATGCTTCTTCTGAATGTTAACATTTGGTGATACTTAGCGAATACTATTATTTTTTTCTTAATCCAACTTCAAACATTTAGCCGTTCGAACGTTTCTAAATAGAAGGTAGACTCGACGCAACTGGTACTCTTCGACAATATTCAACGCCATCGTGAGGCTCGACAGTAATCCGATGGGGACGAGATCCGATAGACCTGTCCATATGTCCATTTTGTACTAAGCCCATTGATGCTACGGATCCCATTGGTTTAATATGAACTGCATTTCATTCGTAAGCTGTTCCAAACTTCCGTGATATGGTATCGAGGGAATTACTACATTTACGCCCTATTTTAAGCAACGTTAAGGGATAAAAAATAACAGCGTTTGTAACTGCCCCGCTATTTTTTTCTATATACCCATTCTTTATCGGTCAATCGAATCGAACCATCATACACATCAAGTAGTGTAAGCGTGTGTGTTCGTCATCACAGAGTTTGCAGGGAAAGGAAGAAGTGTTGAGTTTTTTTTTTAAAGCGAGAAAAAGTGGGGGAGAGGAAGAGGTTGAGTTGTGACACCCAGAAGGAGCGGCTATAGCAAGCAAGGAGACGAAAATACTCGTAAGTCCGCAGCTGGATACAAAGAAGGGGAATCTCTACATCGAGGACGGAAAGACAGAGAGCCACGTGCTACCCCTTTTCCCTACCTCCTTCCCCTCTCTCTCAACACACGTTTCGTTTTTGCACCCTGAGGCAGCGGAGGAAGGGAGCCGTAACATACGTGTGAAGCGAAAGGGGTGTGAGAGGTAGGGGGTGCTGGGGCTTGGAATAGACGGAAAAAGTCACCCTAAACGAGGCGGGAAAAACACGAGGAATGATGGGAAGGACGAGAGGGACGAGCACTCACTCTGTGTGTGCGTGTGTGCGAGGTTTCCTTTGTGTCTGCTGAACCCTTTCGAATGGTAAGGAGACGAAAAAGAAGAGTTCCGAGCTCAAAGCCCTTGTGGGAAAGCAACCGCGTTACGTCTTGGAAGATTAAAAAAAAAATTGGAACCTTTATATAACGTTTCGTGGGCGCACAAACGCGCGCGTATAAAAGCGGCGTTTTCCCCCTTTCGTATCACGCGCGCCTTATCCATTTCTCCACTTCTTTTGTTCAGTTCGCGTAAGCTCTAGATCTGAAACCCCGCCTGTTTTTGTCGTCGCGGTAAAAAGCAAATTTAGCATGAAAGAGCCATCGCTCGTGTTTTATTCGGAGTCACTCTGCGTGTGTTTTCGAGAGAAAACTTTAAGCGTGCGCGTCAAAATATTAAAAAGTTCCCACTAACGATTTTTCGATGCAATCCGGACGAGAAATCTTTCTCGCGACCTGAAGTCATTTGCGAGATTAGATTCCCTGACTCATTTCACTTTTTCCGCTAAGAAATGAAATATACAGCTGGAATAAATTAAAATTTTCCAAAGATGATAACTTTCGGGACGGCATAATTAATTTGGTTATTTAGTCGCTGTGCGGTTTAAAGACGCATCAACACTTGAAGTACATATTACTATTTATTATGCGATAAAATTTACTGTTTTATTCGAATGTGGTCATTATTTGCGGTACCTGACCTATGTAATGGAAAATGCTTTAGACGACTCGGATTCCCTTGATATAAACAAACACAAATTTATTGCTGCAATAAGAATACAAATTTTAAATTATATTTTTTAAGAGGACTGAAAAAAACTCATAAATCGCGTTTCGAAAAATTTCTTAGATGAGTTTTTTTTTTTTGAAGTTTTCCGAAAAATCTCCATGGTGTTTAACTAATAACAATGACCATAAATTTTCAACAGAAGAATTAATACCAAAGCAAAAATTACGTTACCAGTGAAGATATTGAACATATAATTCGTCATTGCTTCAGTTTCATTAAAAAATGAACATCTCAATAACACTGGGTAAACGAAAGTGAAAAACGGTTTTCGTTATTAACTCATAATCGTTATTAATCTATTCGCAGAAAGGTCAGTGGTTATATGTAGACTTGGTAGGATTCGATTTAAATCGATACAAGTCGATAAACATCGAATTCGTAAACATTTCAAAATCGACGAAAATGAATTTTCGTCTATAAGTGTTGATTTTTCACTACTAATTTTTTTATGAAATTATTCGTCAGGATTTTTTAATTTGCTTTATCACACTCAAATGTAATATATTTTTTGCGCCAAACGTCCAAAACAAAAGAGAAAATTGACATTTTTCATACCTGACAGTCACACTTCATTCGTTATTCCATACTCTTTCTAAGATCCCTTGTCTTAAGGATCCATACTGAGCTGACAAGGGTACGATAATAAACAATATCACTCTCTCTTTAATTTAGACCACATCTGATAATCCCTACGCGCCTTTGGTAGCTTACACGATACGATCAGCCTCCATGCTCAATTTACTCAAAAGTCTTATGACTTCTGCCGACAACCTCCAAGATGCGAAAAGAAAGATTTTCCCAAACTGAATTAATACTAATCGCCAAATATCTGTATAGCAGGTTTCGAAAATATAACTTAATCTTACTCCCCGCTTGACAAATTCCACTCATTTCGCGGTTGGTTATGTTAAAAATCTACTACTAAGAGTATATTTATGGAGCCCTATAATATTTTCAAAATCACAGTCATAAAATTTCTATTTTTAGTATCCATACCCACAATTTCTTCTCCTAGTGAGAGAATCCCATGCTTATTTTTTCTTACAATGCTGTAGGACCGACCATTCAATGTTTGTACTCGGTGCTTTTTTGTACACTCATCATTGTTAGTCACTAAACATGATAAGATTATTTCTTCAAAATATTCATGTATGTATTTGGTAGTGCATTATATTAACGTCACATTAATTTTGTAATTGAGTGCTTACGATTTCTTGAATAAGAGGTGGGATTTAACGAGCAAAATTTGTGATTTATTCCAAAAAATTAGCTGTTCCGGGTTGGTGGACGAAGCCAACAATACATTCACCATAGTTTAGAGAGCAACGAAAATCTGGCATACAGAAAGTATTATTTATATATATATATATATATATAAAGTTTTAGTAAAACATAATTGGAAGAAAAAAATTTAAATATTTTTATTGGTACAAATCTATAAAATGAATTAAAACAAACACTGATATTCGTTCTCGATTTTTAGGAAAAATAAACGATATTATTGGCCGCTTTTTAAGAAATATAAACGTCGAAAACTACCAAACCTAATAAAACGTATTGAAATAAACCTGGATACTAGTCGCCGATTTTTAGGACAAATAAACGTTGATTTTAAACCCTCAAGCCCGGAGGACGTTTATCTAAATCCCACCCCAGATGCCGAAGGAGTTTGTTTTTGCAACGCAGGAGCGAAAATTGCAAAAAAATTTAAACTCCGAGCGTTTCACCTTTTTATTAGATTTTTATGAAATATTTTCAGGATTTTATAAATTAAAACTATAACTATTACGCTAGCTTGAAATAGGTAGAGACTCATTGCTGGGGAGAAGTGATTTGCGCACTGATCCATTACCTACCTAGCTCGTGCCTGCGCTGTCATATATTAATCAATATCATGAAAACTGTAGAAGTTATTGGCATGCAACCTTCTTCGAAGAACATTTCCTTCGCTGCACATACCCCTCGAAACCAATTAGGGAAAAAGTTTCCTGCAAGTCAACTTTTTCATGTCTCGACTGAAATTTTTAGATAAATTTTACGGTTGTTATTTTTTAAAAGGCAGTTCATAATTTTAACGTATTCTTGAGTTACTTCGTCGTTATTCGGAATCATTACAGAGGTTACATAAAAAATTGTCCTTTTATATTCAATAGAAGCCGAGATGACGCTGTATGTATATTCGAAAGGAGGGAATCACGTAGCTACAAAAAAAGTATTTACGAAATTTCAACTTTATAAAAAATAAGAAATACAATAAAAATTGATGAATAAAACATAATTAGGGTTGAAAAAAGGTAATCGGAGGGTAAAAATCGGGTAAAACCCGAAATTATTAGTTTTCTTTAAACAGAATTTTTTTATATTTGGTCACAGAATTTCTATTATGGTGCTTGTAGGCTTCTCAACACTTGAGTATAGTCCGAGATGCTCGTAATCAGTCTGTTTATTCTCTTTGTAAACATTTTATTCGTAAGCTTACTTTCTAACACAATCTTAATCTTCTTGGTTTGCTCGCGCCACTAATAGTCAAGGACCTTGCTTTAGCTAGTCGCTGCTAGATCTTCGATGGGATAAGGTAAAAAGAGCCCAAGTGTCTGTTAGTTGAAAACACTACGAAAGAATAATCATTTCACTAATATCTGGTATGTTTTCAAAAGAGGTTGAACGGGAAGCAAGATATTTGTGCAGCCTGCGAGGTGTTCCTCTCCACCTGGAGGCGTTTAACACAAGATATCACATTCTCTAACATACTTAAGTTATAGTAAAAAGTTTTGATTGTTGGTCAAACTTTTAAATTTTTAAACAAGATTTTTATTTTACAATAATTTTATTCGAATTACAAAATAATAAAACCCGAAAATTACCCGGGATTGAACTATTTTTAAAACCTCGAAATATCTACTATAAGTTATTTATACTCGATTTTAACCCGAATGAAAAGGAAAATAATAAAACCCGATATTTACCCTCCAAATGAATTTTTTTTAAACCCGAAAATCCATACCCTAAATATAATTTATAAGGCCAAAACTTCCTCTTTTAAAATATAACAAGGATTTTTAGATCGAATAGTTTCCAGCGCGACAAAAAATTAATAAAGCTATCAATGACGCTCGACGTACTAACACGTCGGACGGCGGCAGGTGAAGTTTTCGTTCGACATAATGACACGTCAGACAGCGTTTAGGGGTTACTCGTCAAATAAAAAAAAATAAACTTCGAAAACTACCAAGCCTAGTTATATGCTAAGCCGGGTCCTCCCCATTTCCCCATTCTCCGTAACCATCTTCGACAAGCGTTACCATACGAAGATAAAACACGAAGGAAAAATAAGTACGAGTCGAAAGAAATTATAAAATATATAGATGGCAATGTCGACGAAGGTTCAGACGACTCTCATTCGAGGAAACTGTAAACAACCCCTCCTTCGTTCTTTTCTGACGCCCCGACATTATTTTCACGCACCTGACATGTGCATTCATCGTAAATGTTTTTTTCCCTTCTTCTTCCACAGATAGGGAGTGATTAAGACGGATTATTTTTTGCGTCGCGATCTTAATCCCGGAAATCCCCGCTCACAAAGCAGGCCGGGGATTAAGAGGAAGCGTCGATAAAGCCGTTTCTCCTTCTTACCATTTGAGGTGCGCCATTATCCAATCACTCGTTTCTACGACGCGACGCAGAAGCATCCATCAGAACGAGTTAAAAGTGCATATAAACATGTGTCTGGATTTTCCACGTCTCTTGCGCCGGCGAAGATAAGAAAGGGCTTGTGCAAGAAGAGAATTCGTTACTACGACAGATTTATCTCGCGGGATATTGAAATAAAGAAGACTGTTGCCTCTATCGACGAAGCTTGGAATATCATCCGAGACAGATCTGGAAAACGTTGTGTTATCCATCACGAAAGCCTCGTCCTAGAAAACGATTTAAAAAAACGAATCGTGCAAAGAAAGCTTGCGCATGTATGCATGTAAAAAAACAAAATCCACGGCAGAGCTCGATGATGACTTTAAGGGTAAATAAGATACCAAAAGATACGACGGAAAATTTTCTTGGTAACGCCACCCTAGCTAAACTCCAGGATTATGAAAAGTAATGCAGTAATCCTTTGCGCAATGCAAGGCGTTGCGTTCTCGTTGGGCAAAACCTTGCTACGAAAATTTAAAACAAAAATATGCTTCAAACTATCTAACGCCAAGTTCATAGGCTAAATGAAGCTGGCGCCCATGTCAGGACCAAGTAAAATTAAATTTTATACGTCTCGGAAAAAAACGTCTCATTTAAACCGGTATTTTTTAAAATAATTTTTTAACCTGCTGAATGATTCCCTCTTGCCTACGCACAATGGGTAGTACACAATAGGTAGTGCAATGAACAGCTGGTCAGTTTCAAAAGTTGAGGAAGAAAGTCGACTTCCTATTTTTATCTGGTTATACTGAATATTGATGCAAGTAAGCGTTACACAAATTTATTTCAACGCTAAACTTAGAATTTACCTCATGCTTTAAATGGTACCTTCGAAGGGTCATTCCTGCTTCCCTTTTCCGAATAAATTCTCTTCCCCTTACCTTATTCCCATTTCCGCTTTGCTGCACGTTTAACACCTGAGCAAGCGCTATCTATCGACATTATCCCGCAACACTGCCGCAGAGCTCTTTATCCTCGATCTTGAGGAATCTTTATTGTTGCCTAGCGAAACGTTTTCAATGCTTCTTATCCCTAGACGGCAATCCGTTCTTAGTCGTTTCCTTTGGGGGAATGTAAAGGAAACATTTGAGATATTTGAAGCAGGACTTCTACATCTCATTGGGGCGTTAAGAGGTTGCGGCAATATTTTATTGGCGGAATTCGCTAGATATTTGCACGGCTTTTATTGGCTATGAGTCAAATTGTTAACCATCGTTTTGGTTAACTGATTAACTGGGTATTAATATACCCTATAAGTTTACATTTTTACGAGACAATATTTATTAAAGAACTTGGCGACGCAAACTATTTTGCTAATTATTTTATTTTATTACAATTCTTTTTAAAAAATAACGCAAATTGATATGGGTACAAAATGCATGACTTTAACGAAGGATATTTTCGAATAATTTTCAGGGTGAAATAAACGAAGAATAAAGTTACAGTTAAACTTCGATTTATCGCCACCGTTTGTCCATCACTGATATTTGCGTTAAAGCGGGAATGGTCGTAAATCGAGATATATGCTTCATCTATGTAAACATAAGATGGAAGATCTTTTCACAAAGATTCATGGGTGGTATGCGGGGGCGGCACTATATAGTGGAGGCGCTACGGAATGCTGAATCAATGAAAAAATGAAGCCTCTAGCTGCTTTCGCTTAGGAAGGGTTGGCGCGTCAAACAGACAGTCGGGCAAACCGAACGCATAAGCGGATTTAAAAAAAGCTGAAAAGTTGTAAAATCAGGAAAAATGCATCAGAAAATGTCAACAATTGATATGATTTTTAAATAAGAGGATATATAGTAGTGCTCTCAAGTATCCTAGAGCATACCTACTATAACATTCAGCAGTCATGTATTCGCAAAAACAATATTTGTTTTGTAATACAGTAAAACCTCGATTCTTCCTTCCTAAACGGGGGAAAGACCGTCGGATAATTCGTAAATAATGGAAACAATGCTCATTTAGGAACATTATGTATTTATTCAAGTATTTCACATAAGCTCAGGCCATTTTACAGTGAAATTTAAAATAAAAAGTAACATAGTAAAATATTATTAACAAAAATTTTAAAATTATCATGGGTGTCCCGAGTGAATCAACTGTCGGTAAGGTTGCCACCTCATAAGAAGTTAATTCCGGGAGATTTTCCAGATTTTAAAAAAACCTTATGTGAATCATAAAACTTGTTTTATTTATTGATTATAAGACGTTTAATGAATATTTAATCATAATATTACTTTACTAGATTAAATAATTAACGTTAATCTACCGCGTCAATCATCAGTAGGGAGATCTATCGCGTGAACCGACTTTCGGTGGATGCAACCGATATATGCTTTCCGGCTATGGTTAGACAGCTCATTTTTTTGGTCGGTTAAATTGAAAGTCGGATAAACGAGGGTCTGATAATCGAGGTTTTACTTATAACGTTATTTACCTCTTTTAAAAGATGGCCATTTTATTAAAACTGCAGAATTCATACAAAAACGAAGCATCGATACTAACAAGCGATCATATTCTTCGTAGAGTTCCCCTAAGAGTTGCTCCCTCGCCACAAGTTTTCTAACCAGCATTTCCACGAGACAGGAATCCAAGACAACGAAAAGGCTAAAAATCCCACGATTACTAAATCTTTTCTTCTAGATCGTTCAGAACGTATTTTCTCGCCTGATAAAGAGAGAGAGAATGGGTGGGGGAGGAAGAAGGAGGTGGGGAAGAGGGAGGGAGGGAAGAGAAGAAGAAACCATTCGAGAACTCGAAAACAGATGCTCCCCTCCCCACCTCCATTCTCCCCACCCCCTCCCTCCTCCGCTGGAAAAGCAAAACCGCGGGGCCATGCCTCTTAAAAACCCCTCCCGTCCTTCTCTAACTGGATATAATTTACGATTCTCTGGCTCTAATTTTAAAGCGAAAAGGGGAACTTTTAAAAGTTCTAACGCTTCTCCTCCAGACAGAAACTGTCTCCCTCAGCCAACAGATGCTACTAGGAGAATGGGAGATGCGAAGGGGAGGAGGGAAAATATATATACAAGACCCACGTGGTTTGAAAGGGTGGAAGAGGAGGGGAGGGGGAACAAGAGAGGGTTGAGATTTGAAAAGGGAAAAGATGAGTCTGGTTGGGTGGATGAGGGAAGAGGATTGAGGAGTTTTTTTGGAAAGGGAGGGAGATAATGGAGGCAGATAAAGGAGGGAGGAAGATATGGAGATGGGGGAGATGAGAAAAGAGGTTGGAGAGAGGGAGTGGAGAGAAATTATGGGTTGATAATTGTGGGTTATAAATTAGAAGAAATCGACAGCCCTGGGAGGATTGCTCATCCGTAGTTAACTTTTATTAACTGGGAGCGTCAAAAAAATTTCACGCAACAGGGCGCGCGGCATACTGTGCGCCTCATTGCATTACGTGGAAAACTAGTAATAATAACGATGAATTCATTCTAGTTTTTGCTTATTCAGTATTTTAACGTGTGCGATGATTTTTAATTCTTATAGTTAAAATTACTGTTAGTATTTTCTACCTTATATACGAACTAAATTTTCATGATATAGGTACTTAGTATTTAGGAGATTTAGACATTATAGTATTAAAATTTGTTATTTTAAAATATTAAAATAAGTGCCACTTTAGACTAAAACTTGTAACACTAGAAGAAACAATGTTTAAAAAATGACGTTATTGAAATATTTAAACTTTTACAGAGAAATCGCGATGCGTATATAGCACAGTAGAAGCGACGCAAACAGCTCGGCGTACTTTTTACTCAAGCACAATAGCTAAAAGGTGGCAAATAACTTGTTCCACTACACAGGCAATACCGATAGGTTACATAAAACAACAACGTATATGAAGCAAAATTTACAGGCTTGCCCAACCTTTTAAGGTCAGCGAGCAAATTCAACTAAAATATTTCAGGGACAGAGCAACATACATTGTATTTATTCATTTCAAAGTATAAATATTGTAAAAAATGGAATACATACATAATAAATATTATAATTTGGTTAAAATTGATGAGGACAGTTCAACACAAACACTTGTAAAAGGTAATTTTAATTACTTTTATTGTGGAAGCCCTGCTTTCTATATCAATCCTTTTTTTATGTTGCAAAACTCCATCTTACTAAATTTCTTTTAAATCGATTCTGCCAATTCCTTCCCAATTCATAATTACCAAAAAGTTTAACTTTGCAATTGTGGCATCCCTACTTAGTTAATCGGGCTGAAATATATCATTTTGTTCATGAATTCATGTGAAGATTCTATGTACCAAATTTGGTTGAAATCGGTTTTGCCAATTCCTTCCAAAAGCATAACTACCGCAAAGTTTATTTTGCAAATGTGGCACTCCTGCTTTGTCGATCCGGTCCAAATATGTCATTTTGGTCATATATTTATGTAAAGATTCTATCTATCTATTCTATCTGAAATCATTTTCTAGAAAATTATGCATGGAAAAAAAGAAAATTTTGAAAAAGTAAAAAAATTCGACCACTAATAATTCGAAATTGTTTAAACATATTTTTGAGGTTTATGAATTACCGAATGTGCTACGGAGCTGAAATTCTTTTAGAGGTAGTGTTTGTAAAAAAAACGAAATAGTGATTATAGAAATTTTGATATTTTAATTTGTTTGGCAGTTAAAAACTCTTAAAGTTTAAACAAATAGATATATGTTTAGATACTACGGGGCGAGTTAGAAAGCTGAAAGTTTTAAGTTATTCAGCCAGGTTCAGGTTCAGCCAGTTCTTCCCTGATATATGCGGACGGACAACGCCGAAATTTTGACCGACCGTTCCATGGGGACCTCACGAAATCGTGAAATTTGGATCGGCCCTTACATTACGATCCTTGACCCCGTAGATTTTTATCCATTTAAGGCTCGTAAACGTGTCTCGTCACAACATTGATATTGGTGGAGAATTTATCAAAATCGGTCAATTGGTTGCTGAGATATCTTCAATAAACCGACATTTGGAGCAACAATGGGGACCCTCGTGCCCCCGTGAGCCGAATTATTTATGGCACTTCAACTTTCAGTTTCAACCTAAAGCTGCTGCCAAATTTTGAAGCTCCTACGTTTATTTTCTGAAGAGTTATGACTGCCACAGACACACGGACAGCTTCTTTTATTATAATGGATATACACGGAAACAAAACACGAATTTAGTCTAAGACAGACGAACTCTAGAAGTGATATTTATAATGGTTTTAACACCATATACTTGACTGCAATGATCATTATTGTAGTGGAGTTTCTGTTCTAAATTCAATGATTTGTATTTCTTAAAAAGTAGTACTTGTATACACACGAAATTTGACTCCCACCATCATAATGAAAGAGATTTGAAATTATGCAATGACACCGAACATTTCATATGACTAAAGTAAGCAAATATCTGTTGCTACATGTACCTTAAAACGAAATACCATAGGATCGATCTTCAAATATCATACGAAATGGCATGCCCCACCCACCCCGGAATTCACAGAATGAAATTCAATACATCTTATTGAGATGAGACAAATATCTTATTTCGGATTGAGTGTAACAGGTTGAAAGTGTGGGACCTTCCAAAGTAAGAGTTACCATAAAAAACCCAAGAACCAGTAATTTTTTCTGGAAAAAGTGGGGGTTGGGGATGCGATATTTTAAAATTAAAATGCTTGGGATTGAATTGGTGGTTGCAGGATCATAGCCGCCAAATAAGAATATAGCACCCATGGAGAAGAATGTATATTTTGAACAGTTGAATTATGGGGGATTTTGATGGTCGAACAGATGAGAGAATCTACAGCCGATTAATCGGTTAATATGTGGAAGATGTAGAGAAAGGCAATGGAAGGGGACCAATTCAACAGTGTGAAAGTGTTGTTTTTACCAATATAAGGAAATTCATAATTACTCATGGACTCGAGCCACTAAAGTATTAAAATCAATTATACACTTGGTTATTGCAGGAAAAAGAGTAGGAAAATCCTCATACAGGAATGGAATGCAGGTCGGACCGTTATGCTGCACTATAGAAGATTTATTTCCCTATTAAGAAAAAATATGCATAAAAGAGAAAAAGAGGGTACAGAAGCTTTTAGATTTGGCAAGCGATAAGGAGAACTTATTGCGAGAGGACACAGCCGGGAACCTACAAGTGTCGATATTAAATGGAAAGATAGAAAGTATGGATGAAGGGACGGTAGAGGAAATACGGGGAGAAAACGAGGTAATGTACTTACATGACGGTTATCATCATCATCATATTGAAGGAAGTATGAGAAAGGTGATGTAGATGATCAAGGAATAGCCATGTGGGGGGAATGGTTCAGGAAAGATGGCCGACACGAGTCCTTGACCGGTCACATCCCAAAAAAAAGAAACGACGAAGGCCGTGGTGAACTAACATCTCTCACCCTATGTACGGAAGAGGTCTTATGGATGACGAGTGGAAAAACCGAGAGAACTGAAGATTTAGAACCAGTTACCGAGAGTATGCAGTTGGAAAAGCTGGACGAATGAGATAAAAAGGCGAATGGGTACATTAAATAGTCGAACGGGTTCATTAAGCGGTAGATTTGTGATGACTGATGTAATGAAAGAGAAACTGGAGTGGAAGAGATCGTTACCAAGAAACTGCACACCGCGAATCGTCATCCATCGCAACCCCGAGTATTCATATCACACTTTTTATTGTTTGTCCTATCTCAAATCATCTCCCACTTAATGACCTATTTCTCCGAGTTTAGTCGTTACTAGTCTTGTGCGAGCGTCAAAAACTCGTATCGATTATCACATTTAGATCGTTATTTCCATCGATGGGTTCGATCGTAGGGCTGAGAAAGGGAATCGGGAGAATAAAATCGAAAGTGATGCCATCTCGATTTTTATACGCGAATTAAAACCTCGATAAAAACGTATTTGCGACAAAACTTTAATGGACGGAACCTATAACGATCTTTGATAATTATGATCAGTCTTTTCGTTTCAAATAAGAAATCGAATTAATAAAGAGTCGTTTTACGATTTCCTGTACGAGCTCTAATATACGAAAAAAGAATCGACGCGGAAATTTTCCAACGACCTAGAAGTCAAAGTTAATGTTTTATAATCCTCTGACACGGGCGAAATGAGGACTAAAGGGCGCTAAAATCGTAGATACTCTCCCCGTAGAAGTAAAAACCATTTACTCGGAGCAATGATCCGATTGAGGGAGTAACCGAGGAGGTGTATTGACCTCTATAAAACACTCTTATTAGCCTCCGCCTTGATCTTTTTTCTCCTTGTAATCGCCAGCAACTAATAAAATAAAAAGTCTTGTGAGGATAATATATCGGATTAAGAGTAAGAAATCTCCGCAAAAATAGTCAGTGAGAAAGAAAGGTAATCGTATCAGACACGATAAATAGAACGACTTCACTGCTGCGCAAATAATCTTTCAACTATTTCAAGCCCGGGTGAACTGGCAAGAAAAAGCTTCTAGAAGGGAGAAGGTGTCCATTAAAAAGTAACGTAAAACCCGTCTATGACTGAAGCAACTCGATCCTCATTTGCGATTACCTTTTTAGAATACATAGTTACATATTCTGTGCGTGCGTGTAAAAGAGACGAAGAGAAATGACCAACTCCACAGCGGCTCCTCGACAACGATCTCTATGCGGGCGCCATTTTATACACGAAAAGATTATGCGCCCGGAACCACATAGGCAGAATATTATTCGCCAAAAACCATTTCCTAAATTGCGCCAGGTTTTCAACTTTTTTTTCAACATGTCTCATTCTCTCCCTCCGATACCTTCTCTTTATGTTCCTTCGCCTTCTTTTTTCTCTGTCCACTTACCCCCATTCTCCATTTCATCCTGCACACCTAAATTCCCTAGCCACCCATGACTCACAATCAGCCACTACGTCCTTCGAAGTCTCCATCCAACCTTCCCCATTCTCTCCATTCATTCTCTCCATATTTTCCTATCTTCCCATCTCTCTCTGTCCCTCTATCTTTCTCTCCGTTTCTCCCTTTATTGGGTAGAAGAAATAGACGCAATATTTTAAATATAGATATTGGCAACCACGTAACAGTTAATTCGTCATCCTTTCTTCACCATATACACATTAAGCAACCCCATTGAGGATGGAATTATGAAATGCAAGTAAGAAAAGCACTAATTTAATGGGAAGGCTCAAATGAGACTAATTGTAAGATGTAAGTCCAGCACCGCAACTAGGTATTTTAGCGCTCGTGGCAAACTACTACTTAATATGGGCCTCCACTTTCTCAAAAAATTATTCTCGGTAGTTTATTTACTTACTATTTGGATTTTTTGCGTCTCTTACAATTAGTTGCGCCCGGGGCAGATTCTCAGCTTGCCTCGTCCTAGTTACGGCACTGTGTAAGTCAAATACATGGCAATAATATTTATAATTTCTAGAAATAAGTAAAATGGAGTTTTTTCGTACGCTAAACCATTCTTTTGAATTTATTCAGAAAGACGTTAGATGAACTCTGTAATCAAAACACATTATTCATATGGCGGCGAGTGTTTATAAGTCCCTTTTTCGTTTCTTTGTTATAGCCAAAGTAAAAAGAAACATTTCTTACAACAACGCTTCCTTGTCAACGGCAAAAATTTTAAACTTTTTTGTACGCAATTTGCGCTACGTGAATGGTGGAATGTAAACCTGATAAGCTTCTCAGCTACGCAAAACTGTTCTCAACTATACTTTAATTAACTGATCATCTATTATAAAATGAAGTTTCGCATTCGACTGCCTGTGTGGGTATAAACATAAGTAAATCCAAATTAACGCATGAATTGATTTAAAAAAAATGAGGCAAAAATTACCGAGAGACCTAAAGGCTTTGCCTCGCACATAACAACCACGCACACAAACACACGACACCAACACAGATTACTCTGCCTATAAATCCGTAAGGAGAAGAATAAGAAAATGAGGACGGAGGATGAAGACAAATTCTCTCCCGCGTAAGATGTGTAATTTCTAAGAGCGAGAGCGTATAAGAGGCGATCGAGGAACGAACGCACGAGTGAGTGAGCGGATGCGTCGGAGGGAGAAGGAGATGTGAGGGAAGGAGTGAATATAGAGGTGAGCTGAGAAGATAGAGTGAGAACGATGGGAGTAGGGGGAGAGGGAAGGACAGAGGAGAATGGACAGGATAAAAGGAGAGAGAGAGAAAGGATGTAACAATTTGGTGAGATTGAGGATTTTACGATGTTTTTAATTTTACGACATGGAATTACAGAATACGAATTGCCAGAAATCCAGAGTGATCATTTTAAGTGAGGAGCTCTAATTCTGTTAATTGCATGGTTTATTTCGATCGGGCTATCGCAAAAAATTTGACTGATTCGTACAGATGGAAGCCCTTTCCACACAAGAATGTACGTTACAACCAATTTTCATCCTTGCAGCTCTGTCCTACCCAAAAGAATTGATACCATCCATTAAAATTAATAGACAGAGAAAATTTACAAGTAGGATAATAGTTGTAGGTTATAACGCGGGATTTCATAACCTTTAAAAGGAGAAGGATAGTTAGGCAGAGAGGGAGGAAGAGAAAGGAAAGAGAATGCGAGAGGAGGAGAAAGATGAGAAATAGAATAAATGAGAGAAAGAAAGAGGCTGAGTTCGTGTTAGTAGAATTGAGGAAGGAGGAAGAAAGACACACGGAAGAAGAAGGGAATGAAATAGGATGAAAGAAGAAGGCTGTAGCCAGGGAAGAAGGAGGGAGGGGACTGGGAAGAAACGGAAAGGTAAAGGGATGGGTAAGGAATTAGGAGGGATGGGGTGAGGAAATGGAGGAGGCGACATAAGTGGAGAAGAGCGGGGAAAGAAGCGTGGGAGAGTGCAACGGAGTGGTTGGGGGGGCGGGAGGGAGAGGGGGATAAGAGGAGGAGGCGAAAGAGTGAGAAATGAGAGAGTTAAGATAATTTAAGAATAGAAGATGGATTATAGAGCGACGGATGGAAAATGTATAGGTACGCGGAGGGAAATAATTGGTTTGGACGAGTTAGAGATTCTAGGAGATTGTTGTGACTTTCATGACGAAGATGCACTGGGTTATCATTTATTAGTAAAAAATGTACTAATCCTCTTTGTATCGCTGAAGCCTACCCATATGGATAGATTATAATCATTGCTCTTAGGCAGGGGCGGCCCGAGGAATTTTGGCGCACAGGGCGAGATAGTACTCCAGCGCCCCCCTACTTTAATGTTGTTTGAGATATTTACAAAGTACATGTTAATTTATTCATCGCTCTGTAAAAATTATTACTAATGAAAAATTAAAAGGAATGCCATCAAGATTCTAGCATGTTCCTCGATATAAATTGATATCCAATATTTATTCACTTGCAAGTAATGCATAGATATATGATCGGGATAGCGCCTTCAAAATTTGGGCGAACCGGGCAGACGCCCGACTCGCCCGTAGCTCGGGCCGGCACTGCTCTTAGGTCATTGTTTCCAAAGCGGTGGTAGGCAACCGGAATTGGGTGTTTACTCTTGTCACTTATCCGTTATTTTGATACATTTGCTTTAATATTTGATACATGTAAAATAATACTAGAATAAACGTTATAAAGAATTTAATTTTCTACAACCTTTGTTTGAAACATTTTCCCATATAACACATTGTTTAAGAGATAACTTAAAAACGAAATATTTTAGCTGCCACCACCACGCCACCTACCGACTATTGTTAACAATTGACGCTTAGTTATGTACGTCGTAGTAACGTCCCTTTATATTTTCTTAATTGTTGGAGCTTCGTGGCTAAATCCAATATCCGGAGGCTATGGTTTGAGTTTATTTCTGTTCTTTTTAAAGTCGAAATTTTTCTCTCAGTTCCTTAAAATATTTATTTACATGTAAACTATTTGGAATTTTTAGAAATGATACAGGTATGGAGAAAGTCATTTTTTGAATAAGTATCTAGAAAAATCATAGTTTAGTGAGAAAACGGCTTAGGACTCAGTTCACTCGCAGTTGTACTTGAACTGATATCATCGTATATTTCTTTATCTATTTATATTCACATTAGAAATGAAATCGAAATTCAAAATAATTGATTCCTAAAGAAAGCCAACGAATTTAAAATAAAGAGACGAAAACTAGCTAACTTGAGTTAAAATTGCTTTTTTATTACAACAAAATTGAAGATTGACTATTTAATTAATGGTGCGCAAGATAAGTCACGCTGCTTCAACGATTAGCGTTAATTTAAAGGCACGGGCAAGTAGGGTTCCATTCACTAACCATCACTATTATCTAAATTAATGAATGATAAATGTTTAATAGATTTTTATGACTTAAAATACGTCAAATCACAATGAGTACTCAGGATACCTCTATAAGGGGGTTCGCAAAAAAAGATATTGAGCGAAAACGTTTGGGAACCGCTGCTCTAGATCACCGGTGGTATTCCAAATGTGGTACCAGTATCCAAAGTGGTACCTGAAGGATCTGAAAGTGGTACCAGCAAAATCTCGGAATTATCTTATTTACCTAATATACCATGATCCCACATCTATTTCACCTTTCACATTCATTAAATTGCTCAAATAAAATATTAAGTAACTGAACAGAGTAAGTGTACATTTTTCCACTTCAGTGCGTAGATTTTGATGTAATTTTTTCAGGGAAATTTCTTTTTACGAAAAAAATATGGGGGTACCAAGATGTCGATGAAAATATTCAAATGGTACATGCAAAAAAAGTTTCAATAGTACTACTCTAAATGAAGATGAACATGAAAATCATTGAGTGCCCCTTTTGACTAAGCCCGTGTACGCTGGAGAAATTTTTATATTTGGAAATTCTTCTCTTCGTTTACCGTTCTTCATCAAGGAGAATCTCAAGTCATTAGCTCAATTTAGTTGCAATGATATAATGAAAAACATAGAAATTATCGATAAAAAGCACACCGAAGAAAATGCAATTGCATACAAAATAGGGCATTGCGCATCAGTCAGCTAAGGAATGGGTTTCAAAAACTAAACAAATGTCAGTAAATAACGACAATAATAGGAATTCGGCCAACCCCCACGA
Organism: Tanypteryx hageni; assembly: GCA_028673005.1. Lineage (NCBI taxonomy): Eukaryota > Metazoa > Arthropoda > Insecta > Odonata > Petaluridae > Tanypteryx > Tanypteryx hageni. The sequence continues at coordinate 53,693,217 of CM054115.1, read as the reverse complement.
AAGCGCGATGGGAATTTCGACGGAAATCAAAACGAACGATCCCGATAAATGGAAAAGTGCAAGAGAGAAATCGAGAGGCAAACGGAATGAGTGCAAGGAAAGGAATCCTAGCGTGTTTTTTTTTTCAGCGGATAAGGTCGAGGAAGTTCATCACGAGCGATGATTAGAGGTGAGTTGTGAAGAACAACTCTCGGTATTGGATGAAAGGAGATCGCGGATGGTCGGAACGGTGTAAGGAGGGACGAGGGGGAAGTGGGCGGGGTGATTGGAAAACGGAGGATAACTTACAAAAGAGAGACGGCGAGAGGAAAGGAAAGAGAGAGAGAGAGGAAGAGGTGGAGGAAAAGGGATTGGTGTAGTGATAGATGAAATGGGAGCCGCTTTGTGAGCGTGCATAAAGACGAGATAGGAAAACTTGACAGAGCGGAAACACTGTTGCAGAGCCTGAGATCGATACGTTTCTTCCCTTTTAAGAGTAAAAAAGGAGAGTAAGAGAGAGAAAGAACGGAGGAAATACGTACGAAAGGGAGAAAGATTATCCGAATAAGATCATTTGCCGGGAAAAACAAGCCAAGTTTTTGCTCTAGAAGTGTGAACCAAAAACCTTTTGATTCTCTCGCATTGCAGCGGTGAAGATCGCATTTTTTGCTAAGTAATATTCATCGAGTGTATTTGTTCTTACTTTTATTACCGAATTGAGTTGATGGTTTCACTTTTTAAACTCATTCTATATATTCAGAAGAGAATTGTCAAACTCGCCTTCTAGCTGAGATTGAAAAACTGTTTCTCCAATATCAATAAAAAGGCTGGGAAACCAGACGCGCATTTCGATTAAAAGGCAGTCATCGTCAGTGGTGATTTACAGGTAGTAGAATATGAAAAAGAATGTTTATTGCAATTTGAGGGACCTAATCTGACATCCTTATACAGATGTATCACGAGGGTAAATTAGATGTAATCTTGAGGTGCAAACGTTGCCTAGCACAATTCAGGCAGTATAATCGTTCCTTTTAAAACGTGCGTGGACGACGAAATAAATCGATTGATAAACTATTAAGTACAATCCCGCGCCCATTTTTAACGATATTCAGTGAGATCTACATTGGTTTTATTCGCACCTTAGTTATTCCGTGAAACTGTCATAACTTACTGGAGTGATTTAGCCAATTTTATGATTGGTACTGCATCTGCAAATACTCAGATTTCTGTTGAAATTTTTAAGGCAATATTTTACTCAGATTGAAATTAAATTACAGCAGCAGTAATTAATTCAAAAGGTTATCTGTCGTATGAAGCAGCAGCGTCTTGAAGTCAGTTCTAAACATTGCTTATAAAGTGATTATTAGCTTAAAACAATATAGTATTCTGCGTTAAATTGCACGGCTCGCTTTTTCATCATAGACTCGCGGGCCAGGAAAAGTGAATGCCAGGGCCAGTGGCGTCAAACATTTGGGGGCCACAGGCGCTAAGCAGTCGGGGGCCCTACAATCTAAATATACAGTGAAACCGCTCCTAACAACTACCCACTTTTGTGACACCTCGTAAAGATCGTTTTTCCTATGGAATCATAGAGAGGTTCCACTGATTTTTAAATTGAGACATTTAATATTTCTGAGATTATACACACGAACTTTTTTTCGGGGCCCCTTATTTCACGGGGCACCTGGCGCGCGCCATGTGCGACCCCGCCCCCCATAAATCCGCCAATTCACCGGGCCGTAGGTTGCCGACCCTCGCACTTCACGGATTTTTTTCAATACACATCCCTCACTTTCCACAGTTTCGATTTACACGTTTTCGGTTTGCCACGAATCAATTTTACATAACTACTTCGAATTTCAAGACAATCAATATCACTTTAGCACGGTTTCGAAACGGTCTTCAATCATAAAAAAATCATAGAATGTTTCAGTACGACTCAGGCGTTATAATTAAGGATAAAGGAAGCGATTCTGATTGAAATAAACTGTTGCACGTTGGATTCGAGTCGGCGCTCAAACGTATCTTCATGCATTCCTATGGGGTAATTCACTGCACTTTACACGGTTTCGGTTTACACGGTCTTTTTCAACGGTTACACGTCAAAAAGACGAAAACAAAAAGGGCGAATGGAAAAAAGGGCGAGCGTCGAAAAGACGGAAACAAAACGGGCGAATGTAGAAACGAAATTAGTAGAGGAATAAAAGGTAGTATAAAATGGTTTGTGGCTGTAATTGCTTTCCATCAAATGATATCCACAACATATCTTCTATCAAGGAAATGATTCTTTTTGAACAATCATGGTTACTGGTAGCAAATATGGATACTAGTCACTGAATAAATTTCTCAAGGCGTAGCTATGATCAGATATTATAAAAATAATTAATAATTATTATTAAATCCAAAAGCCCTTATGTGACCACATTTATTTAGAAAACGGCAAGAATACAACCCCTAACCGCAATCCAACCCGAGGGAAGGAAATAGCACCAATACAACCCGCAATCAGTTAACACAGGGGAGGAAATAGAACAAATCAAACCCCCAACCACTTAACCCAACCCGTGGTGAGTAAATAGAACAAATCTAACTCCCAACCACTTAAACCATCCTGGTCATTAGTCGAAAATACAAGCGTATAAAACCACCAACTTTTCTTCCTTTACTAATTTCGTTTTCTACTTTCGCTCATTTTGTTTTCGCATTTTTGACGCTCGCCCTTGTTGTTTCGCCCTATTGACGTGATACCTTTTCAACAAAGCATGTGCAAAGCGAGGGATAGATGCTTTGCTTGGCAACACAAATAACAACTATACATATTTACTTCCCTGCGTAATTTTAGCGTCCGGCGACACGTTGCTCAGCTGGAGGAAGCCGAACCCATCTTCAATTATTCAACGCGACATTAACTCCACCACTGCTTCTTCTTACATTAAAGTAGGCGTCATCATCCGAACTTTCAAAACGCTGTGGCGCGAAAAACCGCAACGGCGGACACGTCACTACATTTCAGTGCCACGCCAAGCTGCTCGGATTCACCTGAGAGATTTGCGTTGAAATACTTCGTCCCGGATTTTCTCTCGCCATTTTTTTCCTCTCTCTCTTTCTCTAGTTCACATTATTCGCTTCTCTCATGCCAAACAGGTTCGTCTCTCTCCCCGAGGTTTTGCTCGTGGAAGTGAGAAAACTCGCGAGAGAGAAAGAGAGACTCCGTGGTGTAATCCGTGTGAAATCGACAAACTACGCCCCTCCGATAGGCATTCAAAATATAAAGAAAACCGAATACGCAATCCGGCTGCCATGTACTCGCTTTCAGCGGTGAAAAACCGGTAGTGGAGTCCTTTGAAGAAAGAACCGGCATTTAGAATCTGCTCTCGGTGTATCGCCGAAATGCGCATCTGGTTTTCATCGCCGCTTGTAACGGTTTTTAAAGATGCCTAAGTGCTCATTTTTCCATTTTCAAATTTTTAAGTATGTATGACTTATGTAATATAATTTATGACAATAATTTCTCCCGTGTGAATTTCTTTTGAGTCGTTACTGAGCCAATCAATATTTTATTATAATCTACAAGAATGAATTATTATTCCTTGTTGTGCGATTCGGTTCATTTCAACGAGTTTTCCATTCCGAGAGACGCCGTATATACTCTATAAATGCCCTATTTTTACACTATAGGTATACAAAACTAAAACATGCACGTTTATTACATCTTCATATATTTCCAATGGGATAAAGAAAACAATTTTGGGTATACCATGAGTGAATTGCCACGGATGACGGCTACATTGCAACCGAATTGCACATCTGGTTCTTTCGACCTTTTCAGGACTATTGGCAAGACACGGTTTAGGCACGAGGCTAGATCAAAAGTTCTTTTTGGAAATTCGAGCGAGTTACCGTAGTTGCGAACACGCGACGATCGAGGACCCTAACGCAGGGAGAGCGGAAGCAGACCGAACGAAGAGGAAGAGGAGCGAAAAAATAGGAAGGACGAAGGATATGACGGGAGAAGTAAGAAGCGCCAAGAGAGGAAACCCTTGGACGCGCATGCACGCGTCATGGGAGGCAAGAAGAAACGAGGAGAAAACGCGGAACAAAACAGTTGCGGGCTTATCGCGAGAGAAAGAGATTGATGGATAAGGGGAGGCGTTCGGGAAGGTTCGGTGAAGAGATTGGAAGGGAAAATAGGGTGAAAAATGGTCGCCGGAGAGGCGATCTCCTCTCATGAGGAGGGGGAAAAATCCTTCCGAGGTTTGCCGGCAAAGTAGGAAAGAAAATCGGTTCCTGAAGGAATTTTCGCGCTAACGAAGCACGTTTTGTTCGTTTATTCCTTTGTCTTATTTTTTTAAACCACGAAGACGGCGTTCGCGTACGACGCGGAATGCGTGCCATTCCAGAACAAATGCGCGATCGCTTTTTTTTTTATTTTTTTTATCCGAGGGAAAATTACGGCCTCCAGGACCGGAAAACTTTCGGTATTATTACATCGGTCGGCGACCCCATCCATCCTTCCGCTCGTCCTTCTTCGGCTCCGATTGCGGTGAAGATATTTCCGAAGTACCTCAGGGGACGGTGCGTGCACTTTTGTGGACTGAGGAATTAGGCCTTCTCTCCGGTTCTTCGGTATTTTTCACCGTTTGGAGGATCCATTCGTCAAACCCCCTCCTCCACCCCCCTCCCTCCCGCTCCAATTCCGGCGGAGATATTCCTGAAAAATAAAGACCCGTGATCTACGATCAAAGCGGTAAAAGCCATCGTCCCCTCCCCCTTCCTGTCGCACTTTTAAGAATCCTTACACGGTTATTAAACCGCCCGAGAGAGAAAAAAATAACTCGAACGTTCCGTGAAGAGCATTTCCATTCCCGCTCTTCTTCCTTCCTCGCCGAAATAAAAAGGTTAAAAAGCGAATGGAGTTGAACGGTAAAATTGCCGGCTGTAAATCGAGCTGGAGATTTAAAATTGGAAACCCATTGTTTTAAGAGAAGAGAGAGAGAGAGGGTAGGACAGGTGGGAGAGAGAGGAGAGATGTGGTGGGAGGCAACGGTTTGCCGAGATCGTGGTGAATTGCGTTCCAAACTGTTCGATATAGGCATTAGGGAGAGAATGATAGGTATGAAGATTGGAGATAGGTTTTGTGTGTGAGAGAAAGATAGAGAAAAGAATTTATGCAGCTGTGGATCTAGCCTGATAATGGTAGAGGATAGTTAAAAGGGTAAGCTAGACGAGGTCCTATGAGAGAGAGAGAGAGAGCTGAGAGATTTGTGGCGGAAACACAGGGTGCCGGGCGTAAGAAGAGGGTCCGTGAATAGAGGTAATGGGCGTATAGGGTGGGGCGCATGTCTGAAGGTGGTGGGAATGCGCGAATGGCTCTGAGAAGATAAAAGAGGAAGGAGGAGAGGGAGAGAAAAACAAGGTTCGAACGTTTACTTTTTCTACGGGAACGCGGTGCGAGAGTAGAATAAAGCGGTCGGACTTATCAGGTACTTCTTCGCGACCATTAAAAACCTGCAGCGATGCAGTCCTGAGCCGAGCAGATAAAAAAGAAAAACTAACACGGAATCGGCAAAATCTTCGGGAAAAAAACAAAGGGAGCGAATTAATAATCCGAACGTATTGCTCGGGAAGAAGGAAGCATTCTTGCTTGGTCAGGTCGTGTGGTGATTTTGGTAACGGATACCACAGGATAATTTCTCCATCGTGACTCTTTTTTGCTTACTTTTAATCGTTTTTTCCGAGTCCCTTTTGAGGAACCCTTCGCCGTCAACAAAAAGTAGACAGTAAAAACGAAAAAATTTCGAATAAAAATAAAGGAATAATAAATTGCGGCGAATTAGTCACCCAAAAAGAAATGTAATGGCAAGGCGGTACATTTTTCGTCGGACCGCGCTAGTATTGTTTCGGGAAACCGAAGACCTGGTCTGAAGAGGATAGGCAACATGTTTTATTATAACTATCCCTCAATAGTTCGATTAAAGAGTCGAGGCAATTTTTTACGCTCATCGGCGATAAAACTGTGGAAACAAAACACTTAAGCGATCGCAAAGATTCGAAAGTGATATTTTAGTTTTAGCGAGTTTCCTACGAGTACCCTAAAACATTGTATTTGTGGAATGGTGAAAATGTTCGCAACGTTGTGGATTTTTGGGAAAGGGAGTTTTCCTGCTGATTGTGCTTTGTGGAAGGACTGTGAAAAATGCTTCGACTACGCGTGACTATAGCAAAAGTATTCGTATTGAGCGACTCTAAATGGCAATATGTCTAATTGACTTCTTAGTGCACTCAAGGACTATTGAACCATCATCATAAAAACACCTGGCATAATTAGTTCTGAACACAGTTTTTCATTAAAATTTGGTTGAAAGTTGATATTGATGATTTTTTAATTTGATAGTGACTTTCATGCCAATCATTATGATTAATTTTGCTAATTCATAAATTTCTATTTTTAAAATAAAATAGCGCGCTTCCCTCGATCTCTGCTGAAAGCCACTGGGTTCCACAACACAGAGTTTAGCCTAAGCATAATTTTCTGAAGGCTAAATACAATTAAAAAGACGAATGAAATGAAATATTTACAAAAGTTAGTATCCATTTCCCTGGTAGCATTTCATAATTCTCCGACTGTTGCATCCAGCCACGGAAATTCTGAAGCGACCGCCCTCCCGTTATAAAAATGAACCAACTTTTATTAAAATATCGAAAAAGCTAAAACCGTTTGCAAAGTACAATGTTTGCAGACACTAAAAGCCTCCTATTTTGCGAGCATAACTACGTCCTATTCCAAACGAAAATTAAATTTCAACGGAGGCGACAGCAAAAAATGTCTAAATACGTGCGAAATAATAGTCAAAACTCACGAGGGGGAGACATAGGGGAAGGATTGGAGAGGAGAGGCAGGAAAATGGAGGAGAAGCGGAAAGATTGGATGAGATTCGAAGGACGATTTTTTTATGGCTTGCGGTGAGAAATGGATTTGTGAATAGGTGCATGAAGAGGAAGGTTGCGAGAGGAACAAAGGTGGGTCAAGGGAGGAGAGAGATATGAGAAAGGGATAAAGAGGGGAAGAAGTAGATGCGAAGAGAGACAAAATGATCAAGTTATGAAGAGGAATGGAGAAAGAAAGAGTTGTGGGATTAAAAAAGGAGAGAGGGAATGGGAGATAAAAAGGAAGAACGTGAAAACGGAGAATGGCGAGAGAAATAGAGACATGCCATAGATTGTGTCTTCAAATATTGATATCGCCGGCTTGGTTAATGAAATCCACACGCGTTTAGAAACGATTCTTAATAGGCAGTCTAGACATAAAAAGAAAATCTGATATCTACATTCCTTAAATTAAGAAAGTTTCATCTTCAACTTACACGTTTTTCTTGGAGAGTCTCTTTAGTGGTTTCAATGAAAGAAACGTAGGCATCTCCTTTGGTGAGATTAATAACGAGTTTCAGTGACAGCTTACAGGTTAGACTCCTTTCTTGATAAAATTTTTAAATTTTCAATTTAATAAACGATATTAACATACCCGTCCAATGTATACATTAGTCAATTCAGATATTAGCTGTAACACACAAAAATATAAATATATTTATATATATGTTATTTATTTGTTTGTAAGTTTGTTTCTTTATTTTTTATTTATTTGTTTGTTTACTTAAAAAATAGAAAATGGATGAAATAACAATAGCACATTTGATAAAAGTAAGAGCAAAAAAAGAGTATAAGAGCGAGAAAGCACAGTGGAGTAAAAGCGAAAAGGAGAGAGAGAAACGAGACGAAGGGGAAAATTAAAATATAACTGAAGGGTGGACCAAAAAATCTAGCGATCGGGAAAAAGTCGAAAATACTACAATTTTAAATACAGAACCGATGGAAAGTTAGATTCAAAGGAGGGACATTGGAAGTAAGAAAAGGATGCAAGTGGGAGAGGAGAAGCGAATGGCCTTGCCTCGGATTTGCGGAGCATACCCCTCGGAGTGTGGGAGAAAGAGAAAAGTCCTTTCGAAAAGGGGAACGAAGTACGGGATAGACGAGGGAGAGGAGAGACAAGAGGAAGAGAAAGGAGAGCGCAGGAAAGATGGATACGGAATAGAGGGAGGTTTTTCGAAGGAGAAAACGCTCTAAATCGGTCAAAAAACGCGAGGAAAAGTGTTTCGAAGTGTGGACCTTAGGGGGCGGGGTCCCTTACATCTGTATAGGAGCCTCCCTCCTCGAAGGAAGCGTTCTCGATGAGTGCCGCGGTACACAAGGAGGGAATTGTTCGAGAAGAATACGTCCTGTAAATAAGGTTATCTACTTTGGAGGACGTATCAAATTTATATAGTAGACTGAAATAGTTCAAAAAAGAGAGACGGGAGAGATTTCTATGGCGCTATACTCAAGGAGGGTAAGGGGGATCTCTTTATTTTCTTATTTAAAATTTTTTTTTCGAGTGCAATGTTGAGGTGTTGGACCTCTCAGCAGTAGCTTTCTCAAAAACTGGAAGTCAGGAGAAAAGATGGTCATGAAATGATGACCGCACCAAGTAAACACTTATGGCGGGAATTTTTTTACTATCGCAACAACAGCATTTCACCTTAAAAGCCTAATTCTTTCATAATTATTCAACGCTCGTAATGCCTGGCAAAACAGTGTCGATACCAATCGAAACTACCGGAGGATTTCCTAACTTTCCTGCTTTCACAAGAGTTCACGAACTGGTTAACTAGCTATGCAAGTCATTTTTATAAGCAAAGAGCAAGCGGTTCAAAATTACTTTTATTAAAAATATTATGTGGACTTGCGTCTAAAAAGGCTTTTTAGCCTCTGAAATTCGATAATATTCGTCGTTTTTCCTTAGTGTTCATTAAAATTCCAAAAACCTTTACTCAAAAGAGAAAATATATTCATTTTGGTCTCGAGGTGGCATGCTTTTTTATATAGGCAATTATGTTATAAATATGTACTGAAAACTCCCACTTAAACAGAAGAGAAGTCAGCCGTTAAAACGGTATTTTTAATGGGTAAAGAGACTGATAAATTTACGCAAATGGTTAATATTATTATTTAAAAAGATTTTTAAAAAATCATTATCGAGATCGTTCAATAACTGGATTTTAATGGATAAACTATATATGACTATTGGATCTACCTATTTGAACTTTTATCAAGCGGTAAACGAGTTATCCATGGCAAACGCAGGAAAAATTAAAAGGATATGCCGCCTTTTGTAACGTAAACAAAAAAAAAGAATATCTATTTGAAGTATAATCTAAGGAAGTCGACTATTTTCGCCCCTTCACCAGCAAATCAAATCAAAACAAGGTTTTATTTTTGGGATGCTGTCTTCGAAACGCCTTCCTCACTCTCATAACTCTTCTTAAAAAGGCTTCGAAGAATATAATTTAAGCCACCATCGAAGAATCCTATTTCGGACGAGGAATCTGGAGGGGAAAAAGGAAAAAGAAAATTGGTGCGTGAAAGGAGAATGAGATCGTGATTAATGAATATTTTCTCAGCTCGCTACAGTCGAGAAATAAATTGGAGTGGTTGAGAGCAAGAGAAGAGAGAGAAAAAAGAAGGATGAGGAAGAGGATGGAAGGAGATAATAGAGGTGGAAGAGAGGAAAGATTAAAAGAGAAAGAAAGAGGAAGTATGAAGGGATATGGAAAGGGTAAGTTGGAGAGAAATTGGAAGGAAGAAAGAAAAGGAGAGAGATAAGGGTGGAAGGAGATGGAGGCAGAAAATAAGGGAAAGAATAGAGGAATAGTAGATTAAATGAGTGATATAAAAGAGGTTTATACGAAAATGCGATCGAGAAATGTTTTCAACCAAACTATGCGCGCCTTTTTCGCGTATGATACATATATTATTATTTATTGCATTTGTATTATTGTCGCAGAATCTGTAATCTTCAAAAAAGCATCTACTTTGCGTAATTCTATTAAGAATTATAATGACTTAGCAACCACTTTCTATTCTATTTATGGAGTATACTTTCCGTCTTGATTTAATAGAAATTTAATCATCTGCACTTATTAAGATACAAATGTTAGCCATTTTTGTTTATTTTGCAATAAAGCCTTCAGATATTTATTGTTTAAAAACTCTTTTTTCCTTTTTATGCCAATACGTTTTTGTTCTGCAATTTACGCGCTTTTAGACCTGCAACTAAGCCTTTGAAATTAAAAATCGCTGTTCGTATATAAGGTAAATTGTTTTCAAAACTAACAACATTTATTTTCTAACCAAACATTTATTTTCACTAAAAAGGCGTTGCTCTCTATTAAATTCTCGTCAATGGAATAAACAATTACTTATTAAAACAATCAGTTCTAGTGAAAATAAATCTAATCTTATTTAGTAAAATATTCATTTATATACAGTAATTCCAGTTGGAGTATGCTGGGATAACAGGACGGCACGGATAATCTGAAGGATTAAATTTTAAAGAAAAATTCTTTAAAATACCTGCTAAATACTGTACGGATATATTCAAGGAAAAAATTCACATGCCGCATTTATTACATGATTAAGTATTGAGGTGAACGTAGCATGTAATAAACTTGGAAACGTAAAGTAAACAAGAGCACTGCATTTGGCATGAGAGGGCTGTTAATGACCTATCGATAAACGATTTCTCCATAAAAAAGGGAACTTTGAATGCATGATACCAGGGAAAATTTTCAAGTATCTTTATCCGCCATCAGATTAATCTACTTACGGATAACCGAAGTATTATCGTACCTGTTTGTGAAAGTTGATATACATACTTGTATGTTCTCGTTCAAGACCCGCGAGGTGAGAAACGCGGGCAAACAAAAGGTATGTAAGTCAGGTCATCGTAAAAAAACTCCCATGCAGTAACTCATCAAATGCAGTTAGTTAACATAAAGAGATTCGAACGGAAGAAGCGATCCCAAATAAAATAAATTCCTTTTTCCTGAGAAATCTTTGGAAATTTTTCAGAGAGCGAAGGTGTTCGGGAGAGTAAAAAGAGGGTTAGCAAGTTGAATCCTAGCAGATTAACTTGGAACTCTAAAAGGGTAGAAAACGATGCGATAAGGTGAAAAGATGAATGTGTCAGGCGCAGCGCAGGATGGAACAGAGAAAAAGGAAGACAACTTTCAAGGAGACGAACGCGAGACTTTTCAGACGGCCAAGGCAGGGGTGCCAACCCTTCAACTTTTTTGACGAAAACTTTAGAAATGAGTGTTTTCTCAGGTCTTACTTCGGATTACCGAAATGAATGAGACTTTTCCTTTCCACACTGAATGTTTACGAAAATATTTTAAGCAATGTTTCAGCGCTGGTATTCATGCTGTCTACACTCGAACAAGGTTGGGAACTAATACTCAAAATATGGTAGTAAATACTCGGAGAGATTTCCGTAGGAATATTAATAAATAGTTACGTTCAAATTCTTCCATAGCGGAGAGGTATAAGCGATGTAGTGCAATGTTTGTATTTAAAAAAATATTAATTTCTGTTAACATGAACGCATAATTTTGTGTTGTGTGATCCCATTCTTATAAAACTTAATAATTGTACATTCCATCTCGTAAGCTCATTTATCTCACCGAATTGAAATTAAGTAAGGGTTTTGTCAAGGTGAGGATGTTTTAGGTCATAAATGTAAAACTTAATTTCTCAACGGAAAGAGCCTCAATTCAGACTAAAAAATTATGCTGTGTTTAAAGGATTACTTTACACCTTTCCGAAAAAAAAGTCGTTAGAAACTATAAAGCTGTATTTTGAGAAGGGTCTTTATCTGCATAAAATTTCGTAATTGGGATGGGATTCTTCACCTAGCGAAGTACATGAAATTTCTTTGCGAATAAGTTCTGTTACAACAAGCAATTTCGACAGCAAAAATATTGGGAGAAAATTATAAATTGAAAAGTATATAGTAGCTGCGAAGGTTCCAGAGCAAGAATGGATATCGAAAAAATAGATGCATAATTAATACCTACAAATTTTATTTTCATAACAGAACGCGTAGGTAATTTTATCATTAATTGTTTTAATATAATAACTATGTATTATTTTTATATCTACATACCAAGAAAAAATGATAATTTTAATGTTTCTTAGTGGGTGGTGGACCACTATGCAATACGTAGGCGTTGCTGAGTAACTGAATTTGTACAACTTTTTCCCTATACACTCTTATGCACCATATTACTGTGAAACTCAAAAGATGGTGGCGCCCTGATTTGACCATCGATGGGGATATTACGAAGAAGAGAGAGACAATATATCTTCGAAGGAAAAGCGAGCATGCATGATCCGGAGAATGTCGAAGTGACTAAAGGGCCGATATGGAGGTAAAGGGGCGTCGGAGATCAGAAGAGCAGATGGGTTAACTGACTCAGGGAGGAGTTTTCAACTCAAAAGGGGAGAGAAAGAGAGTAAAACTGATTGGTTTCGCCGGCTGATTGGATGTGGAGTCTGCTCTCCGAGACAATGGGCACTTGGGTTCGATTCCGGACATTTGCGGCGTGATTTTAATCAGCCAGAGGGTCTTTACCCTACCCCTGCATAACCACTCTCGCTCAAGATTCGCGAAGCGGAATGGAGAAAGCAAATATGTTCCGTTAACGAAAACGTTTTTAGCTCGATCCCTAGAGGTATTGTTCCGATTCCTAAGCCGCGGATCAATTCAGTTTTAATTATTTTGCATGGAAGGTAAAGAATTACACATTTTCCGATTGGAAAAAGTATACAACGCGTTAACACGTGCCTTACCAATAATAGCGTTCTTTTGGTAGTGAATATCTATCACAAACGAACACTCAAACATTCACGCACACAAGAGTGTATGTAAATAAAATTGAATAGTCCATTTGCTGCAAAAGAAATTCTCGCACGAAAGTGATATTTCATCTACGCTTCAGAAGGAACGGATTTTTTCAAAATAAAAAATAAAAAATAAACCTTCAAAGTCGCCAAAAAAAGATAATTTAGATGGATTAGACAAAAATGACCTATATTTAACTAAAATATTAGAGATGACATCACGCTTAAATGAAATAATTTGCCTAAGGGTCTAAAATAGGAAGAATTATTTGCATTCACTACGTTATCGAGGTTCTAACCAACTCTATAGATAAAAAATCAGAGGAAAGCAAATTGATTGAGAAAACAACTTAGAAAAGTGTACACTGTATCACAAATAGGCACGTTTGGTGCGATGGAGTATTTGAAACTAAACGATGTAATTTGAAAGAACACACACCATAAAACAGCTAAACAGCGCGGACCGATTATATCCCTCTGTTCACTAAAAGTTTCTTCTTTCCTAAGTCGGTGCATTAATAAACGTATTTACGCAATTTTAGTATAACGATTAAATTCACAGCAAAACGATATATCAGAAATTCTGCCAGAGAAATATTAAATTGTTATTTACCGATTTATTTTCTAATCAGTTGTAATTAGTCAAACAATTAGGTATTCATGCATGAATTTTCAAGTTAAAAGCGAATTATGATTTTCAATTTGATTTTATTGATAAAGGCTACTTCAACCATGAGAATATAGAGGAAAAGGAATATTTATTTGGCTATTTCTATAAATTTTGTTTGGCAACGTTTTCGGTAAGACTAATATTTTACGAGATGCGAGAGAAAGATCATTTTTTAGGATTTCAGTCAAGTGGCAACCCTGATTGGGTTATGTGCACCATTTATGCCATTTTCTTATTGCCTTTGGGCCATAAGTCGTAAATACCAAATTTGATGAATATTCGTACGAGAGAAGCCGAGAAAGAACGCGTACCGACGGACAGAACGAAGCTTATATATTACGTTAGAAACGAAACGCGCTCAAAAAAATAATACGTCAAACCCCTTCCAAAAACCCCTCTTAATGAATGAAAACGGATCGTTTTAAAAATAATGAAAAACAAAGGTGGACCTTCCTTCCACGTTAAAAAAAATAGCATACGTCCTCCTTAAGACTCCTTTAATTTCCGAGTCACGAAAATGAAATTTCGGGAGCTAAGAAGAAGGAGAAGAAAAAAAAAGGAACGTTCCCTCCCGTATTTTCGTACACACAAAATCCTTTTTCCAGCAATAAACCACCTCGCACCTTAGCGTGCATCTTAAAGGAGACACCGAGGAGCGAAAAAATACGAGAACGTGGTTGCAGCGTGAAAATACGTCCAACCTTTTTGTCCCCTCCCATTAAAAAAAACTCTTCCTTCTTTTTTGGAAGCTCTTTCTCGTCCCTCGTCTTCCCTCGCCTTATGCCCTCCGAGGTGTGACGCATTCGTTCCGTGAAAAAACTCCTTTCCCCATAGGTTCATTGCCACGTATTAAATGGGGCCGCCGTTAAGGTGCGAGGAAGAAGGGAAAATAATGGAGTGAGGGAGTGGGAGAGTCACGGCCTGCACCCAATGACAATGCATCACCGTCTGTGAAGGGGAGATAAGTGAGTTTACGCTAGCTTTAAAAAAAGAAGTGTAAGAGGGAATGGGGAAGGGATGTAAGAAGAAAAGGAGGAGAGAAAGGAGGAAAAGGAGTGAGATATATGAGAAAGGCCGGAGAGGGGGGAAGAGGCATCCCACATAATGTATTCAGAGAAGTCCGAGTATGGAATTGAATTCCATACTGAAACCAGAATAAGGCGGTATGAAGGGGGAAACGGTCGAGAAAGATAGATAGGAGAATAAGGCGCGGAATTCCATCCAAGAATACTTCGACTTATATGTAAAAAAAACAAGTGAAAGATCTCGATCGAAGTTATTTCCTAGTTCGTTAGCGAAGGAACGTATAACAACTGCTTTTTCGAAAAGCCCAGTTTTTATTTGCCGATAATCTCGCTTAGTCGAAAAATCCCGGTGCTTCGTTCAAGGGATTTCAGTTTGACGAAGCTTCGTCTACTCTTTTACGCTGTTCGCGATTTTAACGCTTGTGGATAGTGCAGGTTTATCATACAATTGTTTAATAACATGTTGTGCTCAAAATTCGTAACTGCATAAGTATTATTATCTTGGGAATATTTTTGAAACGAGAAAATGATCTTGTATCGGAGCATGTCTAATTCATGATACGCCGAATTCCATGGTTATTAAAATGATTCATTTTTAGGGGAAAAATAACGAGGTCAGAGAAATGTAGGTTCTGATTCAGACAGCGGGTTGATATGGTAAATCTTTATTTGTGATTATGCCTGCGGCTAAGGATGCAATTGTAACACATATAAAACAAACGCTCGAGCATACTCGTAAAGGTTTTAAACTATATGCACCAAACATAGAGCTGACTGACATTAATTCCATTGAAATGTTAACTACTATCACTATCATTCCAAGGTTATTTATTAAAAGTAACGTTTTCTTAAAAAGGCCTTTGAATTCTTAGATGTTGTTTATCGATGGTACAATAGCCTGCATTATAAATGCTCGGGAGAGTCTATTTCTTCTCTTCAATAACCTATAAAATATCAACTCGTGCCTTTGATAATCTGCCGATGTAGGAATGGCAATTACGTCAGTGACTTAACAATTGAGCGATTTGAAAACAAAGAAATTAACTTTGAAGACTCAGAGCAAGATGGATCCACATTTCTCATTAGTTTTAAGGAAAGACTGCAGTCACGTGAAGCTATCGCATGAACGCTGTAGGGCAAGGGCGAGTATTGTGGGCAAACCTTGGACTATGCAGGCTCCATTTAGCCGCTGCGAGTGCCTCGGCGGGTCGCATTGGACTTCAAATCGGTAGTTACGCGAGAGACCGTGAAGGATCATCCTATTTCATAAATTATAAGTTTGGAGAGTCGGAAACATTTTCCGGTCACAAGATCAAGAAATGTTTAATATTATAAGCATAAAAATTACCTTTCATAAAGGCTTTGTGGACTGAATAAAATGATCCTGCACGTTTCATGAAATATTCTCAGTCCTCCACTGTGATATAGGAAAAATTTAAGAGACCGCTTGCAATCCGGCAAAATAAGTTTTTCCACAGAAATTACGATTTGCTGTTTATCGTTCGTGGAAAAATGGTAATATTAACGATAAAATTCAATTCGAAGCAAGGCCATTCGAATAGAATTGAAATGACGAACCACTGAACGTTGCCAGACATGTCAGCAAACCTATAGTCAAAAGCTGAAGAAATTTTGATAGCAAGAACGAAAACTTTACTATGTAAGAAAAAGAGCGATAGATAGTTGACGCCACATTCCACAGAAGAAATTAGCGAACTGGGGTGCCGCAGTAGATATTTAAGGGTGCCGCTTGTTTCGTATATAAATGAACGATTTACATGTGTTGGTGGGTAATTAGGGCAATAATGTTTCTTCTAATAAATTGATTACGTAGTAGCATCAACAAATGGATGTGTCCAAAGGTTGTAATATCCGTATCTAAAAAATTATAGAGCTTGTCACAGGACTGGGATGACGCGAAACCCTCTTTATCTTTGCAAGTGCGCCGCTGCTCAAAAAAGGTTTGAGAACCACTGCTCTAAATAACTCGAACGATAAGAGAAGGCGAAAACAATTTGGGCGATGGAAAATTTGAGCAACGTATATTTAATTCAATGTACATTTGCACTAACAAGAAAAAAATCGGGTAATCGAAAATGCTATTCGTAGGGATAGATTTTTCGCTGTTCGGTTGAATAGAGGGTTGTCGACCTCTTCTATACGCTAACTAATGATTTGAATGCCACGAATGCAAAACTCCTAGAAGGAAGATAAGGATCTAACGCGTGATAAACGTTATTTTATCAAACACTATAAAATCCTTATTCTCTTGGTCACTTTGTCTATAACGATCAATATCTCAGCCATTTCTTCATTCAGGTCAACCATATGTTGTATAGGCTCCTCATTTTTCCTCAGGATTGTCATATGTTGTAGGTAAAGCATTTCAAAAAATTTGTTATATAATGAGCTAAGTCATCCTGTCACGCTCGACTATTAAAATGTCGTTATAAAAGAGCGGAAGAATCGTTAACTATTTATAGCTGACTAATGTTATTTTTAACAAATTTTTCGACTAGGTAAGAGATTGAAATTTGGTAGGAATGTTTGATTCTTATAGTAAAAGACAATTACAAAAACAAAAAAGACCGGGGTTCTACTCCAGTAGATAATCTCTATTTCCCGTAAGACAACACGTAAAAATCAATTTAGCGACGTGTAAGCTTCCATTCTTTTGCTCATAAAAATTAGAAATATCGACCCTCGATCTTTAAACCGAGACTTTATTTTAAGGAAAATGAACAGATTTTCTTAGTCTTATCGTCGATTGTCTCCCTCAGCCAACGAACGATAGAATTTAACGTTTAAATGACTTATTTGGGCAAAATTTAGCGATTTCATGAGGATCTGCCTTGGCAACCCTGCCATTGCCGAAATAGGGACCCCATTGTTGTGTCAGTACGAGATTTTAAGTCGAATGATAAATGATATAGTATTTCTTCCCGTCACGTTGACGGGATATTATACTAGTTAGCTAATAAAACAGTAAAGCGTGATGTGAGGTCTAAAATCGACGCCACGAATAAAGTTCGTTAGCTTTAGGATATTTAAAGAAATGCTCCTCACAAGATTCACATAACTGATAGCATTTGAATCCCTTGGTTATTATTTCCAGGGAAGGTTATGGAGGCCTAGGCCAATCGGGATCCAATACAGTCCCTCAGCTGCCACCTCAATATGAAATGGAGGGCCTAAAGTAGGAACTAAGACCTTATTTGCCTATGGATCAATTCGCCTCTTATTGTTCTCTAAATTTTTACGGACGCGCAAACTCTTCGTATAAGGTAAAAACGGCCTACACATTCAGTAATTTGGCGGAATACTATTGCGAGAAAGTAGCCAGTAAAGAATACCCTTCGAAAGAGTGACATATCAATGTCAAAACCGGAACTACACCTTTGAGACAAACCAGCGGAGCGTAAAAACGAAAGCCGTTTTATACACACACGCATATCGACCGTACACCATCTCCGAGCACAAAACGCTCTTCATCTCCGAGGTGGAGGAAAGGGATGGGAAGAACCCGACGACTTTATTCTCTTCCTGCCCCGTGAGCCACCTTTTGGACACGCCGTTGAGCGCATATACCCACGCATGCTACGCGCCGACACGCACGCACGCATACATACATAAAAAAGAACTAGAACAATGAACGCGGAAAGAGAAGTGGCGAGCCTTTCCCTTCCGCATCCCGCCTTCCATTCTCTCCCTATGCCACGCATCTTTCTCCCTCATCCTTCTCCCTCGCCCTACCTTCTCCCTTCTTTCCTCCCTTATCCGTCAATCAAGCATCTCGCGTCGTGCAGTTAAGCGGAAAGCCACGACGAAGTAAAATAAGAGTTGAAGGAGAGACAGAGGGAAAGAGAAAGGGAGTTGGAGAGAAAGAGAAAGAAAGGGAGACGAGAGAAGAAATTGGAAGAAGAGATATGAAGGAAGAAGATGAGAGGCACAAAGATAGATAATGCGGGAGAAAAAGAGGGAGTGAGTGAGAGAGGAGGTAGAGAGAGGGAGGAAGAGAGAGGAGTTAGAGAGGGAGGAAGAGAGAGGAGGTAAAGAGAGGGGGTAAGAGAGAGGAGGGAGTTACAGATATGGAGAGAGGGATGGAAGGAGGGAGAGAGAGGGTGGGAGAGAGAGAGAGGGTGGAAGAGAGAGAGGGTGGAAGAGAGAGGGTGGGAGAGAGAGAGGGTGGAAGAGAGAAAGGGTGGGAGAGAGAGATGATGGGAGAGAGAGAGTGGGAGAGAGAGGGTGGGAGAGAGAGATATAGGGTGGGAGAGAGAGGATGAGAGAGAGGGGGGTGGGAGAGAGAGAGGGTGGGTGAGAGAGAGGGTGGGAGAGAGAGAGGGTGGGAGAGAGAGAGTGGGTGGAAGAGAGAGAGGGTGGGAGAGAGAGGATGGGAGAGAGAGAGTGGGAGAGAGAGAGGGTGGGAGAGACAGATATAGGGTGGGAGAGAGAGGATGAGAGAGAGGGTGGGAGAGAGAGAGAGAGAGGGTGGGTGAGAGAGAGTGAGAGAGAGAGGGTGGGAGAGAGAAGGGGTGGGAGAGAGTGAGGGTTGGAGAGAGAGAGGGTGGGAGATAGAGATATAGGGTGGGAGAGAGAGGATGAGAGAGAGAGGGGGTGGGAGAGAGAGGGTGGGAGAGAGAGGGTGGGAGAGAGAGGGTGGGAGAGAGAGGGTGGGAGAGAGAGGGTGGGAGAGGGAGGGTGGGAGAGAGAGGGTGAAAGAGAGAGGGTGGGGGAGGGAGAGAGAGAGAAGAGGTGGGAGAGAGAAGGGGTGGGAGAGAGAAGGGGTGGGAGAGAGTGAGGGTGGGAGAGGGAGAGGGTGGGTGAGAGAGAGAGGGTGGGAGAGAGATATGGTGGGAGAGATAAGAATAGAAAAGGAGGGAGAGAGGCAAACGACTTTATTAATGGTGAAATTTAGACTAGGTATACTTATATGTAGTCCCTTCTTACCTTGAACCCTTTGGTCATATATGGCATAAGATATAATTTACATAGTAATTACATTTAATTATATATTTGCTTATTAAAACATAGAGAATTGCCATAGATAATAAGAGATAGAGAGAGGAGGAGGGAAGGAGAGAGAGATAAAAGGGGAGGGAAGAAGAGAGAGGGAAATAGAGGGAGGGAAGAAGAGAGGGAAATAGATTGATTTGGTCTTTATTTGGGGCGAGATTGAGACTAAGAAGTCCCATCTTGCACCTAAGGGAGGGAAGAAGAGAGGGAGAAAGAGGGAGAGAAGGAGGAGGGAAGGAGAGAGAGGGAAGGAGATGGAGGGAGAGAGGAAGGCAGAGAGAGGGTGGGAGAAGGTAGGAAGGAAGAGGGAGAGGATATAGATGGAGAGGGTAGGAAGGGAGAGGCTATGTAGGGAGAGAATAGGGAGGAATAGAGGAGTGAGGGAGAGAGGAGGGTGGGAAAGGGGAGGGAGGAAGAGAGAGTGAGGGAGAAGTAGGGAAGAGGCAGAGAGTGGAAGAGAGAGAGAGAGAGATGAAGAGAGGGAGCGGGACAATGGTGACCGTGAATGACCGGTTAAAATTGAAGCGTGGACAGGGAGGACATTCGCTTTTAGTCATTTTGACAAGTCGCACAAGGGCGGGTTTATCTCTTTTACGGACGTCGGAGAAGAATAGAAAGAGCATCGTGGAGGAAGGATATACGCGCTGGACCTCATCTGCGGCATTACCTCTCCTCATAGTTAATACCCACGAGTCCAATTCCGAGAATAAGAAATGGTTGCGGTACACATGTGAAGACAGAAAAGAAGATCGAAAGATGTTGTCACCCATACGGAGCTAGGTTTTCTACATTTCGAGCCACGCCAGCAATTTTAATTGGAAGATTCGCGCAGTGAACACATTACTCATTATTTTCAATCTATCTAAGTTCGCTTCCCTGACTCCTTTTTAATAAAGTTAATCCAGCAGCGGATGAAGTTTGCCAATGATAACTTCTAATGAATGTTGTGGTGCATGGTTTTCCGTAGTATGAATAATTTAAGTTTTTCAGCAGAAATAATCAAAAATAAATTAATATTGTAGTTACTCCAGAGCTCAATTGATGCCAAACTCATACAGATTTCTTTAAAACATCAGGTGGAAAAGTAGAAAACACAGAGAAGATTTAGTTTTCGAATAGCAAAAAATCTTATATGAAAAAAGCAAATTCCATAGCTGTCATGGTAGAAATTATACCGATCACTTTCATAATTCCTTGAAAATTGAAATATATCACGCATTCTCAACCATTGATTCTACGAATGGGTGGGTTTGCAACTTTTTTTCTGAAACTAATTTCCTTGAGGCATTGATTTAATTTTTCTCCTTATGAGAAAGCGAAGAGAATGAATTTCGTTTTGAAAATGTTGCAGCTGAGATGAAAGACGAGGTGGTGGACCTATGCTAAATGAATATATTAAATGAATAAATACATGCATGAATGTTAAAATCGAATATGTACATATATTCGTTCTTGCGTTTACATAAGAACACATACGCATAAATCATCATTACCATCTCTTCTCAATCCACAGCCGGGCAAATATCCACCGCCCGCTGACATACCTAATTCCTTCAATTGTGAAAGTTCCCCGGGGCCACCTGGTTCGCCCTCCGCGAAGGTAAAAAAAGGCGGGCTAGGTTTATACCCTGACACCACGCCCCTCTCTTCCCTTTTATTTCTTTATAAGCATATAAGGTGTCCCATTGTAATGGCGAGAAGGCTTAATACTCAACCGGCCGTATAACTCCCCAGCCGGGAGCTGTTTAACATCTTCGCCTCCATGAACTGGATCGACCCGGTTTTTTTATCCTTTTTCTGCATCGTTCTTCTCCATTCACTAAACATCCCTTAGCCCTCCCCCTACCATATCCATCCCTCCCCCCCCCCCCTCCTGCTACCATCTTGCGCGAATTGTATAACAGACACGTAAGGTCCGACGTCGGAAACGGATTTTATTTATTTTTTTAAAGACGGGTTAATGCACGTGAGATCGCCGCTTATAAGGACGAGATTTGGCAAGAAAGGGTAGATTAGGGATTAAAACTCGTGAGATATTCGAATCAAGCGAGGTTTTTGCGGTCTCTGCGACGAGAAGATTTTACGGCTATGCCGAGAGAGAGAGAGAGGGGGAATGGAAATCCTTCGCTTTGGAGATCACCACCCGGTGTGTGCGGGATGAAAAGGCGAGGAGGGATTCTAGGTGGTGTTTAATGGCCGGTTGGTTGGCGTCGTCTCCGACCCTCTCCTCGTTCATGTCTTCCGTAAATCTCGGCTTAAGTGCTGGAAGGGTTTAGAAAAATGAAAGAGGGAGGGTGGATTGAGAAACGCGGTCCATGTCCGAAAAAAAAAGGGTTTTGTGTCGGGCTCGTTAAATAGAGGGCAATAATGAAGGGTATTTTCTCCACCTGTGGTTGGTAGATGTGGTCAAGCGGTGTTGAGACTCTTGTAAAGCCTCTCGACAAAATGGTCGGCTTGTTTGAGTTTCGAAAAGGAAAGGATCGCAGGAGGAACTTTATGCTAACTGAAATTGTAGGTTAATCTATCCGCGTGACGAAAAATAGCTACTGTAACGACCGCATGAATTTTTATAACGTAAAACATATATCGAACAAATTCAATTTTTATGTTTAGATAGTATTTTTATTCAGATTCTGTTTTTTCCTTGCAAACGTAGCTATGGCAATGAGGGAAGCGAATGCGATTGCATTTAATTCCATGACTCCGCGATAAAGAACATATCGTCGGATAACTTAAATGAAATACATACAGATAAATTCCAAGAACCAATTTCACTAAGATTTCGCAACAAGATATTTGTAGATTATGCACTTCCAGTGGCACAGTCAAAAATTTTCTTTGGAGGGCCAATGCTTCGACACATTATTATCTGAGCATTTGTTCATTGATTTATCTGCAAGAACCTTCGCACAGTGATAGAAGCTAATGAATAAAGGTGCCGATTCTAATTTTGACACCTTCGATCGTTATTTTTTCCATCTGAACAGCCTACTGAACCCCAACGCTTGTAAGCTAAATACTTAGCCACCGGTATTTTCTCATGCTCCCTTTCCTTTTCGGCCAGATTGTCCTTCAAATAAGGGCCACATATTTTTGTTTTTTACTAGGATTTTGATCGAGTTTTGAAGAATAAATGAGAAATATTTGATCACACAATATTAGTAAAAGTCAAAATTGAATGATCATATTGCCTAATTTAGAAGTGTTAGGATCGGTATCCATGTTAATAATAAAGTAAATAAAAACGGAAAACAAAGTAACGAGTACGAAAACGCAATATCAAAACGAAACAAATTAAAATAACGAAAAATATATACACGAGACTAAAACCGCAATCAAAACTACTATAACAAATGATGATATCAACGATAAGTATTATCAAAGAAAACAATAGCTAAAAGGAAACGAAATAACTAACAATCGATAACTAAACAGCAATAAAAAACTACGATAACATAACAATGGCAGTAAGAGCACATCGTAAGGTTGGCAACGAAGGCACGTGGAGTCTCAGTAGAAAATGACATAATTTTACCCCCTTCCCCGCGCAGTCCGCGTTTCGAGAACGGACACTTCCAGACCAAAATGCGTTTCTGCGCATGGGTCATAAAATTTCAACATAGCAATACAGTGCAATCGAGCAGGTGGCAAATACAATTCAATTAGGTTTGGGATGCACTGATCAATTTACTGACTGAAAATTTGATGGCGACATAATAACATTCGCCGCAAGGTATTTAGGTTTTGGTATATAAATTAAAATACATTTATTTTATGTACTTTTGCATATGCAATATCGTAAGTCAGTTCATATTTTCGTTATATTTTATAGTAATAAAACAAAGGGGTATAAAACTTTAACGCGCCCATTACAAACTTTGTCGCATAATCAAAGGTGTTCGACACCCGAGTTCATATCCCCCATCATATTCCCGACACGCATAAAAGTAATAAAAAAGCAACAATATCTTCAGGCAGGAATTTTCTCTCAGAATATATTTAAGATGTAACGATACGCTGAAAACAATGCCACCCTCCATTTCGAATTCTTTTTATTTCATTTTTATTTTCGGCCATGGCCTCGGTCGTGCCGAATGGGCATTTTTCCCGACAGAGACGAAAATAATATACTTTTTGTATGGGGGTCATTTCAAGACGCGAAAAAAATAATCAAAAAATTGAGGCAGTAGTAAAAAAGAACGCGTTCTTATCTCAGGAGATTCATCGTGGGAGAATCCAAGATATTTTTAAAAGTATGAGAGGACCGGACAGTTGAAAGAGAGTGCCAATTTTTATCGTGATGTCACGTTTGCCAGGCGCACGATTTTTTCGGGTTTACGACGACGGCGCTCGGTGCATGTAATATTGAAGCACAAATCAGCGACGGGATTTATTGATGGAATGTACGCCAGAGCGTGTTTATTCGGAGGCCTCGACCATCAAACCCTCTGCAGGAGGTATTCCGAAGGAACAGCAAGTGGGAATAGAATTGCACATAGCAAATTACATAAGATCCATTACGTTAACGCGTCACTCATATATGCTTCCCTGCAAAAAACCATGTTTTCTTTCTAGCATGAATTTTCTTCTCGAGTTATTAGCAAAGTACTAATGTAGACGCCGATCAATCCCCGGCAGTTAATTTGAGATTTACCAAAATGTTCCCAAGTCTAGCTCTTATATAAAACAAAGTATCCCGAAAAAATGGTTTCTCCAGTGCAGGATTTCAGAGATGTTACCCTCACGAACGGATGGACAGATAAACCGAATACATAAACGATATTTTTAAAGCGCTAAAAATTAAGGAAATAAGTCACCGAAGATGAGACGGACTTGTTAAAACTCAGAAATTTACGTTTCGGAGCTCAAATACTGTAAGAGACGAAATCCCTAGCATAGATCGTGTCTTTCAGAATCACTAACGCGTATCCCTTATGGTATTTACTTTGCAGTGTTTTTGGTCTGAGAGATACTTCAAATTCAATATTTTGAGAGAAAATAGTTAATTTTCTCCCCGATTATTTATAATTATAAGATTCATGGCGGTTAATTTCTCACCAAAATGATTACAATTACAGTTTTAATTCATGTTGATGCGTGGCACAGGGTGAAAATGGCGAATTCAGTAATTGGCAAGTGGATGATTTGATGGCAAAACAAAGGCAGTATTGAGCAAATATAAAAACAAAAATTACCTTTCATCAACACGAGTATATAATCTACAGAAAATTAATAACACTTTTAATCCTGTGATAAAGGAGAAACCCGCAATCATAAGGAAATATCGTTTCGAAATTTAATTTAATTTCATGGAAGACGTCCCGTTATTCAAACAGGCGTTAAGAATCCATCTCTCCATATTGTTCCTACGTCATTACATATTAAAAGTAGGTACTTGTGAGGATAGATAAACTAAAGGGAGAATTTACAATTGAACATAACAAGGTTGGAAAATTTCTCGAGTTGTTTTGGTGAGATTTTTTTATCATAAAACAATCTTAAGTACGTATCCAGAGAAAAATACTACATGACTGAATACAGACATTCTAACGGTGCCTTAAACTCAGAATTCACAGTTAATCTGTCATTAAGTATTTTTCATCAAATGCGCTATGAATTTCCGAAGATTGCTATGGATGTTTTTTTTGCGAGTCCCTAAAAAGACTGTATTCATAACTAAGATCCATTGTATTGGGTTTATATTATGAAAATGATGAATTGAAAATAATCATCGTCGTGTTTCCTGATATTCCTTCAGACCAAGGTTCAATTTTTAGTATTTTTATGCGACTAGGTTCTTCAGCCGGTAAAATATCTAAAATTAGACTATTTCATATTTTTAAAATATCCTGTTGCAACATAAAATCGCAAGACAACGAATTACTAGGACCCATACCTCACTTATTCAAAATAAATTATAGTTATTTCAAATGTATGCTTATCGTCGTTAAGGTTATGATTACTCTGTCTTTAGATTTTCCATGATACTGTTGCAGAATATTTTGAAAATCGCTCACTAATTTTGGAAATAGCTTAGAAACGATTATACAAAATTCAGAAAGAATTTGTTCTTAATACAAATACGTTCGACAATTTCACCATTACCACCCTTAACTCTCTATTCTCTAGATGCTGTTTACCGCTACCAATACTATCTTCGCGGGTCTCAAAATCGTGGTTTCCTCTCCCTCCTTCTTTCTACTTGCGCGAAATTTCCAACAAAGCCACGGGAATCCCGAGATATTACCGCGGTACTCCGCCGACGAACGAATTCCCACGAGGCCCGTCTCGGAATTCCGGCGGTAATGCAGAATGGGTCCAATACCCTTTACGTTCTACGCTTATCCCCAAATTATTCTACCTCTCTCCATCCATCTCCCTCCCTACCTCTCTCCTTCCCTATTTTCTACCCACTTTTCCTTCTCTTCCCTCCCTCTATCTCTCTACCTCCATATCCCCTACCCTATTATACTCCTCCCTCTCTACCCCCCTTTCACCCTAATTCTCCCCATCCCTTCCTTTCTTCTTTCTTTCCTTGCGCCTTTTCTCTCTCCCTCCCTCTTTTCCTCTCTCCATTTATTCCTTTCTTTCGCCCTTTCCCTCTCACTCTCCCTCCCTACATCTCTTCCTCCCTCCTCTCTCCCTCCACTTATCCCTTTCTCTCTCTTCCTCTATATATCCCTTTCCCTCTCTCTTCCTCCATCTCTCGCTCCCTCTCTCCCCCAATTTATCCCTCTCTCTTTCTCATATATCCCTTTCCCTCCCTCCATCTCTTCCGCCCTCCTCTCTCTCTCTCTCTCCATTTATCCCTCTGTCTCCATTTATTCCTCCCTCCTCCTCCATCTCTCGCTTCCTCTCTCCCTCCACATATCCCTTTCCCCCTCTCGCTCCCCCTCTCCCCTTACATTTATTTCTCACTCACGCTCTATCTATTCGTGTGGTGAGATGGGAGCAGAGCCTAGACGCATTGCGTTGGCGCTCAAATGCTTTCCTCTGGGTCTACGATCCACGGTGGCTCTAGGAGAGGTCTGCCATCATATATAATAAAAAATAAATCTCTCTCGTCTGAGCTCATTCCTCCACCCTTCCAAATTTCCCTTTGCCCCAATCTTCAGATGGATTACGCAGTCCTCGGAGAAAATAAAATTATAGCCGCCATTGTCTTGGGATCAACCTGGAGAAGAATAACGGAAGTGCAGAATTCGAAGCGCATAGAAGCTTTAATGCTCGTCCATTTGAGAAAAAATTGAATTATGAATGTTGTGCAGTTTAATGGGAGGGTAAAACGAAGATTAGGAAATTTCGAATTGAAAACATTTTTAATCTTCTCTTGATGAATTACCACTAAAGTCGGCTGCATTGTAGTCGAAATGAGAATCTGGTTTTACATAATCTTGTTGTGGGTATTGGATATATCTGAGATAAGTACTTTTTACATTTTTATATTCTTGAAAACGCCGAGTTACGTACAAAATTATGTTCCACTGAAAGAAGACGGCAGTACAACTTTATTCAAGAAATGATCTTTCTGGAAAGTATATATAATTGCTGATCTTTGACTTCCAACACTAAAACTAGTTCATTATTTTTAGTTCGCTACCAGAGTAAGCTTTTGTAGCACAGTGCATATGTAGAATTAAAGATATGTATAAGAAACTTTTAACATTTTAAGGATTTTTTACATTATATCTTTGCAATTTTTCGCCATTTTAACTAATGTAATTTACTATTGTTAAACCACAAGGGTAACCTAGAAAATTTAATTATATGTTCACATCATTTAAAGTAACAGTTATTATATTAACGACATATTTAATACCTCCCCACCGTTCTGTAACGATTATTAAGATGGTTTTTGATTAACTGAACATCAGCTTCTGGCACATTCATTAACAAATTATAAGAAATCTCTTTATGCCATTAGAAGATTTTTATTCCACTATATATTGATAATAAATATACTGCCTAATGACCACAAAATTAAAATTAATTCGCTTAAAACTCATTTACCTTGAAAACTACCTAGATTTTCTGTTGACCATGTATGCAACATATTGTTTAATATGGAATTCCACAAAATTAAGGGGTACTCAGTGTATTACATTTTCACGATTATTTTTCATTGAGCCATTCCATCATTTCTGATATGCCTATTTCCCACGCAGCACTCCATACACTTGGGAACGAAGAAGTCTTAAATTTCGTGCCGTCAAATTCATTATTTTAATAAATTGGACATTTGGCAGTGTTTCGACGAACATTTTGGCTAAGTAAAGAACTTTACTGATATAGGGCATTATTTCTTATGATTTGGTGTCGATTTAATCTTTTATACTGCACTTAAATATAAATTGTTGCAGTATCGTCCGACATTTCCTGGAACACCCAGCAATTCAGCTATGTCTGGTAATACCCGTTGAACACTATTACCGCGTCCAAAATCGTCTCAACGGATTAGAGTTTCACAATATAATCCGCGGAAGACAATCTGGAATAAGCGATCGGCACAAAAAAAATAGTCGAGAAAAAAGTTGCATGCACTATCTAAAAATAAATCATCATCCTCTAGCGACATTCTTTAATCGGCATGCCACGCTTTATATTCTCTGTAACGTCCCAATCGCCATTGTGCCCCATCTTACGACGGCGCATTAGCCAATCACGTGCCGCGACGCCCCGGAGGAGCTTGATCCTTATCTCTCCCTTCGCCAAGCTTCACTCGTAGCCAAGGACAAGCTCATGACGATGACGTGACGAAAAGACGCACCATATTCATTTCTGCATGCGCATCAGCCCCTGATTAAGATAGGGCGGGGGAGGGAGAATCGAGGGTGACGAAATCGGATGACGTCACGGACATGTTGTTGGCCGACGCCTCTTCCTCTTCCCGTGGATGAAGAGAGCGTCGGCGCCGATGCAGAGGTGCAATGGAAGGAAAGGGTGTGGACAGAGAAGTTGGAACGTGATGCAAGAATGCATCTCCCTTGCCACACGGCGCTTAACTTGTCCTTTGGACATAATGTGAGCCAGGGAGGTCGCTCTCCGCGATGCAATTTACCGGTGGTAGGGTGAGAGAGGGCGGGAAAGAAAGAGGGCGTATCGAAGGGAGGGGAGGGGGAAGAGTGGAAGGGAAAATGGGGAGGAGGGGAGGGGAATGGTGGAGGGAAGGGTGGAGGGGAGGGGAGGGGAAGGGTGGAGGGGAGGGGAAGGGTGGAGGGGAGGGGAAGGGCGGAGGGGTGAGGGAGGGTGGAGGGGAGGGGGAAGGGAAGAGGGAAGGGTGGAGGGGAGGGGAAAGACTGAGAAGGGTGAAGAGAGGTCGGAAAAAAGTGCATGGAACCTACGACGCACGCGGAATTGAAAACCCATTTCAACGACGAAATCCCGCGAAACGCAGTAAATTCGTCAAGCCGCGAGCGAGCGAAAGGAAATATTCCGTTCCGCGTTTTCGCATCAGCGGCTTTCGTTTCTCTTTTTTTCCTTCTCTTCGCGGCAGAGACTGAAGGGGGGAAGAAGAAGAGGATTCCAGGTTCGCTGCAGCGCACGCCCAAACGCGCGCGCGAGAGACTGTGTATATGGCTGGCCAAAAAGCGAGAGAGAGGAAAAAAGATTGAGAGATATGGAGAAGGGATGGAAAAGAGTTAAAAGGAATAACTGTGAAGAAGAAGGGAGGAAGATAGAGAGAGGGAGAGGGATAAATACACGATGACCGAGTAGACCAAGGGGTGATAAGGAGAAAATCAGAGAAGAGGAGATAGGATGGAAGAGGAGAGAAGAATGGAGACAGGAAGAGACAGAGTGACAAACGACGAGAAATTGAAACTATATAGTCCCTTCTAACATTTAAACCTTTCGTCACGTGTCATAAAATAACTATTAGTTAGACATGTTTTTTTTTTAAACAGAGAGATTCTATAGAATAAAGAAGGTAGGGGGGAGAAGAAGGGATGTGAAAGAGAGAGGGAGAATGGGAGAGATCACAGACAGGGCTGATAGAGAGACAAAGATTGGGAGCAGAAGAAAGAAAGTGAAGGAGGGAGAGAATAGGGAGTAGGTAAGAGAAAGATGAACAGAGGAAGAGAGGCGGTAAAAAGGGAGAGAAAGAGAGGTGATGGAGAGAGGAGAGAAAGACCGAAAAGGAGGGGAGAAAAAAGGAGAACGAATAAGAGGGTAGGAGCAGAGAAAGAGGTAGGGAATGAGGGAGACGGAAGGTGAGAACAGTGTGAGAGAAAGAGGAACAGAGAGAGGAAGTGAGAGAGATACAGAGGGCCGAAGAGGACAAGGAAAAAAGAGGCAGATGATAAAAACAAGTAGTTATGGAAAGAACCGCCTACTTTCCTTTAAATACAATTTTAATATATAACAAGCACGGCTGTATTCAGGTTTCTCGTAGTACAGAAGTGCTTTTCGTCAAATTCGCCGTAGTATAATCGTATACTAATGTATTTGCTTTGAAATCAGAAAAACTATTTTCCTTATATTGTTGTAGCCCTGCTTTTTTGATCCGTTCTAAACATATTCATCTCGCTTTCCCATTATATACGCGCCCTACAAATGAAATTTTGAAATCTGTTCAGCCAATACCTTTCAAATTCACAGTTACAGAAAAATTCTAACCTTGATATTGTGGTAGCCCTGTTTT
Source organism: Tanypteryx hageni (assembly GCA_028673005.1). NCBI lineage: Eukaryota > Metazoa > Arthropoda > Insecta > Odonata > Petaluridae > Tanypteryx > Tanypteryx hageni. The sequence continues at coordinate 53,663,117 of CM054115.1, read as the reverse complement.
GTCGACCCGGTTGAAATATGATATTTTGGTTATTTATGTGTATAAAGATTAAATATACTATGTTTGGTTAAAATCCATCCGGTCAGTTCTCTAGAAATACGTGTAAAAGAAATATTATTTGACTTTTTACTGTGGTAGCTCTGCTCTTTAGCTCCGCTTTAAACATCTTGATTTAATTATGGTACGTTGTGCAAATCTTATATACAAAATTTAATTGAAATCCGTTAAGCCAATTCCTTCCAAATCCTTAATTACTGAAGAAGTTTAATTTGTAATTGTAGCACCTGTTTGGCTGATTCGGTTTAAATATGCTAATATGGTTTTGTATATATTTGTATATTATAAGTATTAAATTTGGTTAAGATTGATGAGGACAGTTCAACACAAATACGTGTCAAAATAATGTTTTTATCCCTTTTATTGTCGTAGCCCTGCTTTCCATATCTATACTAAACATCATGATTTATTTTATGTTGCACGCCTACTTCATACAAAATTTCGTTGAAATCGGTTTGGCCAATTCCTTCCAAATTCATAATTACCGTAAAGTTTAAGTTTGAAATTGTGGCACCCCTGCTTAGTCGATCCGGACCAAATATGGCATATGTTCTTTAATATATGTGCATATTCTATGTACCAAATTTAGTTGAAATTGGTTTATTCATGAAGAAGATGTTAGGGACACACACACACGGACACCGAGGCGATCTCATAAGACTACTTTCCATTTTTTGGAAAGTAGGCTAATAAAAAATCTGATGTGGCCACCACATGACTTTCTCCATACCTGTAATACAGTACAACTTCACGCAACGCGGTTTCACGCAGCACGTTTTCAGTATTGAGAGGATTTCATTTTTACACCAATTCTCTTGCAAGGTGGTCCATTTTCAGACAACGCGGAGGGGTCCGAGATAAAAATCTGAAGATTTTTCGACATTTTAATTTAGCGTGCTTTCTCCGGCACCTCAAATATTCACTTAGTTTCTGTAGGCACGCCTAAGGCAGACATCGCAAGGAGGAATACAATTCTTTGAAATGTATCGGCCCAAACTTTTGATGTTATGGCACTTGGCACGGGAGTATGTAGTGAATGAATAGATTGTTCGCACCATTCAAAAGAACAAGGAACCCATTGAAGCGGGTTTTGCGGCTGCCGCTGCTACTAGTGATTGTAGATACATATGAGTAATAGGTCCGTGCAGCAGAATAAGACAGAGAGGTTACTGAACTCTTGGATTGGGGAATAGGCACAGAAGGGAGCGGTATTCAGTGGCACCGTGATCCGGGAGAAGGTGTAGAGAATCCACGAAACGGTTTGTGAGAAGGGAGGAGAGCCTTCAAAAGACTAAATTCAGTGATGGTTGGTTTGACAAGTTCAGAAAGCGTTCCAGTCTGCACAACGTCAAGTTTTCTGGTGAGAGTCAGCTGGCCACCAAGCTGCAAAGCGGTCCCAGAAAGAGTTTTTAAGGATAACTGAAGAGAACTATTACCACCCCCACCAAGAGTTCAATGCTGACGAAACAGGATTATTTTGGAAAAGGATGTCATCGAGAACCTACATCAGTAAACGGAAAAAATAGGCGATTGGGTTTAAGACCGCTAAAGACCGCCTGACCTTGCTTCTCTGCGCCAATGCATCGGGAGATTTTAAGTGTAAACCTCTGCTGGTTTACCGTACAGAGAACCCCAGGGAATTAAAGGGTAAGTATAATTCCCTTTTACCCGTTGTTTGGCGGTCTAACAGGAAGGCATAGATAACGGCAGCCATGCCCACAGATTGATTCACCTCCTATTTTTTTCCCCGGGAAAGAGAATATCTTGCATAAAAGGACCTTTCATTCAAAGTTCGCCTAGTTCTTGATAATGCAGCTTGTCATCCTTCTGTAATTTTGCAAAGATAAACCCAGATGTGCCGGTTGTGTTTGTGCCACCCTACACGACTTCTATACTCTAACCTCTATACCAAGGAGTTATCAAACCTTCAAGTGCTACTACATCAGGAAGACCATGAGTAAACTTCTCAAGGCATTGGAGGAGAACCCCGAGAGTGGCCTCCCAGGCTTCTGGCTTGAGTTATACATTGACCACGCAATTGCAGACATCAAAGCATCATGAGAGGTGATTTAAATGCCGGATGGAGCAAATTATGGGGCAGAGTTGTGAACGATGCCCAATGTTTCCCTACACTAACATCTGAGGAGAGGGAGATTGTGCAGCTGGCAAGGGTTGTGGACCGTAAAGGCTTCGATAATAGGGGAGAAGAAGAAATAGAAGAAATTTTGAACTCGTCCCAGGAGGAGCTGGCTGAGGAAGAAATGCTGCAGATGCTCGAGTCCCACGAAGACGAGGAAGAGGTGCATGACGAGATGGATCAGCTCACGCCATAATTGTTACGGGACACTTTGCTTGGTTTTGACAGACTTGCATGTGGTCTCGTTGGAGCAGGGTTTAACATGGACAGAAGCCTTAAATTGAAACGTGCTAGTGAACAATGTACACTACCATATCGTCAGCTTTATAAATTTATGCCGACTAATGCAATGCAGAGACGCATTAGAGATTAATTCCGTCAACCATCAGCATCAAAAGACTTGATGCCGCCAAAATGTTAGGCAAGGAATTGGTTTAAATTAAAGTTTTAAAATTGTTTTATCATTTTTACCATTTTTAAGTAAAAAAGTATACACATTACTTTCCAGACTCTGAGAACGTAACCCTATCTTTTCCATAAGTCATTAACTTCACGCAGCACATTTTATCCCAACGCAGCTGCTTCTGGATGTAACTACCGCGTTGCGTGAGGGTCTACTGTATTTCTAAAAACTCCAAATAGGTTAAATGATAATAAATATTTTAAGGAACTGCGAGAAATTTTAAATACTTTACAAAGAACAGAAATAAACTCAAACCGTAGTCTTCTGATACTGGATATAGACAGGAAGATCCAACAATTAAGAAAATAAAAAGGAGCGTAACTAAGACGTAATTAAGCGTAAAGTGTTTACAAAAGTCGCCGGCAGGTGACGTGGTGGCGGCAGCTAAAAGATTAGTTTTTAAAATATCTCTTAAACAACGGGAAAATATTTCGAACAAACGTAGAAAATTAAATATCCTACAACTTTTATCCCAATATTATTTTACATTCATCAAATATTAAAGCAAATATAAAAAACGGATAAGTAAGAAGAGTAAACACTTTCGATCGACTGATTTTAGCTAATATCTTGTCGATTCTTGACTCTCTAATACAAATGCTAAATATGAAATTTTATGCTGATCGGATTTTTAGTTTTCGAGTTAGAGCGCCCACAAAATTCCGGTCACAGACAAATACACACAGAGAAAAACCCACAGACATCATCGATAAAATAGTCAAAACGTGTTCAGGAGAACTTAAAACATGCATTTCCGTTGAAATCTCGAATTCGATTTTTTTCATGAAAACAATATCTACTTCCTCTATACTTCTTATATGGAGAAAGTAAAAAACGGATAACTGACAAGAGTAAACACCCACTTCCGGTAGAGCGATTTTAGCTAAAATCTAATCAATTCTTGACCTTTCTAATAAAAACGCTAAATATGAAATTTGATACTTATCGGATTATTAGTTTTCGAGTTAGAGCGCCCACAAAATTCCGATCACAGACACACACCAACACACACACAGAGATAGTCAAAACGAGTTGAGGGAACCTTAAAACGTGCATTTCCGTTGAAATCCCGAACTCGATTTTTTTCATGAAAACAATACTACTTTTCCCTTATACTTCGTATGCGGAGAAAGTAAAAAGAGCAAGAAATAGAGAAAAAGATGCCCCGAAGTAATACGACAGAAAAGATGAGAAAGAGAAAGGGAGAGTCTAAATGCCTCCCCTTTATTTCCTAGAGATGCTCGATAGTTTCGCGCACGTTGGCTTACGAACAGTGATCTCCACACGCCCGCGCAACCACGCATAAGCGCACACACGCTGACGTTTTTGCAATCAGCAGATCTTAGAAACGCGCGAACATATCCCATACAAAGGGAGAATCGCCGCGCTGAAAATGGTATGGCGCGCATAGTATGCCGAAGCTAAAAGCGAAGACCTCCATCTTATATCTATCTCCCAGGAGAGGGAGAAATAACAGAATGGTTTTCCACTCACTATTCCGCGGAGAGAAAGAAGATGAAGTGAAAATAAAAGCAGAAACAATTGATTTGTTCGTCGGCGAGGGAAAATGGAGTGAGATTTACTTTTTTTTTGCGATCTTATCCATAAATTGCGGCAGCCGTGTCTTGATATATATCTCGCGGCGGCGGTGCCAACTGCGTTGCGTTACACCGTAGAGAGTGAGAGGAAAAGATATTGAGAGGAAGGGAAAGAGAGAGAGAGGGATATAAAAAGACTGCACCGCGGTTAAAGGCTACCGAACCACATACTACGTAGCGTATCACTTTGTATTGCGTAGGGTTTCCATGCTCGGCAATTCTATGGAGAACCGGTCATAAATATACATATATAAAAGTAAGCTGAATAATCTTTGAAGAAAAATCATGCAAAAGATTTGGTGAAATTTGTCCTTGAAGATCAATGATGTCCCCTAAAACGTCTGTAGTACTCGAAAAACGTTAACTTTTCGAAGTTTCGCATGTATGTGGATCAATTCGACGCTCATTAGAAAATCGACGGAAGGGAAATGAGTTATCATTTTATAAAGCGTTCTTTGATTCAAGTCCCGGATTTGTACGACGATTATAAGAAATTTTAAAATTTAAATAAAAAGTACGCTGCGCCCAATCCTTTGTCATTTAAAAGAAGAAGTAGCTCTTTCCTAGAATCGAAGTCGTGCCGTCATTTTAAATGGCGTTAGCCGAAAATCCTCTCAAGGCGTCACGCCGACGAAATAGTGAAAGAATAATTCCAATCAGTCCTCCTTGTCGTCGTCGTCGTATAGCGCGACAGACAGAATGACACAGACATAAACAGAGCAAATTTTACCACATCATATGATTTGCGTTCGGAAGGATAAAATTGTTTTTATAAGAAAATCTTAGTAGATATAGAAGTTTGTAAGTCGTAGAGAATCATTACTGGAAATGTAATAAAATGTACACCAGCCCGATGATTCAGCGTCTTTTTATTTTAACCTAGGACATCCTTCATTCCTACGTTTAACGCTCCTTCATCAAAACGACGAATATATCACTCAACCTCGGAGATACGAACTTGGCCGCATGAATACGAAACGCTGGCGAATGTTAAATATTTCTTCACGCCTGATAAATAAATTAAGAAATTAACTTTTTCTCAGAATGCAAGAAACCGTCATTTACGCTGTAAAAAGAAAGAAAGAAAGAAAGAAAGAAAGAGAGAGAGAGAGGAAAAGGTTACGAGTTCAAATTCCAAAGTCGAAGCGGGCGTTAATGGCGAAATTATTCATCAGCCATTCTTCCCCGCAATCCGTCACAGAGCGTCGAATAAATCAGCGGAAAATGGAAAACGCATCGAAAGAGGTACGTACGTACGGAACCGGCGCAATTAATCACCGGCAAAAGGATTGATTGATTGAATTTTTTCTAGGTTCCTTCGCGACGACCGTAAATAGCCATAAATATTCTAGGAATACCTCGTCTTCGGAAAAAAGAAAACTTTCTAGAGACGTTACGGGTTCTTCGGCGACGATGCGATGGTTTGCTCCGCCGGATATTGCGCGAGAAGAGTGACACATAAACACACACACACGCACAACACACACAGTATACAAGAGGAGGACATCATCCGGCTCGGAATGATAGATCGAGGGAGCGAAGGAGCCGCTTCTTGCGACCCTTATACAGAACGACGCGAGACGGATCCAGAGGGAGGAATAGGGAGACATGGGCTGAAAGAGAAGGGGAGGCTAGAGGGGAAAATAAATACATACACAGATATGCGCGGAAACACAAACGCGTCTGCATCTCGGTAAATTCTATGCGTCTAGTATCGCTTCCTATGGCAAGGAAACATGGACACGCGAAAAAAACTATTAGAATTATTCGGAAATCAAATAAATCTGGACGTGGAGAAGGATGCAAAATATTAAAACGGACGATGAAAACGACGAGTTATTAAGGAGGAAAGGATAGAAAATATTGATGCCAAAAGAGGAAGACTAACCGTATCCTGCATAAAGAGAAAGTATGGGATACCCATTTACTTGTCCAAGTGTACCGCAAGTATACGTACAGATACTTTGTTAATAAGTTTTTTGGTAAGAAATATTCGCCATTAATGGCATAAGCTGGAATAAGAGGTTCACAAATATATAGGATGAGAAAGATTATGTTAAAAAAACGGAAACTAATTAAGTGGCGTAAGAAATCTTTATTTTAGGATATGTCACGTAGTCTGAATCGTGGTGTATTTGAAGTAAGTAAGGAAACGCAAACATTAGACAGAACACAATGAAACCAACAGATCGTGAAAAACGAAAATTACGCACTCCGTTACATCCCCGACTTCGTTGAGACTTTTACGTCATTATTTTAGCAATTAGCTTAAAGGGTGGTTAAACGAAAAAGTAAACAGAAACCGCCCAGTACAGAAGAGACTAAGAAAACATCCAAAGATAACCAAGTTCCTCGACTGGAATTACCTCATCACTTCGCTTATTCCTCTTCTCTAAAAGCCAACTGACAATCGTAAAAGATTAAAAGTCCCGCGTTCATTGACTGAAATAAAAGCGAAAGTTTACTTAAGCGCGAATTTCACGAGCGATTTTAGCGCTTTCAAAGAAAAGAGGAGAGGTGATAGTATTTGTTTCAAAGTTGTGAAACTCTTAAATCGCGGAGAATCGGTTACAAAAGAAAAGGAGGGGCATGCAGAGTGAGGGAATCGAAAGCTCTCGTATCCAGAGAACGACCGTGTTTTGTTTCTTTCGCCGCCTCGTTTCCGCTTTGCTTCGCGTGACCAAAGGAATCTCTCTTGTTACACCTTTTACGGTAATATCAGTAAAAAAATTACTTTACTGCAGAGTCCTTTGATTCCAATCCAACGAAATAATAATAGCCATTAATCATATACACTACATTTGCGACTGCGAAGTGATTGAGCAACCAACGTCCTTTTCAATGCGGCGAGCCCCAATGGAAGTTGACAGCACTTCGGCAGTTCGGAAAGTTTACAAGTTACCTAATGGTTCTCCGTTACCATATAATGCACGGAATTCAAGTCTAAAAATTATTAGTTTAAAAGTTTCAGCATCAAAGGTTTTATGACCATAAGTTTAATTATTATGGAATTATGTGTGTTAAATTTTGCGGGTAATTTTTTCAACACAGCGTTGTGGACAGCGTGGCATGCTCTCGGAATGCTCGTGTAACCAATCGAACGTCTCATAAGTTTGTTTCCCTGAAAATTAAACAATTTCTGCTACTTATATTGTCATTAGTCTTCATAAGCAAATCATGAAAACCGTAAGTTGTTAAAATTATGTAATTGTAAGAAACAAACCCCATTGTCATTGAACACTTTCTGACCGGCCGGGAACGTGGGTGTTACCACGAGGGACGGCCCACATTTGTGGTAAAATTACCTATCAAACCATTCAAGAGAGAAAGAGAGAGTATTTAGAATGCGCATTGGTATTGCAAAAATAGTATGAGTGTATCAATATCGCGTTGTAGCCAATGCAGTTTTAATTGAGCTTTACATGCCAATTTTCGACAAATTTCCTCTGAAATTCCAGAATTTACAGTCTTAAAGTAATCACCTTTTCTTCGACTGATAAATGTTTAATTATTTTTAAAATGTTTTCGCAGGCCTAAAAGCACTGTTTTTATAAAAGGCATAATTAATTAATCATAAACCATCATTCCTGAAAATTGTGTGGATATCACAAACAAGCGAGCATACCACAGAGTCCCACATAACAGATTCACTAAAAGGACGGCACCCACTCTAGAGGCGGTTGTCCGTACACGCTCACGGACCCCAACTTAACCATAATTTATCCTTAATAAATAAAGCTAAAACACAATTAAATAATCACGGATAAACAAACACGAATGCCATGAACAACGAAATACATGTAAAAATGGGCACTTTTTCGGGGCAAACGGAGATGGGAAAATTATATTCGATTAAGTTGCATTTCCAGGGTTGCTGATTCAACTACATAGAACAACACCGATATTGACAATTATACATCAAACAACTAAATACTTTGGCCATAAAATGCCCTGTTTTAACCACTGAAATGTTCTGTTGTGAGATATACGCTGTTTGATATTGGCTATGAAATAAATTCGGTAGGTGACTGTTTCAAGACGCCATATCGAAAGCGTCAATTACAGTGCAATAAGATTCTGTCTTCGATTAGAAATGAGTAGCTTATCAGCGTACTAAAAGAGAGGAATCCGCAAGAGGTTATTCTTCCAAGATTTATATTTGGACGCGAATTAAACAGAGAAGAGTACAATAGTCCAGAATGTTATGCATAACACTTCCACTGAGTGTGATCACTTTTGTCCCAAATATTTCGCAGGGGGGAATTTCGTCGTATAATTTTGGCGAGAAATTCATTTATCGCGACTACTTTACGTATTGATAATTAACGCGAGATGAAACTGAAAGAAAAAATAAATATAAATCAGCTCTCAGGTGTCGTGCGAGGCTACTTACCTCTTCAGAATAAACATAAATCTTAATGTTTAAAACTTCCGCATATCACGCCATTAAGGGTTGTAATGCATTCGCGCATGCGCGAAATCGTCACCCCATAAAATATATCCGAACCTTATAAAGTGCGCATAGTATATCTTTCTCTTTTTACAGCGCGCATGCGCGAATAAGTCGCGCCCGATCAAAAAACACGACCAAACAAAGAAAAGCGGCGTCCTCTTTTTTTTCCTCCTTCCTCCTCCACTCCCTCTCTCACTCCACCTCCTTCTCGGCGCGATCTTCTCTCGCTTTTTCCCACACTCGCCTTTAAGGTAAACCGGAAGCGACAACGACACCGCGCTTGGTTCGCCATAGCAGTTCCGCGGGGGTGCGTGACACCACGGGTCGCCACACCACGCCTCTCTCTCCAACGCCCCACACTTCCCGCTTTTCCCGTCGCCAAACAAGCGATACACACGCACTATCAGATGATTCCCCTTAATGGGCGCCGAAGGATTGCTGGAACTTCCTTCCTTCCTGATGCAACAGGGAATGCAAATCGCTATGGTAACGAGACGGGTAGAGTAAAGGAAGGAAGGGGTGTTAAATGAAGCAGAGAGAGAGAGAGCGGAGAAGTCGGCGACGTGTGCGTATGAAAAGGATTTTCGGAAAAAAAAGGCGGGAGGGATAATGAATTGGAAACGGTCCTGCGGGAAGGACGTCTCGAAATAAAGCTGTCCCTAGTCAGCCCTGGTTAATGAGTTTTACGCCATTTTAACTACCGCGGTATCCAGTCTTGAGTATCCAGGGTTCTCCGCGCGGCCGTGGCTAATTTTAATAATATTAAAATTTGTTAGTGAAGAAGATACGTACTAACTATTATTTACAAGAAGGAGAGACATAGGAAAGAGGAAATTTGCAGCTTCAGATAAGAACAGGTGTTATTTGGGAGGTAGAGATTCGACGAATTTAATGGATGCGTTGGTTTTAGCAGCGTTTTTTTTTTAATTTTGGGTGGTTTTCCCATAGCATAGCTTTAATAATTTACTCCTATGGAGTTGTGTGAGGCCTAAGTTGTGAGGCAATAGCGTACCTTTTGAAAGAATTGGATTTTACGTTTTCATTTCTTAAGGATATCACTATTGGTCCGCTTTATTACGACCGAGAAACAGGACCTATCTTTTTAACGCGTTTTATTTTACAAACGTGTTTATTTTTTCGCCCTGTCGGTCCGTCTGTGCAATCAATTAAATTAAAATATTAAAATAAACGGTAAGATACACAAGACTGCAATTTTCATAGTGTATGTAATATATACCGCCATTTGTAAAATTGCCAAAGAAAGTGTTTGGAGAAATCGGTGGAAAACAGAAGGTGCCTTAAAAATTTCAAATTATGATTCTGAGCCAATCATTGAAGATAGAAAGTTAAAATTCTTCGAAAGTTGTGTGATCTTTAATGCCATCAATAACACTGGGGAAGATATGTTTTTAAAAAATCGGTGGGCGGCAGGGGGAGCTTTCAAAATTTCAAATTAAGATTCTGAGCAAATGGTTATAGACAGAAAGTTAAAGTTTTAAAATTAATCATCGAATAAATTATTTTATCATATAATTATATTACTAGATATATGAATAATTTTAAGTTTAGCGATTATACGTATATTAAGGGTGCACTTTATTATATTGCTGATGGCGATCTCTACCTACCTATGTTATCGCCATTAGGTACAAATGTCCACAACCTCGACGAATTCAGTTACAAAATTGTTCGAAGTTTTTCCGTTTAGGTTTTTCTACGTCCGTAATCCCATGCCTCTCACTAACTCTGATATCTCTGCTTCGCTATTGAATTGCCCCAGTAACGAGGCGCGAGTATTAGGAAGTAACATGAAATATCTTCTAATATAGTCACGAAATAAAGAGCGATTTTTGGTAGCTACCATTAGGATAACTTTTTCATAACGAATTATATCAATGCATAAAATTCATATGTGCAAAGTGAGTGTTTTACATAAGCCAAAGAGTCTTATATAACATGAATTAAAATGAATTTCTGAGTGAAAAGAATAAACTTCCAAATTGAATCAAGAAAACTCGGAATTATCCTTCTCTCGAAAAATGTTTTGTGACATTTTTTTATTTTCCAAAAACCTTAGGCGATAAATATTTTTGAAAGGCAAAATTGAATTTTAATTTCATAATTTTATTTTGGTCGTTTCGGCTGTTTTGTCCGCGAAGATATTCCGTATCGGAAATATAATGGGCAAAAAACTGTTGCACGAATCCCGAGTTGTCTTCAATTTTTTTAAATGTTGCTTATCACATCAACAGGATACGATCAAATTTCCAATAAAATGGCTACATGCTCTGTAAAGTCATAGACGAAAGCATTTAGTCATAGAATCATCGATGAACTCTGTAAAACTAATGAGGACAAAAGAACCCTCCAGCAGCCTTTCTTCGGTAATGTATTCGAGACCAAATAAATACAAATGAACTAAGATAATCGCCGTTAAATTGTCGCACGTTGACCCTACCGGATTTTCCCAAGCGTCACTTTTTCCTGCTATGATTCACTCCTCGAATCCCACTAATCTTTTTCCCTTTGACGCAGGAGGGAATTAATATTCCTTCGTCCTTCTCCCTCGCGCAAATCATTCGTCGCGATCTGTCGCGCCCTCCGCGTCCGCAAGAAAAAAGAGCTCCGCGTAAAAGCGATTTGCGGAGCAAATGAGAAACTTCCATCCTTGGAACACCCTTTAATTTGCTCGTCGTAAAACCACCGCCTGAGAAAGCGGAGCGTAGCGAAACCTTAGCGTTATTAAATCAAACTAATTCTGAGATGGAGAGACAGATAAATAGCGAGGGGATTCCGATTTAGTTATAGTTACACGCCTCTTGCAGCCGGCGTTCCTTTTCCACTCCGGCCAAGGGATGACTCACATCGCAATTATTTCCGAGAGATCCCAAAAAAAGGTAGTTGGCTAGTAACTAGTTAGCTTTGCGTTATTTACAGATGTCTCCAAGAGACGCCACGAGTGATTAACCGAGGATAAGGAACGAGATGAGGCCACACTTCGAGCTCCCATATGGCGACGTGAGCAGCGTTAAGATTTTTCGTCATGGAATATTTTTCTTCTTTCGCTTCTATAAATTCGAGAAAAATATATACATATGAACAGGGTTAACAAAAAACAGCTTTTAGAGGATGTAGAAAACAGAAATGTGGATTCCAGTTACAATGAAGCAGAACGGAGTATCTGGAACCAAAATAAGGATCGAAGATGGCGATTCAAGTTATAAGGTTAGTGCAAAAACTTTTTTTCAATGCAGCAATATGCAGATATACTCGAATTAGCAGTGAGAGAATTACATTTATAGCTCCCATAAAGGTTCTGAAAGCGATGCTCGGCAGTTCATAAGATTATTACAAAACAGAATAAATTAAAAGGAGAAAAATCTAAATTTTTTCTTTTGTTTTAACCTGAAAATAAAACTGAAATTATGTAAAACGTTGCAACAACATAGAAAGTTCTTCGGTTGAATAATCCGGCTGAAGTACGTACAATCTGATCATAACATCCGAAAATAACTGAAAATTGTAAATATTAAAATTATCTGTTGGCAATGATATAAATTTTTGGACATTGTCATTCGTGAATTGCTGTTGTAGCCAAATTCTAAAAGGCAAGGCAGTTAACTTTTAGATGGGAACTCGCCCTGAGATATATATATATATATATATATATATATATATATATATATATATATATATATATATATATTTTAATTCTGAATAAATCTCACAATCGTCACAAGCTTATGAGACATTTGGAGTAAAAATGCTTATTTTACTCTTGCCGTTACAATCAATGCAGCAACTATGCTAATTTTTGCGTATTCCGATGTCTATTTTTGTTCTGTTATAAACTCTATCTATATAAGTTGCTTAAAATTTTAATTGATTAACTTTCAATAAAATAATATTCGTAAAAATTAATGTAAGCAACTTTCTAGCTAAAGAGGTTGATTCTTCAGCAGTTAGAAAAAGAAGTTTATGCCGAATTTTCCATGTACCCCGTCAATTTTCCTGAATTTGTTACTTTTTGCGAGAAATAATTCCATCTATATTGATTTGGTTTCAAAAAATGATCGATTTAATAAGTATTGTCACCATCTTAGCGCTGTCTATACGCTATGCGCATGTGAATTACACTCTGTGGAAGAAAATAAAATTAATATTCGGTGAGAATGATCGATGCATTTTTCTAGTACTCGCATATAACGTTCGTCTATGAGAAAAAAATTTCGTCATACGTAGTTCCTACAGCGGTCAAAATTTTCTAGAACGCATCTACTTCGCATGTAGGATGACATAACCACCTCGACAAAGGAGGCGGATGGCTCTAACGCGCGCGTATTAGCGAATGAGAACGTTCTGGCAACTAACCGGGGGACAGGTCGGAGATTTTAACGACCGGATTGATCGAGATCCAACTTTTTGTCTCGTTAGTGTGGGACGGAGTTGGCAAGGGAAGAGGATGGGAGTCGGGGCTGTGGAGGAAGAAAGGCAGGAGACTTCTGGAGAGATAGACAGACATGCAGGAGGGAGAAATGGATGGGAGGTGAAGGGGGTACTGTAAGGTGCTGCTCTAAGCTCCGTGCCACAGAACGTGTCTCCTTAGCCACCGTTGCGAGTGGGTGTGGACGCGCGTGCACGCACACACGCACGCCACCGAGTAAAAGGGGGTAAAGGACTCTTCCAGGCGGAGGTCAGTGGACGCGTACTCCCTCTCTTCCTATGCATTCTCTCTCTCCCTCCCATCCTTTATTTATACATTTGCTTCCTTTTTCTCCTTTTCTCTTATATTTTCCTTTCGAACTTTCTTTCTCTTTCCGAATGCGCACCTTTTGCGACCGGACTTTATCACCTTTAGAAATCTTATACGACGAAGTGTGTTACGGGGACTACCTCTCTTCTGTATATTTCGCGCGCGAGGCGGTTTTCCTCTTTTTCTCTCAAAGGAGATAATATTTTCATCAAGTTTCGATACCGGAGGATCAAACAAGTTATCTTATTAAAAGACTGCGCCTAAGACGGTGGCGTTCATTATTCACTCCTGTCTTGTTTCTTTGTGACCCTGATGGCTATATCGAACGAGCCGCGAAAGTATGAGATCGTTTTTTTCGGGTATGAGGATAATTAGAATTACGCGAGCTGATTAAGCTTGTAAAAACAAGCGACAGTAAAGAAACGGAATGGCGAAATTCTTCTTGTAAGACTAACAATAAAATCACTTCCTGTCAACCCTCTTACTATCTCTACGCGTTAAAGTCAAGTTTAATGGCAGTTTATCGTTTGACGAACTTGAACTTGACATAATACCTGTAAACGTCCTATTTGTCTTCCGCGGTAATGAGATAACGTGAAAAATGACTCAAACTATCAGAATAAAGTAAAATGGGAGAACGCTGTAATTTACAGAAAATTGTATTTGTAACTCAGGTCACGGTGAACTACGATATATACTTAAGGAAAAGAAAAGGTAGTGATGAGGGTGGCAACAAGGTGTTGAGGGAAGCCCAGCGGACACTTACCAAGTTGAGGACCAAGTTGGCAGACAAAAAACTCGCACACAAAAAAAAAAAACACGTAAGCTTTTCGGGCATATGCTATATATATATATATATATATATATATATATATATATATATATATATAGATATTTATATATCTTACTCCGTCTGCAACAACTTCATTTCTACATACAGCATATCTCTAAAACCAAGAAACTTAGAGACTTAAAACTTAGCACCCATACTAATGGAACCATGAGGATGCGCACCTCGGGGCCCAAGTTTTGATTTTTGGTGGTAGGGAGGAAGGGGAGTGGGATGCCATTTCCTATAAGATAACACGTAAAAATCGATTTTTCGACTTACAGGCTTTTCCTCTTTTCCAAATTAAAATTAGAAAGAATTCACGTACTATATTCGGACCTGGACCGTTTTAAAGAATAATAAATATGGAGTTACAAAAGTGTGGAAATTACATATTATGCATATTCGCATAAAGCTGAAACTAAATTTTGAGATTTTAGAAGGAGAAAAATTCTGTACTTGACCGGGAATCGAACCCGATTCCCGGTCAAATTCAGAATTTTTCTCCTTTTAAAATCTCACAATAAATAAGGTTTCATATTCTCATTGTCACATTTTGCCTACGATACAAGATCGCTCAAGTTCTACGTTTAAATCGTATTTATTTGAAAATTTTAAGTTTTTTAACGATATGTAGCCATGCCGACCGTTTCATCGTTAAACCTCGAGGTTGTATCGTCGCCTTAATCTTTATACTCTACCAGGGAGATGCCCGTTGAAATTCAACGGGAAAGGTTTTTGTGAAATAAAAAATGAACAAATATACCTTGACTTTCTTTTAATGGCATGAAAACAAACTTTCGTTCTCTTAGGCGTTCGTTGTTTCAAGTTTCGAACTCTTACGATGATTCTAAGTACCTAATTTTAATATGCAAATGATTAATGTTCTACATTCAAATGTATTCCTTCTCGTAAATAACGCAAAGAATGTTGTTTACATTGGTTGCTATGAAAGGAATTTCTCTCTCTTTACCTCTCGTACTAATTGCAAGAGCATTCAAAGCACGCTTTCACCCATAAGGATTGAAATAACAATAGGATTTCGAGGTTTAACATGTAATGGGTTGGCATGGCAACATCCCGTTAAATAGCAAGATTTCCCCAAAATATGTGAATTAAACGTTTAATATGAGGAATTTCGAACTGTAGGCGGGAATAGATGAAAAGAATAAGAAACTTCTTAGTTTTTTCTTTAAAATGGGCTAGATCCGAAGGTCGTAGTTGAATTCTTCCTAATTTAGATCTCAGATCTCAAAAAGAATAAAAGTCTGCAAGTCAAAAAGTCGATTTTTACGTGTTATCTTATGGGAAATGGAAAAGCCTATCATATTACAATATGTGAATCGATCATTCCTGTCAAATATCAAAAACGAATCTTGTTCCATTATCGAGATATTCGCATTTTTATAGCGTGACAGAGGGACAACGGGACAAAGGGACAGGAGTAGCCTTTTATTATTGTTAGAATAGACTAGCTGGAGTCGGGAAAAACTATTTTTATTATTTATTATATTTATTGATATATATCGTTTTTGATGTCATATTACACTAAAAATAATACAATAAATTTTGAAATTTACTTACTTTTGCTGTTGGGTACACCAAGTTTTGAATGCATTGTAAAGTTTTACCATTAATATAATTACGCATTAACGTCTTACTTAATATTCACGTGGATAGATACACCAAAGTCTTTAAAGCAGCAATAAAATTATTTGGATTATGTCAATACTATTAGCCAAAACGTAAACAATAAACAACATTTTGGTTACCGAACAAATGTAAGTAGATGTATCGATTTATGTTGCGATAAATCTTTCAATGTTGATGGTAAAAGATAACAATGTTCTAATATTCCTTAAAAATAATTTGACTCACTTTAAAAGTATCCATAGACTATATTTAATCGATTTGTACCCTTTATCTTGGCGTTGGCTATTCTTCTTCTACGGCTCGCCACGGCGTGGACTTTTCCATGCATTAATCTTTACGTGACTATCTCTCTTTGAGGAGGACAGCAATTAAGAATTTTAGCTTTGTTGCCTCCTGGAAAATGTTAATAAATGTTGCGCTTAAAGGATAATTTCGAGCGATTTAACATGTAATACGACTAAACATGAACAGAAATAAAATATTCAGTCTTTCGTGCGTAAAATAAGCCATAAGCCAGTTAATATTTAGGTATATTTATATCCACATCAGTGAAGGGCTGCATGGCATTTTGGGGTTTCTTCACACCTTTTCCATGCATTCTTATGAAAATAGTATTTTGTTGACCACATGAAGTATAAGAGACACCACGGTCTGCAAACCTAGACCAAGTTCTTCCTTTTGTCCATAGAATGGCCCATGAAACTTTTGAATTCGATAGCTTAAACGGTGTAAGGGGCATACAAACATACATATATACACACATTCATTTTAATATATCAGATGCGTAATGAATGCGTGCTTTGAATACTGTAATACGAGAGAGAGAAGGAGAGAGACAAAATTAAAGGATCCGTAAATTAAAAATAATTTTGGGTGTATAAGAATCGTATAGCGTAATGTATTTCTTTGTCATACAATTTATATTCGCCCAAAACTATTTTTATTCTCTGATACACTCAATTATGCGAATTTTATTTTTACTGTTTACTTTTTAGTGCCTATAAAAGTTAGTTTCTTTAATTTTTATTTCAATTTGAACTTAATACTTGATACACGCATACCCGTCATATTTGACGAACAATTACGCTAGTTTTCTATATTACTTAAAGATTACTCTTTATACCTATAAGTATAACATCAATTTCTCTTATACCATATAAATTTTAATCTATTTTTGATTAGTGAATTTCCAAATAAATTGAAATCTTTGTCAGACGGAACGGTTAAAAAGAATTTCAATATTTAACAGCAGTTACGGTCATGAACTTATTTTTAATATCCACGATCTACGTTCGTTACGCAGTAATATTTTGTACTGAAATTTTAACACAATAAAATATTTGAAATATTGTTTTCAGCACTAACTTTATTGATACGTTTAATTAATACTCCTAAGAGATGCTAAAACAATTTCTCAGGAATTTATTTATTATTATATATTATAATTAATTTATTACCTCAAATAATAGTTTATATTAGCTATTTGAATTTTACCCCTTAAGCAAATAACAATGCAAACCCGTATGCAATCAAATATATTTCACGTTATTAGTCTTATCGACTCACTCTGCATTTATACTTCGACAGCTAACAGAAATCTATATCTATCAACAACATAAAATACATAATTAACGCGATTTACACACGACAGTACATCGCATTCGGCTCAGTGCACGAATAACGCGTAAAAATTCAGCTTTCCTCCGCAGATGATTTAAAAGGAAAAACGCGAAAGGAAACGCCATTTGCCTCGTCCGTACCCAGGCATGCTATAATTAGACGAAGTTTCACGCAGTTTTATTTTCATTCCTCTTTCTTGAGAAACAGAAGAGAGAGAGCGATAATCGCGAGATAAACGACGAAAAAAATACAAGCAAAATGCTCGCAAATAAACAACCTCGACGGAAGGAAAAAAAGAAAAGAGTAAGGTCAGATAATTAAAAAAAAGGAACATCGATATTTCACGCTCGTCCGCCTCGCAGCATAGCCTATGACGCCTCCGAGGTGCATATGTAGCGTGATATATGTGGCGTGGAACGGACGGCGCTCTTTTAGAATGTTTATCCGTGCAGCTCGACCAGCCCGTAACTCCGGTTACATTGTAACTCCCTTCTCTCTGTTAGGTCGGCGCGCGGTGAAGGGATTTCTCTCTCTCTCTCTCCTTCTCCTGCCCACCCTCATCCTTCCACTCTTATTCTTAACGACAAACCCTCGCCTGCCCCGTCTTCATCCTGCCCTCCACCATTCCATCGCCGACGAGAGAAAACCTCCTTCCCTACGCTTGGATGGGGAGAAATCACGCATAACCGATTGGTTATATTCTCCGGTAGACTGCGTTACTCGCATGCATGGATAAGTGCGGTCGAGAAGTCCCTTTATAAGGTGCATCTCACGACGCGAGGTTGAGAGAGAGGTGAAAGGTTTTGCGTAGTAACCAATACATACGGTGGAGTGTTTTTGCGGATGGCGGCGGCGTAGTATATCCCGAGAATTTAAAGCGAGGGAGTCTTTCTCTCGTGGATGGTTGGAAGGTATTATTTTCCTAGTCCGGATGAGAGGAAGAGCGAGAGAGAGAGAAAGAAGGGGTTAACGAGAAAAGGGCGACGCATGCTCCCAAGCGTGTACACACACACACGCACGCACGAGAACATATATAAATACACGACGAAAACTTAAAAGAGTGGGATGTGTTCAGAAGTGCGAGAAATGAGAAAAGAGTGGCAACTCCTGCCAACTTCTTTCGACGTTTTTTTATTTTTTCTTTCTCCCCCGTCGAAACCTACAACTCTGTGCCTTTTCCCGCGCTGCATTCGTGATTGGCAGGTGTCAGTCGGCACCCACTTTATGTGTATTGGCTATTTTTTAGATTGCACAATTTTATTTTGTCCTTTTTCGGATGCATGGGATATGAAGATGCGTTCACTCAAAGAAATGTATCGTCTACCCTTCGAATCTTGTTGTTAAGAATTCAATAGGAGAAAGAGTAATAAGTTCTTCGGCCTTCAAACTCTACCCAGGGTACAGGTACAGCAACATGAAACAACTGAAATTATTATACGTGAAATAAAAAAACACGATGAAGTAGCGCAGAAATATCTTCCATCATCAAAAATCTAATCGTCGCCAGCTCAACCTCTGACGAGAGTTAAATTATAGTCACACACCCCTTGCCTATATATCTTATTTTGTAAGCCGAGAAGAATAATTTGCCAATCATGTAGGTTGTGATTGCTAGAGAGACAGTTATTGGGGGTCGCAACACCTGCCACCCACCAAAATGGTGCATTACGACACAAAATGTAGCCGTAGATGTAAAATGAAGATGTCGACGTAAAATAAAGATAGATGAACCATTAAAAATGTTTATGTTCTAGTGTACCAACTATTTTTTCCCATATAGCCACAAAGAGTTTGGGAAAAAACACGCGCAAATCGGCTACAAAGCAGCCGCCATCAGCGGTGACACCGATGGTAGATTCTAAAACGGCTATTGGAGTGATATAGTTTGTCAGTTTAATTTTAGTCATATGGTGGTACCGATAGTCCACTTTTGAACTTATCGTTACAATGCTCTTTTTTATTTTAATCTATTCGACGCCGAGTTCTTGATTAGACTGCATATCGTACATGCTCCGTCGCGAGATTTCAGAAAATCCAGGAAGGACGGCACACCATCCCCACGGCGCCAAGTGCTCTCCTCTCCTATTCCTCTTCCGCCGCATCCTCCCACAATGGTATGTCTTTTTTTTACTTACTACCTCGCCTTTGACCCGCGGAACACACTCGCGCTATTATGCAAAGTAGGGCGGATATATCGCAGGCACGGATGTCAGGCGATAACCATAAATAATGGAAGAGAGAACGAGCGAACCCTACCTAGTCGGCTGGTAAGGCTTGAAGGCGGCTGTAAGAACGCCGCTGGACACTCCAATTTATTTAAATGATTTTCCTCTCGGTTCGCTTAGCAACATATTAATGCGCCATCTGTCATAAGCGTGCGGCGTTAAGATTTGCATCCCGCGGCACCATCCATCCGGTTAAGAGAGCGTAAAATCTCGTTAAAGATCTCATTTTGTTTTTGCGCAACGCTGTCGCACCTGACTGCGTTACTTTTACCGCGCACGCATGCGCCAATGGACTTCCAATCAGGCAACTATGATAATCATCGAGATCATAAAAAATGCTGGGAGAGATCCCCGCGAGGAAGTCTTTGGACGAAAATTCGAATTTTACCACAAAATAGGAATGTTATACAACCGCGGCATATAATACTCAGGATAACTTAAGCAAAGTGAAAATACTCCAACATCTGGATTAGTGGTCAATAAAACCAGGGTACTAAGTAGCCGACTTCAGTGGAGATTCACTGACCGAGCTCTTTTTTTTAGAATAATCTGGCGGTGGAATACCGCGGAGGATGACCGATTCGCATCCGAAATCCGCACCTTGTTTCCCAACCGTTTTTACGGTTATTTGAGTTAACTTTATCATCGGTTGGATTCCAGCCATAAGGTGGATTCAGTTTTGGAATTATCAAAGAATTGAATAATTCTTTTTTTCGACCGGCTAGTGATTAAAATGACACATTAAGTGAATAAGCCTTTTCAGTTCAAAATGAAGTCGGTTTGATTAATAATTCTAAAAATAAAAGTTATATTTTCGGAAACATCTCCAGAATCTTTTCCCGTATAAATAGTACAGAGTATGAGCTCTATCAAAATATATGATAGTTCGCAGTAGAAATTGATAAGTATATAGGTATCTATTATAATTTTAATTTAAAAAATCTCTACATTGAAGGGGAAATCTTTCAAAACCTTGTTCAGATAAATTATTCGATTATTCTGCATATTTCCGCACATAAATTTACACCACTGATTGTTCTTATTTTCCCAACGTGATCGCTTTCGTATCAACGGGTACTACCTACATGAGGCATTTACAAAGTATGAGCTATAAAAACTCCGCTCTATCAAAATATATGAAAGATCGTATTGGAAATTGGTAGGTACGTAAATATCTTTTAAAATTTTAATTTAACAAATCTCTACATTGAAGGAGAAATCATTCGAAAGCTTGTTCGGATAAACTATTCGAATATTCTGCATATTTATTCATGTAAATTCACACAACAGAATGCTCTTATTTTCCCAGCGGGAATATTTTCGTATCAACGAATACTAAATACATGTAGCATTTGTAGAACTGATTAAGTTTCCGAGTTGAAACTCGATCCAACTTCGCGCGACGAAACAACACTAATCACGAGAAATTCCATCCCAAAAGGACTTCCATTTTTATTTTTCCCAACTCGATAAATATCGTCCTATATCGTTCAGTGCGACGCGACAACGGAAAATCTAATTCGCTTCGCACGTATTCACATTTCCCTCGCTTTCGACTCTCTTCCCTTTCAATGCTCAACTAATCATTAAAATTCACGTCTTATTAAAAAACGGCATGCGAAAATAAAAAAAAATCTCCGACGTATTCATTCAATATAAGATCGCGGCGCGCGAGTTATTCTTTCGATAAACTTTTTCGTTTAATTTTTTCTTGAACGCTCAGAAGTTCTCTCTTTTTTTTGGTCGAGGGATTCATACACCCTTTACCTCTTTTCTGTTTTTAAAAACCCCGCCGATCTCGACCGTCAAGCAGATGCGAACCAACGCCTCCAACCGGCTTAAAAAAGAGAGCGAGAAGAAAAGAAAGGCGAAATAAAATAAAACCCCTGGATTCAATGCAGGCGTTGATGCTTTTGATGTGGAAGAAGAAGAAGGCGATAACGAACGCCATACACGCCACATTCTTCTCACTCTACCTAACACTTTTACTCTCTCTCCCTCTCTTTCTCACTCTCCATCTAGACCTCTTTGCTCTCTCTCGAAAATCTCCATTCCAAGAGAAAATAATTAACAACAAATCGTAAGGTTCCACTCCAACTTCCCCGTTTTCCTCTTCTCTCCTTCTCTCTCCGTCCAATCCACTCTTCCATCCACCATAATCATACCTTCTTCTCTGCCTCCAAATCTTCCCGCCCTTTTCCATCCCACCTTATTTCCAGACAGCTAATAATCAACTGACGCAAGGAAGGGAATGTGGAGGAACATAGGAGAGGGGGGGAGAGAGATGGTAGGGAGGGAGGAGATAGACGCCGATACGAACAATCTCCCTTTTTCTCCCTCTTTACACACGCAGACACGCGCCTCAACTCACTTCCAACCCTCTCCTTCCTTCTTCCTCCTCCCCACCACATCTCCATCTACTTTCTTCCTTTCTTTCCTTCTATCTCCCTATCTCTCCCTCCCTCTATTGGACTCCCTCCAAACCTCGAGAATGAATTATTGCCCACAATGAAGCCCACACTCTCCCACTTTACGCCTGTGAGGCCAAGGACTCCTTGGATGGCAAGAGAAAACTTGAGTATAGGACATTGTACTTAGGTCTGGCAAGGACTGCACTCCGTACCTGTCTGATGCAGCTCCTCCTACCTTTCTCCCCCCTCCTCCTACCTTCCCCTTCTCTCTTTGTCCTCTAATCAATCCCTTCTCCTCTCGACCTTTCTATGTATACAATACTACGTCGCCTCCTACCGTATCATCTCTAACATCTTTCCTCCTCTATATCTCCCCCTCTCACTTTCTCTTTCTGCAGTTCGTTTCTCGTTCTCCCTTTCTCGGCTCCTCCTTTAAAATGCCGGAAGAAGAAGCGCACCTTGATCGCCGTATGTTTTTTGCTCTACGTCATAATAGTGTTTGGCCACCCGTGAAGGATTTCTCGTGGCTGACGATCAACGGTGCCCAGTGCCATCTTGCATTCAAGAGTCTCGCCTATCCGCGATCGGGTTCGTTTCGATTGTTTTTCTGTTCGAGGAAAATTATTGCGCAGGCGTGAGGAACGAGTATTTCTCCTTGGGTTGAATCAGAGTTCGTAATCGCGAGTGAATTCTAGGCAGGGAAGAAATGATCAGTCAAGGACTTTTGTAATATTAAGAACCTATAGGATTTTAACTGTTGCGGACTTTTTAATTTTTCATGGTGAGGTTTGTATTCAAGTATTTGAAATTGCTTGATGGGGTCAGTTGTAATACTTCCTTCATAAAATTAGACCACATTTACAATTTATTATTATATAATTGGAACTGATTGAGAATTTTATTTTATTTTTCTATTTTGTATTTTGAGAAGTTTATGGAACTTCGATAAAAATCCTTACCATATAACAAATAAAACAACGAATCGTTTCAAATGAAATAAAATTGCCGTGGTTAAGTGAACCGCTGTGTTTTTTATTTTGGATGCCAGAATTTATAACTAATTTCATTATTTTTATAAATAAAGTCAACATAAACTTCAGTTCCTTATCACATTCTATTACACGTAATAGCCCCATAACTAGCGAAGCCTGCTTAAATTATTTTAGTGTCAAAATACAAATTTTAGCTTTGGCGAGAACTGAATTGGATATTTTAAAGATAATTCCATCAATAGACCTTCTGAAATACGATATTGCAGCTGTATTTAAACAAGGAAAGTTTATTCGGCAAATTAAGTTAAGCGAATTTGCGATATTTAACCCGGCGGAACTGGTGCGTGTCTGTGAGACCCACTTGATTTTTGTATCATTGATTAATACTAGATGCCAACATTTGCATCGCTGCCACTCTCAGTGCCTCCCCCCCACTATTCTATTTCAGTTTATTCTAACAGCCTAAGCTCTATCGTTACATGCATAGAATCGCATGGCACTTTTTTTGTCACTTTCGGTGAATCAGACCCTGCGCCAGCATACACATCATAGCCTTGGACTATCAAAAATGTTATTTTGCGTAATAAACATCAATACTATCGAAGTATTCACGTATACTTCATATTTATTATAAAAATGTATATTTGGATACTTGAGGATTTATTGGATGCTTATAATTTGTAAAATAGACGTTAAGTACTATTTTTTTCATACGTGAGTTGATTCAACGAGAAGGATAAGAAGGAATTTGATTTTTATCCACATGCCATATAAATGTCCCTAAACCTGTGTGAAAGCTATCCATTAATTTTCAACGAATTGTTAAATTTAATTTTAAAAACAACCGGATCCTGCAGACCCGGAGCCAGCAGAAGTTCTTCATATAAGAAAAAAAAAGTAAAAGAATTTTAAACTTGAAATTTTCATCTTGAATTTCGGTAATAATAACAGGAGACTATGGGAAAAAAGCAGTTCCAAGCAAAGCGACGGCACTATTTAGGAAATCGAATCGCGTAGGAGTACGATAACAGACTGATGTTTTCTCTGGACAAACACGACACCGTGCTAAAATAGCAACAAATGCAACGAACCACAGATATGGATAAACAGCAGGAAGCCATGCGAATGCAACATCCGCTTCCTCCTCCCGCTTGGGATTTTCTTAAAAATTCGTCATTTACTCCCCTCACGCTCCCAACTCCCGGTCTCGATTCATCTCCTCGTCAGTTTTACTTCCAGCAGACCTCCGCGAGATCCACCGTACCGTAAACATTCCTCGCTTAAGGACGCTACCGGGTTCTATCCATACCGCCGTTTCCATTGGAGATAATGCAGGAGGTTGTGTATCCTCCCGGAGATGCACTCCATAGCGACGGCGTTTCATAGCAGGAGCCGCTTCCCTTTATCATCCTTTTAGAACGAGTGCTATAGCCGGTGATCTATTTTCGTTCCGAGCAGAACGTGGGGGATTTTCGCTCCGAGACTTACATTTGCTCTTGTTTGTTCGAGTCAAGTTTTCTCCTCCTCGTCCGCTTAAATCCATTTCATTTTTTGCCCGCTGGATCGGATATCAAACGGGAGGTTACTTAATAGCGGCGGGCTGCGTGTTATACTTCCGACATTTTGGACGCGGATGTAATGTAGCGACGGACGTTTATGCAACGCGACGCTGCGATCGCTCTCTTCGCTGTCGCTTTTGCGAACGCGGAGATAGAGAGAGAGAGAGGCAGCCGCGCTCTTCAGCGGAGGGGCGATAAAACGCGGGCAGGATTTATTTTTGGAGTAAATCGGATGGAAAGATCGGAAATTTTTGAAGAGTCGAAGACGTGCACTGGCGCGAAAGGTTTTTTCCCCCCTCGAGGGTTTTAACGTTTGGTATGGACTGCGTCGTCGGTGAGATTTCTTCACCGAGTGAGAATTGCAAGTGCAGGGAGTTGGAATTTTTCTCGTGGGATCGGCTCCGCGGAGGTGAAAATTTCGACGGACTTTTTTTCGGATGCCAGAGATGGTACTTTCACCTCGCTAACTTCTATTTTTTCTCCTTCGGGAGTTGCATTTCCCCATCATGATGAGGCATTATGCGAGAGCCTTGAGTCTTAGGTGGCGCGACGAATATGTATTCGTCATTCGCGAGGCGTAGCTTGGAAACCTTAAAGAGTGCAGGAGATGTATTTTCGGAAAATGCGCGGAAAAGATTGAATCTGGAGTCGCCTTTATCTGGATGGCTCGAATGCATCTTGGATGAGTTTCGGCCGTTCAACCTGGTGCATTTCGTTGCACACCGATGCGTCCTTTGAATAATGTCGCAGTTTTTGGGTGGTGCGTGTTTTTACGCTGTGAAAATCCGGTGCCAATCTCAAAACGTGTTTCTCAAATGAAATTCCCGAGGCCTAATTATGCACGGGGGGATTTCGTGAAAACGGAGCTATTTTGAGAAATTACGATGAGATCATCTGAAACCGAATTTGGCCGCTGGAGGAATTCCACGAACAAAAAAATGTAAATTTATGATATATATGCTAAAGAATGACAACATTTCCATTCGAAGAGTATTGGTCATTACGTACTCAATATAATGCACCTAAATTCTTTCTTCCTCTCTTTCCAAACGCTATAAAGTGCAAAAATCAATATTTTTACCTTCTTCGGAGGCAAGCGACGCGTTCGATATTGATGCTACCTTGTGCTTACCGTAGTCGAAAAGTAAAACGAATCTTTTTATGTGAATGTGCACAACTACCACTAACTGCAGTTTTAATAATCTACCCATCCTTGATTGAAATTAGGTTAAAAATGTTCGCATAGTATATTATCAATAATGATCGTTGACCCTCCAAATACAAATAAAATTGAATTTGTTTAGGGGATCTCTTTCCGCCACGGCTCGACTATAGCTCGCCATTCATATGTTCCCGGTAATTTAAACTAATAGGGACAACAAATTCTATGCTCAAAAAGGAAAAAAAATCAAATTAAAGGAATTTTCATTTATGACACGGAAATGTTTATTAACACATACATGAAATGAGTATGTACTTCGAAGCAATCAACGTGACGCTTGATCGTCGCATTTTCTATTCCACAATACAGCATGGGAAGTTAAATTAAATTAAAAATTTTTTGTGTAACAAAGCAAGTGCAGAACTTCCATTAAAAACTAAATTCATAGCACGTACATAAAAGGGTTTTCATAGACCTATTTCCCAGAAATTTGCCGTTACGCAATAGGTTTTTTATTTGAGCGGGAAATCATTTTTTGCCGCTGCTTTATTTTCATTTATATTTTCCATCAATGTCATCGAAACGTTTTTGTGTTTAGTTATTTTTACTTTAATCTGATTTATTATTGATAATTTACGCATAGTTTTATTTTTTAAACAGAAGCGTTTACTAACAAGTGGCCACTTATCGGAGACATATTCATTGACATTTTTAACTCTCACAGCAGTATTTAAGATAGACGATCATTTTTCCTTTAACATATTTATATTTAATGCAACTGTCAATTCATTAAGGATAAAAAATCACAATTATTAAAAACTATAAACAATGAATTTATTTAAAAATCATTAATCGACTTGCAAGGCCTTTTTTCAAAAAGAACTAATAATTCGGCCGGCAAGCGGTAAATTAAAATTGAGATAGTCTTAAAGTTACCCTTTCATATTATGAACTGCGCTAATATTTTATATAAAAGAACGTCATTATAAAATAAATAGGAACTCGGCTGCGTTCAATCATAGTTTTATTCCTCTTCCCAGTCTACCCTCCACGGTGGACGGGTATGAAATCCATCGTTCCAAACGGCCATCACAACCGATTAACGGATATAAAACCGCGTACTTATTATTGCCCACCTTACCTCCCCTCCGACAATTGTAAACTCGATAATTTCGACCAAATAGAAAGGCCTCGCATTCTCCACATCCCGTGACTCGCATGGCTTCCGGTCGACGCAAATGAATTATTCTGGTTCGCTTCTCTTTCGCTATGTGCCAGTCACTTTGCAGGCCTCATAGATGTCCGGACGGAGTCATAAAGCGTTCGTCACTTTATCTGTTTTGGCCAATGGCCGACTCGAATCGCGATTGAGGGGAACGATGGTCTGAATGCATGATTTGGGAATTGTGCATACAATGGTCTCATCGTCACCTCTCGCAAATAAATTTAGGAGGACTGTGGGGGCGCCGCATCCAGGCGGCGGCGGTTGCTGCAGCCGGAGCGATGTTGGAAAAACCTGAAAAGTTTTATATTATCCTCCTCGTGGCGGCTTAACGTTTGAAAAATCTACGAAAGAGGAAGACTCCCATAATATCATCCTTTTTGAAACGCCAGAATTAGATTTATGTCCTCGTATTATTTCTGCGGATTCGAATCACGATGCTGGATTTGGAGATGAATCAGGATATCTTGTTTTCCGCTTGACTTAAAAAATTTTTCGAAATTTTGAATGCCCTAAGCTAGTGGTGCTCAAACTTTTTTTACTGGGGGGCCGCATGGTGGTTGCAAATCTTTCGGCGCGTCGGATTGGAAGTTGCCAATTCTTCGGCGGCTCGGATAAGAGATTAAATCGGAAAATATCTATATATCAGCCATATAAGTGAAAATCAAGTCTTAAAAAAGTTATTAAAACGATTGTTACGATTAAAATTTCAATAATAAAAGATTTTATTTTCAAAACCTTAACAAAAAAGTATTTATTTGAGTGTTTATTTTTCGGATTGCTTTTTCATCACAAGTGCCCTCGCGGGCCGCACAAAAACTCTTCGCGGGCCGTAGGTTGGGCACCTCTACCTTAAACGGTTTTCTTATACGCTTCCACGATGAAGACCTTTGTATGCAACTATTAAACGTTAATCAAATTGAGCATCACTCGTATTTCATTTTTAAACTAATAATATTGCAGTCCATATTTTTATTATACTTAGAGTACAAGAAATAAAAATGAAGAAACGTCTCCGGAAAATACCAAACTCGAACGTATTGTACTGACAATAACCCGCTATCAACGCTGGCAGAGTAAAGTAACTCGGGAAAAAAATTTTAGAGCATCAAAGTTGCGAAAAATAATTTTCTTTGACGAAAAAAAGTTCGTCAAACAATATTATTCACTACGCGGTGGTACGCTAGTATGCAAAGTAAAACCTAAAGTGAATTTGTTGCATACCCGCGATTAAAAATCCGAGGTTCCCATGACAAAATTGCAATAGGTTAGTTGGCCATGCTATTATTTTAACGCAATACACAAACACATAGTAGACAGATGTCTTCATTTTTAAAACATCCGACTTTGATTATAATAACAAATAAGATAATGATAGACGATATGTGAACCAATACTTAAGTCGATTATTCTTATTTAAAACACACTTGTAGTTTATTAGCAATATTCGACACGTGGATTGGGATCGAGTATGGATAATTTGTAGCCGAAATGGGCAAAAACATTACTCAAGCCTTTTACGCCTACAGGACATCGTTCGTCTCGATAAATGAAGAACCTACGTGGACACATAAAATCGATCCTCCATAAATAACGCTGAACTAATTTCAGTTGCCCATAACTAGGAGAACATATACCTACTCTTTCAGCAAACACCTGATAACTAGAATTATCTCCGAAATAGAATTCATTCGTTTTTCCCCCTTAAAGGTTCGACCTCATTTATTGTAAAAATATTTGCAACAGATTTGACCTCTCGGCATTATCCCCCATCGACAAAGCATGAAACCTCGGATTAAGGGAGGATACTTTACTTTTACAAACCATAGACTCGAAAGGCGTTTACCACGAGCATTATTTATAGAGATGTTATCGAACTCTTCCTAAGCCGTCCAACCCCTTCACCTCACAAACCTCTCTCTCACGGCGTCTGCAACTCCGCCCACCCACGGTAACCTCCCTTAGGAATAAGCTAAGAGTAAAGCTAGCGAGCGAGAGAGAGGGAAAGAGAGAGAGAGAGGGGCGTTATTCAGCTGTCTTTGTTTACCCGGTTGCTAACGTCGCCCGGCCGTCCGTGGAAGGCACGCGTTGTCTATACCGACGCGCTAACGATTCCTCTAAAAAACCTCCCATTTTTTCCCCACCATTCTCACGAAGAAAGAGAGAGAAAAGTCTAGAGCGCCCTCTGAAAAACGAGAGAAGAAGAAAAGGGATTCGTGGGAGATGACAACTGTTTACTCCGATCGTGAATAGGAAGAGGAGAGATTGAGAGAGAGAGAGAGGGGAGAAGAAGATAAAGTGATCCTAAAGAGGTAAGCGCTACCTGTATTCCAAACGCCCAACGAAACGAACCAACCCAACCAACTTTTATCCCTCCATTCCAAGTTTTAACAGAAAGAGAGAGAGAGGGGGGGGGGGGGAAGATATAGACGAATATAACGTACGAAAATCACGCTTCCTTTAAACGACCCGACGCCCGCGGAATACGCAACGACGTGGGGTACAGGCGACAACGGTTTCCCAGGAATAAAAAAGGAGACAAGAGCGGAGAGAAAGAGAAGGGAGCGATCGTGTCGGAGAGAGAGGTTGAGAGGAGGAATGGAGGGATTTTACACGGGCGTGTGTTTATGTTCTTTTGAGTGGGGCGTAAATATATCCGTCATAGTCGTGTCGGTTTCTCTGGCAACGGTCAGCTTCTTCTTCTTCCTCTCCAGAGACGAGGGAAGTCGAAGAGAAATAAATGGGATGGGTGGAGTTTTTTCGGGAATCTCGCCGTCGAACGTATCCATATCCTGCGGAAAGCAGTAGCGGCACGCTTTCGAACTGGGCAATTCACGACGCGCCGCACGCCTGGTTATGGCATTCTTGGTCGAACATTGGTAAGTATTCTATCGCTTGATATAATATCGGATCAGGTGGCGTAGCCACGCCTACGACGACTTTGCGGTGCGTAGGGGCAAGGGGGAGCCACCGAGAAACACGTCAAATATAGACACAATTTCTATTTAACTATAACATCCGCACGATAGTTGGTGAAACTACGTGTTTTCGTATGATAATTAAATGTTATAGTTGCATTAATTCGTTATTTATGGTTCCATTGGGGGTCAAATTCATTATTGCGGTGGAATCCGCACGGAATGAACGGATAATTTAAACAATAAGTTATTCTTTTTTCGTTTACGGCTCATTCGGTTAACTATATTTTGTATAGTTTGCGTTTTATTGATTCCAATCGTTCGTTGTTTCTCGCCAGAAGGAACTTTGTTATTAGAGAGGAGTAAAGTGAAAAGATATCGTGGAATAAGAGAGCGATTCGATGACAAAATGGTTGATTTGGCTATTGACCCTGTTCGGTGCGTTCCATTTACCATTAGGTTTTACCGTTCATTTGGGCTATAAGGAGAGTGCCGATTGATAAGCTTTCCCTGTCAATTTCGCATTATTTTTTTCTGACAGCTTTTTAATTAATTTAATTTTTAAAAGTCTTAAAACACGTAGGTACATTATTAACATATAAAAGTTCGAAGACTAAGTCGAGGTACCTATAAATCACGGAATTACCGTGTAATGCTCCCGCTAGATGCATCTTCAAATAGAAGGTTTTATAAAACATGAGGAGTGGACAAAATACTTCTTTTTTTTAGAAATTAAAGTATTGGACGAATATGCCAAAACGACTAGAAATTTTGTATTAATGACGTATTATTTTTGTATTGATGACGCCTTGCGTTGCCATAGAAAATTAACATGCCCATTACAAATGATAGGAAACATTTAAAAAATAAATATATTATCCGAATGTCAGGTAAAAACTTACATTCTACGTGCATCACTGTGTTATTAAATATGCGGTGAGGAGAAGCAGGTATACGTAAAGGATCAATTTGGAAAGATAACATAAGCTGGCAATATTAGTTAAAATATATTAAAATTCAACGACAATGTCACCGTTCATTCTCTCCTATTGTAAAAACCTATCGACCAATAATATTTAATTGATTCACTATCGGAATCTATATAAAAAATATAAGCACGAGGAATTTTTTGCCCTTGCGTGTTTAATTTGAAATATTATTCATTGGATAAACATTTCCGTTGCTCATCCTGCAGTTCAATTTATTCTTTTCCAATGAAATAATGTTTAAAACAGCTTGAAAATTATCAACCTGAAAGTCAGAATAAAATTACAGTACTACTGAAATGTTCCTTGGTGAGATAATCTCGATCCATAGAGAGGCTCGCAATTAGAATAATTGAGATTTATTTTTAGATCTCGGTAAAGCTACGATACCCATTCCATATACAAGGGAGATGTAGAGTTCAAATTGCGATGTATGGTTTCCTAACGCGTAAGCAATATTTTGCATAGCTCGCACTAAGGTCGACGTAGAATTCTAATGCGACAGAATTACCTCATCATCGCAAGTGCGCCGTATAAATATTAAGTCGAGACACCTGGCGGAGTAGAGATCGGGAGAGTCCAAGGATGGAGTTCTAGGAATAATCGAGACTGCAAATTGACGCAGGAAGACGCTATCGCGAGAAACATATGAGATGCATTTACGGCGGAGGACTTTATAGAGGCTACTTTCCTTCCACGGGCGATTATGAGAAGACCGCACGGCTATTCTTAGAACATCCGTTTTATTTTCCTCTGTGCCTCGCATCGTCTATCATTAAGGTAATTTTACATTTTATCTCATGGAGTCGGTGACGTAGTCCCTGTGCTTCATCAGCATCATTATTTTAATCATAGATCTTTTGCGTTACATACACATTAGACTCCATGAATAAATTATCACTGGTTTTTGTTATCAGCAGGTTGCCGTGACCAAACGCGTGATTGAAAAACCAAATTTTGTTTAAGGAAAGCTGCAGTTTAATTTTATCTGCAACTTAATGCTATCGAATATATAGGTATATACGTATATATATAGGTGTGTATATATATATATATATCCCTCCGCTGAGTCACGATGAGGTTCTTCGTCAAAAGAATCAACTCGAAACGATTAATTCTGACCAATTACTTCTTCCCTAATTCATCCAAGTGTGCCTACCTTTTTGAAACGGCGAGGCAGGATCAAGGAAAAAGGAAACTCGGTTCCGGGCCAAAAAAGCGAGAGAAAAAATCCTTAGCTGATCGAGTCCGCGCAATTATACGCCATTTTCGAGAAGAAAGAGGAGGAGAAGGAAAAAAAGAAACGGGGAGAAATAAATGCCCTCTCCCGATAAGGCGAGCTAAAATGGTTGACGCCCTTCGCGACTCGGAAAGACTCAACAACAGAAAACCCCGCGCGCCCACGCGCGAAGCATATAATTGAGTAGGCAGCGGGTAGAGGAGACGGCCTATGGGGAGGTCGGCAGGGAGTAAAGAAAGGAGTGCGTAGGTACGAGCGAATAAAAAAACTAAAGAAATGAGAAAGAACTTCGACCCGAGGTGAAAAAATGACGCCCCCATCCCCTCCCCCATACGCACCTTTCTCTCCTCGAGAACACGAACCAACCCATGGAAAACCCCCTCTCGCTCTCTCTCTCATACCCTTGCCCTCGGTAAAGGAAAAGGTGGGAGGAGGAAACGGGTGGTGAAAGGGTTTAAGAGAGAGAGACGGAGGGAGGGAGGCGGAGGAAGAGGTTAGGAGACGGGGCGAGCCCAAGGAATTCTTTAAAACCCTTTCAATCTCTGCCGCGTTAAAGGTGAGTCACCCAGACATGCCGAACCGAGAGAAGGCTGAAGTTTTTCTAAGCGACTCGTAATTACTCTTGGATTTCCCCTCTCCTCCTCGCCTCTCTCCTTCCTTCCTTCCTCCTCTCTCTCCTTGCGACACCCACTCTCTCCCTCTCTATCTTCAGTCCAAGATTTTTCCCTCCACGTCTCCCCTCTATCTCACTCTTCAACCATTCTTCTTTTCTTTGTTTCCTCTTCCTAACAACCCATTGCCTTCCCCTACTCTCTCTCTCTCCCCGTCCTTGTTTTCGCTCTCTCGGACGATGCTGCCTCCGTATTTTGCTCGATGTCTCCAAAGTCGGTTTTGCCGAGAAGTATTGTCTATTTTATGTTTATGTCGTCTTTTCGAAAAAAAACCGTTGTAAAGTTGCACGCATACAGGGGTTTTGCATTAAATTCACAGTTAGATAGAGAGTTATCGAGCTTGTCTTGCGGCTGAAAACAAATTCAAGAATAAGCGCTCGAATATAAAAAACTCTTGTGCGTACAGCGCCATGACGTTCTCCATAAAGAGTAATGAATATGAATGCGATATTATTTACAAGATTCTATCGATATTAGCATCCTCAAGAATAAGTATCGCAAATTACAGCCGTGATTAATTTTTATCGTACACAATGAATAATTTTCAGAGTAAAATACTTTTAATCCTTTTCACGTTGAAATAACAATAAGTAAACAAAATTGATATATCTTGCTAAGGATAACAAAATATCGATGCGCGATTAAAATTGACGTTGGTGGTGCTGGGATCGCTGTCTATATTTACAAGATAGCTAGTTCACAAAATATGATGCTAGATAGAACAGGAAAAATTTTAATCGGATTAAAATTATCATTGGCAGCGTAGGATCGCTATCAGCAATTAGAAAATTTTATTATAGCAGCGGAAACTATGGTGTCACTTAGCATACATTCAGACGAATAATCAAAATATCTCTTAAACAATCCGTTCTATGAAAATGTTTCAAACAAAACTTGTAGAAAATTTCATTATCCACAACTTAGATAATAACCAATATTTACATAAATTGTCTTGAATAATATATTTCGAGTAAAGGGAAAAATAACCTGAGTAAACCTCCATTTCCGATTAACCAATTTTAGACTAAAACTAATCAGTTTTTGATGTTTTGATAAAAATCTCGAATATAAATTTTTATATTCATTTGGTAAGTAGTTTTTGAGTTAGAGCGCGCAAAAAATTTTTATCACACACAGACATCATCGAGAAAATAGTGAAAACGTATTCAAGGAACCTTAAAACGTGTATTTCCGTTGAAAACACGAATTCGATTTTTTTCACAGAAACGATACTTCCTCCTATACTGCAAAAGTAAAAAGTATAAAAAGGGACATATCAGGTTTTATAACCTTTCTGTTGCTGATGCCCGAGATAAGTACTTCTCATTTATTAGATTAGTGCTTATTCTTAAATTTAAAACTTTTTAGAAAACAAAAATTTGTTTAGATTGATTCTACTGTGGAATAACCTTGACAAAATGACTTTTGAGATAACCTCTTAACCTTAGCGATAATAATAACCTAAGCTCAAGGAAATTATCCGTGGCCCACTTATATATCAATACGTGAATATATCAATAGGCAGGATAAAATTCTATATTGTTGATTAAAAGCAGCCGGTTATTTTAAAAATACAAAGCAATTTATTAAATTTTATCGTACATTAGCTATTTATTACGTAATTATTACAAAATATTAAGTGTCCACTATACTTTTGCGGCAGTTTTTATATATTGCTAACCGTTCTTGAAATTTTCAAATTTTTGCGGATCACCTCAAATCTTTTTGCGGTCCACCGATTGATAAATACTGATCTACACAACTGACATCACATTCATTAAAAAAGAATTATCAAACTCGCTGACAGTATGGCTTGAATCAAAAAGGTAGCTGCAAAAGGCATAAAAATGTAGGAAAAACGGAGAAACGTTTCGACTACAAAGAAGCCGCCATTAGTGGTAACTCATCGATTGTACCAGATTATTTTTACTTTCTCATATATGTAATATACTGAGAAAATATTGTAATCGAGAAAAAATTCGACTTCAAGATTTTGATGGAAATACACGTTTTAGGTGCCCCTGAGTCCATGAACGTGGTTTTCGTCTGTCAGTCTGTTCGCTGTTCTAGGGTCCAAACTCTTACATAAATAGAATGATATCTCGTATTTGTGCAATATATCATCTTTTGCAGATTCTTCTTTCATAAAAATAATATTGCAAAAAAATAAATGGTAGTTTATTCTTAGGCGATTTTTATAAAATTTTGATTAACTCTAAAATGACTCCCGAGAATGTGATTAAAATCAATCCAATTGTAGAGCAAAATGTCACAGATAATACTACGTAAGCAATATATATCTCTAAATATCACTATATGGCGTCCAGTGCCATTTCAATGTACGCTAAGCTACCTTACCTAAGCCCTATGACGTCACGCCTCCGCCACGATCCACTCAAAAACTTATTACAGTCTAGGCGGTTAAACTAAATCGAATTATATATTATATATATATATATATATATATATATATATATATATATATATATAATTTCAAATGTTTGGATGCTATTCTATACAAATCCACACCTTTAAAGATATGGCAACAAAACTTGGCACGATTATTGGAGCACCAAGAGAAAGGCCGTAGGGTAGTTTAAATTCCCGACAAATTTCCCATTAAAAACTTACTCGCATTTTTTTATTCCCCGTAAGATAACACGTACAAATTTGCTTTTATAAGTGCAGACTTTCATTCATTTGCTTATATAAATTTGACAAATTGACGTACGAACTTCGTACCTGCACAGTATTTAAGAAGAATGATCATAGTTTCTTATTCTTATCGTCTTTGACTCGAAATCGCTCGCACTTCACGTTATCCCCATTAATTTGGACTAAATTTGCATTTTTACTTTCTCCATATACTTAGTATAGGGGAAAGTATTGTATTCATGAAAAAATCGGCTCCAAGATTTCAACGGAAATACACGTTTTGAGGTCCCCTGAACAGGTTTTGACCATTTTATCGATGGTCTGTGTGTGTTAGTATGTGTATGTGATAGCTTTTTGTGGGTGCTCTAACTCAAAAACTATTAATCAGGTCAACGCGAAATTTTATATTTAACATTTTTATAAAAGTCAGAAGAACTGATTAGTATTTGGTAAAAATTGGTAGACAGGAAGTGGGTGTTTACTCTTGCCACTTATCCGTTATTTTGAAATATTTGCTTTAATATTTGATAAATGTAAAGATGTATCGGAATAAAAGTCGCAGGAAATGTAATTTTCTACAACCTTTGTTCAAAACATTTTTCCATATAATGCATTGTTTAAGAGATATCTTATATTTTTAGCTGCCACCACCACGCCACCTACCGACTACTGTTAACAATTGACGCTTAGTTACGTCTTAGTAACGCTCCTTTTTCTTTTCTTAATTGTTGGAGCTTTGTGGCTATACCCAATATTAGAAGGCTATGGTTTGAGTTTATTTCTGTTCTTTGTAAAGTCTAAAATTTTCTCGCAGTTTCTTAAAATATTTATTATGTAATCTATTTGGAATTTTTAGAAATATTACAGATATGGAGAAAGTCATGTGGTGGTCACATCAGATTTTTAACGATAAATACCTTGACGACAATGACATTGTTAAAGTCCGAGGACTGGAATGTTGTTTCGGTTTATTTATTTAGTTACTTAACAAATATTCTTATTTAGTGAATCGTGCTTAAACGTATGAGATAGAAAAAGAGTCAAAGGCCAAACTTGAGTAGTACTGCCGCAGAAGAAAATGAGAGTATAGCAAAATTCGATATATAATTAGCTATAGCAACTAATGACTAAGATGGTTCTGAAGTTTCTTTTTCCTGGAATAATGAAACAAGCATCACTGTTATGCAATCATTTGTTTAAAACAAGCAATATTCTGAAATCTATGCTTATTTTATGATAATGACGTATTATTCATAGCGAAATTTCCCCCTAACGAACGTAGTTCTAACTACTTCAGAATTAAAAATGAAAATACATCTCCGATCTTGACAAAATATAGACCTTTCATGCAATTCTTTTGTCTATTTTTCCATCCATCGCCCGATACATTTACGTCCATAATTCCAACTCTTGTTTTCTCACCAAACTAGAATTCTTCCAACCTATCCAGCCCATCTACTCTCTCCCTCTTCATTTACCTTCCCCATCCGTCAACCCTCCCCTTCCTCCCTTTCTCCCTCCGCTATCCCTCTACTATTTCAACACGCACACACACGGACACACACGTCTGCGGTGGAAATTCCACCATAGAAACGGAGAGAGAGGGATGGTTTGGAAGAATGGAGGAGGGGGAGAGGGTTAAGGGACTCCTCGCCCTTACCTTTCCGTTTAAAACCACTCCTCCTTTTCCCTCCCCATTCGCACGCTCCCCTCCCCCTCCGACTAAGCCGCTCCTTTCCTCCCCCTCTCTCTCTTTCTCCCCTTGCCCCTTATGCACCCACGCAAAACACGTCTTCGTCAGACGGTTGTATGTGGTGGTGTTGGCGGAGGCTGCAGGGGACTGCAAATACTTCCCCACTCCCTCCCCGCCCCTTTACACACACACACACACACACACACACATGTTGCCTGCCCAGTCTCTCCCTCCCCCCTCTTTCCTACTTGCTCCCCCACTCCTCCTCGCACTGTCACTCCCTCCTACCTCCCCTATCTCTTTCCAACGCTGTCTTTTCTTCCATGTGTACTTTCTTCGATTCCTTCCCACACACTTTCTTCTATTTCTTCTTCACTTGTCTTTCCTTCTTTCTCCACGCTACATCCTCCTCCAATCTCTCTTTCTCCTCCACCTTTCTCTTTTCTCTCTCTCCCTCACTAGTATATGTTTCATGACGAGGGGTTAGGTGGAAGATGGGACTTCTCAGTCTCAATCTTCTCCCAAATAAATATCAAATCAATCAATCAATCACTTTTACCTCCCTCCCGCCCCACCGTCTGTTTTTCCACAGCGCGATCTCCCTCTATCTTTCTTTTGTCTCCCACTCTCCAATCACTATTTACCTCCTATCATTGTTTATACACCTTATTCCTCTGTCTCTTCTCTTGCCTCCATTCTTTCATTTGCCATCCTTAATCTTTCTTTTTTCATCTCTCCTCTGTCTATCTACCTAAACTCCTCTTTCTTTTATTATTTCTCTCACCCATCTACTCCTCTCTTCGGTATCTTTCACCAACCTCTTCCACATTCCATCCTCCTCCCTTTATCCCTCCTCACTCTCATTTTACGTTCAAGTAAAAAAGCATTTCCAGTTACACTTTATTTTCCAGTCTTCCAGACTTCGCGGATTTTTACTGCCCTTCTTCCCGTCTTCGAATTTTTCTTCGAGTATTGTCCTACTTCAACCAAATCTGAATATTAATATTTTTGGCCAGAAAAATTCTTACTTCGGACCAGTTTTTAGAATGTTTTTCGTTTAATTATTATGCGTTCTTTGCACGAAATGAACGCATATTGGGGAGGTCGTTTCCGTCCGTCCTTATGTTTAAACTCGGGAACCGCTGGACGTACTTCGATGAAATTTGGGTGGCAACTAAGTGTCGCAGGAATCCGATTGGACACTCACCGTTTAGAGCCGCTAGGGTTGCCGAAGAGACATATGAAAAGACGTGTGGTGGGAAGTTTTTCGGGTAATGCCCTTCTTCAGCCGCAGAGAGAAGACAACTCATATTAATGTACACAAATGAAAACTGGAAGGAAAAAATAGAGAGAAGGTTTCAGCTAATAAGACGACTTGAAAGAGAAAGAGAACTATCAAGAAACGAAAAAGATAACGGAAAATGGGACTACGTGGTGAACCAAGAATAACTAACTGTGTGCGAGCGTGCGTATTCGTGGTATATTTTTAATTTGTACTTTCGTCTTTCCCTTCTTCCAATTCCCTCCTTCCTATCTTATTACCTCCCTTCTCATACGCTCTTTTACTTCCTGCTCCCAATTTCTGTCTCCTAACTCTCTCATTTCTTTATCTTAATCCTCCACCGTCACTTCCTCTTTTAATCTCTCTTTCCGTTTCATTTTTCTCTTCCCTTCTCTCTTAAATGTGAGAATGGACCTTATGGTCTAAATTTCGCCCGAATAATGACATTTATCTATCTATATATCTACCTCCTTCCCATTTCTTTGCCATCCCTTTCTTTCATTCTCCCTCCCGTAAGAAGGGACTACAAAATCGCCCGGATGAAGACGTTCGCCTGCCTGTCCATCCCTTCTTTTCTATATTCCTCTTTTTATCCCTCCTTCCTCTTTCATCCTTTCTCCCAATTTCCTTATCCCCTCCCTCTTCTTCCGGATACACGCCGTCTTCCCCCTCATCCTTCGCACTCATACCCTTGTAGTCCTTCCTATATCAGCGACCCCCTTTCTCCCCTCTTATTTCCTTCTCCCCCCTCTCTCTTTCCTTCCCCATCTCCCCTTCCACTTCTGCCATCCTCCCTCCCTATGCCGCTCTTGGGTGCATTGCTCTTATCCTTTCGCCGTCGTCGCAGTCTCAACGGGGTTTTTGACACCTACTGGTCGACGTCCGCCTATCTCAGAGTCGCCCCCTTATAAGTGTGAGCGTGTGTGTGTGCGCTCGCGAGAGAGAGAAGAAAGGTGAAGGGGAGGAAGAGGGAGTCACCGCGTAGAAGGAGGGAGCGAGGGAGAGGGGAAAGAGAGAGAGAGGTGGAGCAGAAATGTTTTTCTTTAAGGATAGGCTCCCACGGGATGGAGCTCCTCTCTCTCTCGCCGCTTCAAAGTATGGGCGGATAATGGAAGTCTAATTAATTCCGGACGCGACGCACCGACACGACATGGGAAGATGGAAGCTTAATCGAGGCTTCGGAGGAATAGGAGAGAGTAGAGAGAGAGAGAGAGAGAAGGGAGAGGAGAGGGAGAAAGGAGGGACGCTAACGATAGAGATGGAGGAGGAGGGAGTAGCGAGGAAGTGAAGGGAAAGTGAGGGAGGAAGGGATTGGAGGAGGGGACGGGGTTTGGTCTCGAGAGAGGAGTCCGCGAGAGAGGGAGTAAGAAGACGGAATAGTTCGGATCTTTCTTTCGTTGGATCCGTGCTTTGTGTAAACGCCGTCGACGAGCTTTGATTTCGTATAGTTGGAAAAGTTCGTTTGAGTCCTATTGGCCGTGCGATAAGGGAATCATCATATAATAGCACGAAAAAATTACGTCATCAAATGTCGACCAAAAAAAAGATTCTACACGCTGATGGAAGTTTTGAATGGTCCTTATATACGTCTGAATTTTATTATTTAAGCATCAAAAGACGCCCGTTAGTTTCAAAATTAAAGTTAGGAGTGAAAATGCGCCTTATGGTTTTTCTCTCACATGGCTGCAGAAACTGGTGTGTGGCCTATGATAAGCAATGACTTAGAATTGGGCCAATGCGGTTCTTTCATTTATTACGAAAATTTCGATTTCAACGAGTTCTATATAATTTTTGGTTAAATCAACGATTCAGTAAAAGTCCGGTTTCCATCCAAAGTCCTTTTCCTCCCCTTTCCTTATCAGTATCTTAATCTGAAAAATTTCCCGTGTTCACATTATAGTCCGTCTCACATGTTTTCTTTGCCTACCTCACATCAGCCATATCGTTCAACATTCCTGTCTCTGGAATAAACGTTTATGCTGCTTGCTAGTAATATTTTCTAAAATATATTGCACGTCATCCTTCACTACCGCCGTTATATATGTTGTTCGCTATATCAAATGGCCACGACCGCATCTTCAAAACTTCTAAATGTACAGCTGATTAATCAAATCTCAGGACAACATTCAATATCGAAGCCTTGACTAATCCAATTAGCAGATTTCTATTTATGTAGAGCGTCGATTAGTTCTCGTGAGTCTACCAAGGTCTCATTAAGCTCTCGCATTCTAGAGCTGATGAGTTGGGCGTGGGCGCGTAATGAAGTGGATAGGGAGTAGTGGAAGGGGTGGATAGACGAGACACGCAAATCAACCTCAGAGAAAAGTAGAGTCACAAGTGCATTTTAATTAAAGTTTCAGACATTATTAATTCTTGCGTACAATGCAAGAATCTATGTAGGCACACAGAAAACCGATCGACAAA
Organism: Tanypteryx hageni; assembly: GCA_028673005.1. Taxonomy (NCBI): domain Eukaryota; kingdom Metazoa; phylum Arthropoda; class Insecta; order Odonata; family Petaluridae; genus Tanypteryx; species Tanypteryx hageni. The sequence goes on along the minus strand of CM054115.1, from coordinate 53,622,114 downwards.
ACACTGAAAGAGGGTGTTATTTCCAGTCCGCATTCGTATCATATAGAACCGAACGTACGCATTACTTTAGATAGCACATCATTTTAGTATAATTTTTTACCAATGTTTGGAATATCACATTGGGAAAATAATCCATTTCGTTATTTGCCGACAGAACAAAAAATGGAATAAAACAATGCATTTCGATGGAAATAATGTTACCCAGTTAAATTTTACAAGGGAAATGTCTTTAAAACTTTCCTCGATTTTTATGCGAGGAAGATATTGCAACAGTAATTTACCTACATTGTTGAAAAATCTTAACTTTTCATATCGATAAGGGGTATTATCGGCGTATCCACTGACATAAATAAAGAGAGTCAAATGGAAAAGTACCATAAAGAAAATGTTGAAATTTTTAATAACACATTCGTCGCGTCACTTGCAATAACAGAAACATTATTAAAGTTTTTAATACATTTATACATGTATCTCGTTAAATGACCTCCGTCAAGCAACAATTAAACATCATATTTTTCTCTCCCTAGCTCATATATGATTTGCACGATAGCGATTAAAAAATTATTTGGATAGAGGACAGCATTTACCACAAAAAAGTCCCTGGGACCACAGAATTACAACTTTAGTTTTGTAGATCAAAATTCGAGAAAGTCCCAAGCATAACATCGCATATTTTGTTTAAATCGGTCACTAGGACGATTCTACTGACAAACAATTAAAAAACAATATTTTTCTCTCCAAATCTTATGTAATAATAATAAAGAACGCTTCCGAAATCTCTGTCTATTCCATTCATGGAGTATACTTGTCATTCTTGTTCTTTCTCCTAAACGTATTTTTCATCAGTTTTTTCCAATATATTTACGTTTTCCGAAGAACATTCTAGAAAGACGGGTCGGGGAAAATACGAGGTGCAACGCACGACGTGCACGGAACACCGACACATCCGAAGACTATAGTACTCAACGCTTCCGTTGAAAAATGAACATAAAACCCAGAACTTCTTAATGACTCATTAGAGGGGAAGAGACAAACGCGGAAGAATCCATAAATCTCACATCGTTAAAAAAAAAGAAATAAAAACGAAAGGCGTTTACAATTGTTTTTGCAGATCGTAAAAAAGACGCTTCTGAGACGCGAGGGGCGTACGAAGCCGACCGGAAGCGACAAATTCATAAATACTTAATGTCGGGAGATCACGTGATCGAGAGAAAGAGAGGACGATAGGAACGGACAGAATAGACAATAGGTATGTGCACAAGTTAATTTCCCACCTCCATCCTATCCCCCTCCCACTCTCCCCTTTCCAATAGAAGCGAGTTCTTCAAGTGACCTTCACCTTGGGAGATACTGGTAGTCACACACCACTAACCCTCGAGTCCTATAACTCTCCCACTTGGCTTCTCCAACGCCAGACTGCCTGAGGCCAAAGCGTCTGCACGGCGAGTGTGTGTGTGTTTGTATGTGTGTGGACTACGGCGAGTGTGTGTATGCGATGCCGTCTGCATCCGACATACTTAGAATGAGCGAGAATGGGTCGAGCGTCGGAGGCGTGAGCTAAATTCTCTTTAAGTCCGCCGTTCTTGATGCTAGGCCTGCGTTTCGAGCGCAGCATTGTGAATGGAAACCCTTGTCTGGTTTCCTTTTCAACGCGGCAGACAGACGTTCCCCTCCACTCACTCTACCCCTTCGCTCTCTCAAATTTTTCTCACAGAGAATCCACAGACTTGGAGGGTTTGAGAGAGAAAGAGAGAACGAGACGAAGAAAAAGAAACAATGAAATAAAATGATTGAGTTAACTTAAAGAATTATATAAGAACGCACCCGTAAATAAATCGGACGCTACTTATCGGATCTAAGCAACGAAAAGTGTCTAAACAATGAATATCTCTTTTCTCGGGCAATTTACAAAGGACGTTTAAGGGTTCTTTTATTGGTAGAGTGGGTGTCAGAATTAAATCGAACAAAGTTTAAAAAATGAAACAATTAATAGAGAAATTATGAAGGTTATTCATTATGAAGGGTACTCCTCAAGTTCATTTTTTTAAAATCTTTCAGTGGGTTTATTGCAAAGCACTCAGAGTCAACTCAATCCAAACTTTTTCTATACCTTTTTCTTAGCTTTGTTGTCAATCGCCATACTCCCTTTTTCCTGCTCAGCTAAAATCATTTTTCTAAAGATCTAACATCCTTCACCATTTATTCCTTCCAAAATTCGAAATATTACTTCTCTCTGCATTTAATCTATTGAATGAAGTCCCATCTTGACGAATTTCCTCATTTTTCCACCTTTTCTCATCTCGCTACGGATTACTTAAACTGAAAGCTTTAGCAATCTAATATTACTAATAGAATATTATCTTGGTATCTCTGTACCTCGGTATTTCCCTCTGGATCTCCGTATTTTATGTGGGAGTTACGTTCACGAGAAGCAATGCAGCATAATTTCCATTCTCATTTTGAAATTACTTAGAATCGTCGTACCAACATGGTACTTGAATCAAACAACGCCTTAAACATTTAAAATTCATTTTCCTACCGTCGATATTGAAATACGCGTCGAATCGGACCATATATTCGCTTTGAACAATAAAATTTCACGTTTCTTTTGATTAAAAATCTTCCGTTGGCAAGGGCAGTCGCATTGTTGCTATTTTAACAAATTTAAAGCAACGATTAGAGGTTCACCACCTCTCCACCCCCTGGCGCTTTCAGTCTCCCTACCGTCTAATTTTTCGGCGATAATGACAAAAAAAAGCCTTATGGGCAGTTCGTGTCCGTCCGTCCGCATATTTCATCTGCAAGAGTACTGGACGGATGTTCGTGAAATTTGGCATTTAAGATATAAAGGCGAAGAAAATAAGAAAATGATATAAATGACTCGCGTAGCCTAATCGGGAGTGCCACTTTACTGGTGACAAAAAATGAACTTTTCTTCGCATCTCGTAAAATACCCCGTATAACAAAAGCCTTCAACAATATTGTAGAACTAGTCAAATAGTATATGTTTTGTTTGGTATATTTTTATCGGAGTAGCCGATTTAAAAAAAGTGATACGAGAAAGTCATAATTCATTTTGTACTTACAAGGAGAACTACGACCTTCGGGTCACAGATTTCGATGAAACGCGACCAGGCGATTATGCATCGAAAATAAGGAGAACAGTGTCGAATTGTTGATAAGAAAGGGATTGGATGAGGGGATGGAGTGCCTAGCTCCTACGGCGTATGCCTGGGTTCGATCTCAAATGTTTTATTTTTTTTCAAATTATCCAGGTTTTATTTGAAAAGTAATATTCTCCGGTAAAAATACGTTGCACAATTTTTAATTGGAGGTAATGAACGCAGAAACATATAATAATGGGCATTTTAAATATTGCAGTCAATGAAACAATGGTTCGCAGCATGAAAAATGACGTCATGCAAGAATGGTCATCTATTATCATATATTATTGTCACATAAATTATATATTATTGATAATATCAGCCTTGCCTTGGCGGCCAGCGATCAGAAGAGAAAATAATGAATATTATGAATATCCTCGAATATTTTGCATACGTTAACGTGAAAAAACACGAAAGTTAATTGTGGAGTCATTAATAAAGAATTAAAAATGCCCATCATTATATGTCTTTGCGTTCACTACCACCGAATAAAAAATTATACGGCGAATTTTTTACCGGAAAATATTACTTTTCAATCAACGCTTGGATAATTTGAAAAAAAAAAGAAACGGAAACATTTGGGATCGAACCCGGGCCCACGCCGTAGAAGTTAGGCAAAACTATCCACTCCGCCATTCCATTGACAATGAAGCATATTAACTTGCTTGCGATGGTTTTGCATATTTTCGACGCTGATTTTTCGAACTCAAGGGCCCATTCACAAAAACACCGAGGCACGGGTCCCCTTAATTTTGATGTAGGAAAAATGTTCACGTTTTTAATTGTTGTCAACGAAAACAATCTTCGCGACCACTGATGTAAACAATATCAGCTGTAAATACCTATTTACGTTTAATTTTCTTTCGTGCATAAATTCAGTATTGGGGAATTTGGTTAAAATATGTCTACCGATTTCAATTTTGGTCTAAATCGAACAACAATGATGACCACTTTAAATGAAGACCTACAATGTTATTTTGTTTCAACTCGAAATCCGCTGGACGTATTTTGATGAAATTTGGTATTAGCGAGTTTTGCTAAAATTGGTCAATTGATTCCAATTTTGGTTAAAATCGGACAATAATTATGACTACTTTGTATGAAGACCTACATGAATTTTACAATGCTTTTCGTTAAATTCTCATCTGAGCGAAAAATATTGAGAACATTTTGAAATCTCAAAGAACGCATTTGGAAACTCTGTGTACTCCGACATGGAGTACACCTTTCCAATCTTGTTCTAATTTGCCTTAGAGGAAAAACGCTTGTAATTTTGTTTTGATTTGTTTGCATAACAGAAAAGGGTTATTTTCTGTTATACGCCCCTCTCTAATAATAGGTTTTTATGGGTAGCTATTCTATAAAGAAAGAATTATAAATCATCAGGATTTTATAATAAGATACTAAATAATACTAAATCACCAAATTCGAAATTATATTATTTATTTATTAATTTTTACCATGTTTTGGTGGAGAAAACAATGTAATATCTCGTAAAATACACTCAAAGGGACATTCATATTTTGTTGTGTTGCCACAGGAATTCCGCCATGTAGGAATCAACCCTTGATCTATTTGTTCCATATTCTCTTACTTCTTTCTTTTAGGGATTTCCATGTTCTTTCTAAATTTTGAGTGGGAGCTCCTGTTCCTGGGACCGCAAAATTGTACTATTTGTGATTAACAGTGCGATGCTCGAATCCTTCCTCAGATCGACTGTTGAATGCTCGCCATTTATCTGATAGGATTATAGAACCGGGATGAATCCTTTCATGAATTATAGCTACCAAAGTCAAAGCACTACGGTCTTGCACTTTAAACATGAAGCAATCTTTTTGTCTCACGGCAAATTCCTCCAAAAAGGCACCGCTGAGGCAGCAATCTTCCTGCTTGGTTTTTACGTCGAGCCAACAACGTCTCATCAATTTCAATAGTATGGCCTAAACCACCTATTTTCCCGCGTGTTTTCGTAATTTCCACATGCAAACTTCTCTCATATACACACACCAATCAACACGACTCATGGTTCATAGGCTGTAGACTTAAAAAATTGGACGTAAGGACTGTGGATATATAGGTAGTGGACGTATCATCCTGGAAGCCTCAATAACTTTCCATTCTCTTTCGATCAAACCTTCAGAAGCTACATGGCAGCACTAATTTTAAATATTAAGCTGCTCACCGTTCACATTGAAGTCACGGGTTCGATTACGGGAGCGTTTATTTTATCCATTTGATTAATACGGGGATAAATGTAGCATGTTAATCATTTCCGTATTAAAATTACTTAAAATCACCGTAGGGATTCGAGACTTAAAATAACGAGCGACTTAAAGAACAAAATTTCATTTTCTAACCGTTGATTATTGAATACGCGTCGAATCGGTCCACAAATTAGTTTTTTGCGCGAAAATCAGACATTTTTACGTGAAAATCTTTCCTCGTTAAGGTGATTTGCACTGATGTTTTTATGACTGACTGGGATTATTATCATGGGTCGCATTTGTTCACAAATTCGCGAAATTTCGACGCTTTTTTGAAGTTTAAGCAATACCTTGATTACGATAAACAATACTAAGGTAACGAGCATAAATAAATATCCTATTGTTCATTGATATTGTGTAATTGAGGGCTCCCAAGCCAGACATAGAGCTTACTGAATTTTTTAAAAGATTTCGATTACATTTTCGTCGAAAGCTAAGATTTAATTTTCGACTAAAAACAGGAGAATAAAATTCGTAAATTTTAATTTAATGAAACAATATTTCATATAAACTGAAAAGTATAAAATAAATAATTCACATTATGGTATTTTCCAGAGAGTAAATTTTTTTGGCCATATAAAGGTTGTCTAAAGTGATGTTTAACAAATAAATATCCATTTTGTATGTAATATTTGCACCTATAACACGCTGAAAGAAATACGGGAGGGAGGAAGAGGATGAATGGGAAGAGGAAAAAGAATAGGAGGTAGAGAGGGATGGAGAATGGGGAGGAAGAGAGAGGGAAAATAGGATGGAGAATAGGAGGGAGTGGGAGAAGAGGAGGGAGAGAGAATGAGAGAAAAGGAGGGAGAGAGAATGGGAGAGAAGAGAGAAGGGAGGAAGAATGGGAAGTACCTTAATTTTAATACTAAATCTGCACATACCCGTCATATTTGACGGGCAACTACGCTAGTTAGTAAATAATACTATAACAAAGTTAGTAAATAATTAGATGGGGTGTATAAAAGAAAAGAACCCAAAAAGTCATAATATCGCTTTTATTATTACAAATATAAAGTTCTTAAAATATAATTACAATAAAATTAATGTCACTTTGGCAAGATCGATTGTTGCGCCGTGTCTATTGGGCATGTGAACTGTTTCAAATGTTTATACGATGAAATTTTTGGCTAAACTTGTAACAAGACTGAAATGAATGCCATTTTATGAACGTTAAGTGCCATTCACTTCCGAAAAGGAACGAAATCGAAGATGTGAAATAAGTATGATTATATAAAAATCTTCGATATGTAGACAGCACAAGGATGGCATGGTGGACGTTTCATTTGAATTTGAGGGCCACAACACGAATTAGGGACGTGAACGGAAGAACAAATGAAAGAATGAAATTTTATTTTTAACGATCAAGTTGGTTCTGATATATAACGTTATTGACAATTGTTTTCTTTGGGAATAAATAAGGATTTAGTTACTTTATGTTTCTATTTTGAATCAAATTTTGACATTTTAAAGATACGAATAAATATTTCAAATAATAAATAAGTAAATATGGAGACTACGGCGAAATTACACATCAGCTACTGATGATGAGAGCATTGCTCTCGAAATACGTATTTAGTACGTTTACCTCATCCTTAGAGATCTTGTGTGCGTGTTCGAGTGCTTGCGTGAGTGATTGTTTCGTCTGTTAGGTCCCTGTCGTTGCCGGAAGGCACATAAACCTACAGGCCGCTGTGTGCGATACTAGGTCCCGGGCGTGGTTTAATCTCCCGTAAATCTAGTATTATTTCCCCTTTCCTTCTCCTTTCATTTTTTCCCTTTACCTCTTTGCTTGTGCGTGTGTTTGTGGTTGCTTAGTAGGTCCCTGTCGCGGTCGTACTGACTCACAAACCTTCTAGCAACGGTGTGATTTTTTTGGCTCCCTGGCGCAGAGTAATTTCTCGCAAACCCGGTCCGTTTCCTTTCCACCTTTAGGATTAGTGCTTGTGCGATTGAGTGAGTGAATGTGTGAGTGACATCAGGTCCCTGGCGTGGAGTAACAACCCCTAAACCTGTAAGTTTATAATTTTTATTGTCTTTTGCCTTTTCCTGCTTTTCCTCCCCCTTTTTCATTGTGTCTATAATTTTGAATTTTACGGTTAAGGAGTCAATTCTATGTAACATTTCAAATAATGATAAGTGCAAAAATTTAATTTAAATAACAATAATAAATTCCTTCCTTCATATTGACGGGCTTTTGCACTTGTAGCTCAAGATCTAAAAGCACTGACCTAAGCCTTTGTTTGAGTACAGCTACATTTTCATCGAAAAAGAACATTGGGGGCGAAATATTTTCTAAAGCGAATATTCCTTCTGAAATAAAAACAAGGCAAGTGTATGGCGAATCACAAATAGGCGCGTTTCGTGCGACCGAGTATTTGAAACATAACGAAATACTTTGAACGAACGCACATCATAAAACAGCAAAACACCACTACCCGATTATATCTCTCTGTCTACTAAAAATTTCTTCCCGCCGTGTTGGCGCATTAATAAACATATTGCGTCATTTTAATGAAGCGAATATCAGAAATGATACCAGGGAAATATAAAATCTTTATTTTTCGATTTATTTCCTAATCAGTTGTAATTGATCAAAAATCGAAAATTATTTAAAACACAGCGCAATTGAACTGAGTAGTTGTAACATCTGCGTTCTTTTCTTCGTAGCAGATAATCTATTTCCTTCCGCTTACAAAATGCTGCATGCGCACGTAATGATATCAAATGTATTTTCGTAATAATAGCACATCTTATTCACTTCACTTACTGCGAAGATTGTTCACGCTGACAACATATCCATGCATAAATTTTTCTAAGTTAAAAGCGAATTACGACTTTGTTTGATTTTATTGAATACGGCGACTCTTGCAATAAAAGTGTATTTGGGAAGAAATATTTTATTTAGCTAATTCGACAAATTTTGTTTGAAAACTTTTTCGATATGACATATTTTGTGGGATATAACGTAAAGTTCGTTTTTTTTTGTTTCCAAGAAGGTGGCACCCTTGGGCTATGTAAACCATTTGTGCCATTTTCTTACTGTCTTTGGCCGTATAAGATATCAATAACAAACTTCATGAAAATCGGTAGAAGCCGAGAACGAACAAACGTACGGATGGACGGAACGAAGCTAATGGGCGCTTACGTTGAAAAAGTAACGCGCCTAAAAATTATAACTAATTTTACTTTCGAAAAGAACTCGTAAAGGGAGGAAATCTTTACTTTTGAAGGAGAAATGTATCATTTAAAACCGAAAAGCATCCATGACAAGTGACAAACCGTGCCAACGTTACCGATTTTTTCGGTTGTACACCGATTAACTTTCAGTAATGACTCAGGGTGGTTATAACTTATTTCTTAATTTGTCTCAATTCGGTCACGCAGTTCACTTTTCAGTATGTAGATTCTTTGATTTTGGTATCTCTCACTTTAAACATTCCTCCAGTACAAATTTGTGTAGCTTAAAATTTTCATTGGTTGGCTGAAATTTCATCGTGGAAAAATCGTAGAAATGAAAACAAATATTTTGATACCCTTTAAAGTTGACTATCCAACTTTTATCAAAATAAGTTTTTACTATTTTTCTCACAAATCAAGATTACACCTAGTAACACAGCCGGGAAGTTTGGAGCCCGGGGAACGACAGGAAGACACCGCCTCCGAGCCCTCATAAATTTATAAATAAGTATTTAAATTATCTACTAAATAATACATTGAATTTGTTACTACAAATACATAAATTCGATCCAATAACCACATTTTTGAAAAATATTTATAACAGAATATGTGCTCGCGTCTTGCCTGTTTCCATATATATATATATATATATATATATATATATATATATATATATATATATGGATGTCAACAAGGTGTTGGGATGAGGAAACCCCACCATCCCATCGAGCAATATGCTAATTACATAATTCACGCAGTCGCCCAGCCCAACTTTCCCGACCTCCTTGACCACAACGACAATTTGACGAAACCAGAAAGACACGCAATTTCTACGTTGAAACGCAACGACAAAATTATTATCCTCCCTGCAGAAAAAGGTACCACCACCGTGGTAATGGACCGCTCGCATTACAACGACGAAGCCCTCCGCCAACTATCTGACCAAACTTCTTACCTTCCTCTCCCCTCCAACCCCACTGACCGCCACTCCTCCGAAATTTCTGCATATCTGCGTTCCGTGGGAAAACAAGAAGGCCTCTCTGATTCCACCATTTCCCTGATGATCCCCAACACACCCCGGACCCCAACCTTCTACCTACTCCCAAAAATCCACAAACCCAACATCCCCGGCCGCCCCATTGTTGCCAGCTTTAATTCTCCCACGGAACGCATCTCTGCCTATGTTGACTCCCACCTACAACCTCTCGTCCGTCAAATCCCATCCTTCATCAAAGACACAAACCACTTTCTACTACGCCTAAAATCACTCCCTTCCCCTCTCCCACCTAACACAATTATGTCCACTATAGACGTCTGCTCCCTCTACACCAACATCCCTCACAACCAAGGACTGTCCGCCCTGAGAAAATTACTGGACTCCAGACCACCTGACACAAGACCATCCTCCCATTTCCTAACGAAGCTGGCTGAAATGGTGCTCCAAAAAAACAACTTCTCTTTCGGAGGGCGCCACTACCTACAAATAAAAGGTACCGCGATGGGCACTCGCATGGCGCCCTCCTATGCCAATGCCTTCTTAGGTGAATGGGAGGAACGCTTTCTGGACGTTTCCCCCAGACCACTCCTATGGCTGAGGTATATTGACGATATTTTTCTTCTCTGGACACATGGACCCGACTCGCTACAATCCTTTTTACAACGCCTCTCATCCCACCCCACGCTTTCCTTCACCCACCACTCCTCTGCCTCCAACATCACCTTCCTGGATGTCGATCTCTCCATCCGGGAAAACAAAATCCACACCAGCGTGCACCTCAAGCCTTCCAACCGCCTTCAATATCTCCAGTTCAACAGCTGCCATCCCCTCCACACCAAAACCTCTATTCCCTATGCCCTAGCCCGACGAGGGCGGAGAATTTGCTCGGACAGAGATTCCCTGTCCGAGTACTGCTCCACCCTTGAACATGCCTTCTTACAGCGCGGATACCCGCCGGATCTGATCCGAGACCAAATCCGGCGGGCAGTCGCACCCGCCACCCCTAACTCCCACCCCAATACCCACACCACCACCGATTCCACCCTCCAACTCACCCTAACCACCCTGTATTTCCCCGGCATCCACGACATTCTGAAAAACATCCTGAAAGCCGCCCACCTTATCCTCTCATCCTCCCCTCACCAGATCCCATTTCCCAGACCACCGATGCTCTCCTTCCGCCGTCCCCCTAATCTGGCAAATATTCTATGGAAGAAAGAACCCCCAGCACCCACGCCTTTACACCCTGCCGGATCTTACCCCTGCGGTAGACCCCGATGTCTAACATGCCCAATAAACCCCCCCTGCAACTCCTTCTCCAGTCCCACAGCCAACATCACCTACCCCATAACTTCCACCACCAACTGCACCACCCGCAATATCATTTACCTCCTGAGATGCACCCAATGTCCCGCCTTTTATGTTGGCCTCACCAGCAATCCCCTCAACATCCGCATGAATGGCCACCGCAACAGCGTCATTCTCAAACGACCGCTGCCGGTGGCCGTTCATGCGAACAAACATAATTTAAAGTTCAACAACTGCTTCACAGTGAGAGTCATTCGCGCTCTCCCCGACAATGCTTCGGCTCCCCAACTCCGTCAATGGGAGCTTTCGCATATCCATCTCCTAAACTCCTTCACTCCCCCAGGCCTCAACCTTCGATAGCTTTTCACACCCTTTCTGTCTTCTCCCAACACCCTACCCATCCCCAACCCCCTCCGTTTCCTCCAATCCTCGACCTTTCCGCACTACCCTTCCACCCCAATACCTCCACCCAGTGTCACCGCCATCAGTTCTCTCTCTGTAGCTGAAGAAGGAGTAGTTCCGAAAGCTTTACGTTTGTGATGTTTCTGTGTTTTTGTGTTATTTTACGTGTGTCGCTTCGACATCCCCGGGGCCTCGCCAACCTGAAGTCGTCTGATTGGTGAGTGCTCACTGGGTTTCCTCATCCCAACACCTTGTTGACATCCATATATTCATTTTACCTTTCCTTTTCCGTAAGTTGTTATATATATATATATATATATATATATATATATATATATATATATATATGCATACTGCAAGCGTTCAAAAAATCTCCCTACACCAAGATATAAATTCATGAATAAACCCACATGACAGCATTTGAACTACATATATAAGATAATAGTTTTAATTTTCTGCGAAATTAAGGTATCTATCCGGAATTTCTAAATTCTCTGGTAATCGGCTTCGCGTCCAAATTTTCCAATTTCAAGTTTCATGGCTAAGATGACCCTTTTTAAGCAATAACTATAATCATCATTAAGACAATAGCTTATATGTTACACTAAAATTTATGTAAAAATTGGGCTATTTTGTGTGTTAGGATTATGATTTCATCATCCGCGCCTTTTAGTATGTACCTCGATAAAAAATTAATTTAAAATTATCACGTCATCATATATTTACGTGGTTGACTGAAATATAATGGATTAAAATGCAGTATAAGCAGTAAATCAATGCTCTTGTAGTATGGAAAATCATTTCCAATTGAAATGCATTGAAGTCGTTGCTATGGTAGTTTATATTTTTAATTGTTGAAGACCGAAAAAATTTCATAATTTTATGATTAAAATCAAATTTTTACGCAAATTCAGCATGAATTTTAATTGTCTTCAAGAAAAATAAACCTCTCTCTTTTATCCACAGTACAGTGCATGTAGCGACTTTGTATCTTAATTTTAAATAATTTAAAAAAGCAATTTTATATAACCCTGGAGAGTTTTCAATGCTTCTCTTACGGGTGTTTAAAATTGAACTTTGGGGTAAAAAACACCCCTTTAATATAATCTTTTCTGAAATTTCGGAATTTTTTTCCAAAGTTTGTAGCCAAAGCCCTATATTCATGCCAAATTTCAGCTCTGTAACACTTCTAGAAGTACCTTAGGTTTTATATGATTATGACACTCCTGCCCCCCTTCTCCGACACTGGGAACTAGCACATATCCATCTTCTCGACTCTTTCTCTCCGCCTGGCCTCAACCTCCGCTAACCCTATTAGCCCCCTTACAATGTTTCCTTGTTACTTTGTAACTATTCGGACTCTACCTCATCACACTCCCTCTTTATTGGCTATCCACCCCTCCTACTCCCCACCTCCTCCAATCATCAACCTTCCCACATCACCCTGTCATTCCCCGCCCAGTGTGTCACTTTACGTTACTCTTTCGCTGAAGAAGGGCTTAGGCCCGATAAGCTTGCGTGTGTTTTTGTGTTCGTGTGTTTTACGTGTCTCTTCGACGCCCCCAGCAGCCTGCCAGCTTGGTCCTCAACTTGGTGAGTGTCCGCTGGGCTTCCCTCAACACCTTGTTGCCACCCTCACTACCTTTTCTTTTCCTTTAGTTAATATATATATATATATATATATATATATATATATATATATATATAGTAGAAGGTGCTTGCATACTGCAAGCATTTCATCTCTTCTTTGGAAACATTAATTTTGCAGCGAGATATTTCATCATGGGAAATATTTCTTTAATTTAAAAGATTTCTCCTCGGGAGCAATTTTCGTTTTTTTCCTTATGGAACACTAATGGTGTAAAACAATAGCTAATATTTGCAATTTTAGGAATATTATACTTTTTCCACGGTGGATTAATAATTCCACATATTTCTTCCAAATTTTAAATTTGTAGCACATTTAGAAGTGAAATAACAATTATCAAATTGTTTAAATTTAAATAATTTTTAACGGCCGCAATAGGAATTTTATGGATAAATGGAAATGTTCATTCGCTTAAATAGACTTAACTCTAAATAACCTTAAAATTTCAGCTCTCTAATTTGCCCCGCAGTATCTAAATATTTACCTATTTGTTTAAACTTGAAGAATTTTTAACTGCCAAACAATTTAAAATATCAAAATTTGTATAATCTATATTTCGTTTTTTACAAATCCTACCTTTAAAAAAAATTTCAGCTCCGTAGCACATGCGGAAATACATAAACCTTGAAAATTTGTTTAAACAATTGCGAATTTTTAGCGGCCACATTGTTGCACTTTTTCAACATTTTCGTTTTTTCTAGTCGGTTTTGCACAAAATCCTACCTAAGAAAAAAATTTCGAATCTCCAGCTCATCTGGAAGCGCCTAAACATTAGTATCCTCCTATATATATGTTATCATTATATATCAACGTTTCTTACAGAGGAGGATATAAATAACATACTAGTAGTTGGTGCTTGCATTTCATCTCACCTTGAAAAAACATTTTTCAGACAGACATTTCATCAATACAAATAGTCTTTTAATTCTAAAATTTCATCTCCGCAGCGGTTTTCGTTTTTCCCACATGTAAAAATAATAGTTTAAAACAATCCCCAAATGTTGCAATTTTAAATATTTTACACTATCTTCATTATGGGGTACAAATGATACACATTTTAGCCAAATTTTAAAGTTGTAGCACTTCTATAAGTAAAATAATATTTTTCTAATTGTTTAAATTTAAATAATTTTTAACGGCCGCCGCAATTCATATATGGTAAAATTGAAATGTTTATTTGTGCAACTTCACTACTCTGGTAATAATTTGAAAATTTCAGCTTCCTAGCTTATCCCGTAGTACCTAAACAGTTATCTATTTGTTTAAACTTTAAGAATTATTAACTGCCAAACAAATTAAAATATCAAAATTTGTATAATCCCTGTTTCGTTATTATAAGCTTTCCACCTATAGAAAATTTTTAGTTCCTTAGCACATTCGGAAATACATAAACCTTGAAAATTTGTTTAAACAATTTCGAATTTTTAGCGACCGCATTGCAGAACTTTTTGAAGATTTTCGTTTTTTCTAGTAGGTTTTGCACAATCCTACCGCCAAAAATAAATTCGAATCTGCCGCTTTTCTTGAAGTGCCTAAACATTAGTATCCTGCTATATATATATATATATATATATATATATATATATATATATATATATATATATATATATATATATATATATATATATATATATGTTATATTACTCCTCTGTAAGGAACGTCTATATATAATGATATCCTATATATGTAAGGAGCAGCTATTTATGATGATTCCTGCTACAAGCCATACCTATATAGCACATTTGATTCTATCCAATATACTTATCTCCTCCATTATTTAGCATTATTTCGTCCGTAACATCCGCAAATCCATTTTTCCCGATCGACCACTTCCTCGAGCGCAAAAAAATAAAATTAAATTAAAAAACCACAATAGATCGACCAGTTTAATCGACCGCGCCCGTTAAGGTCTCTCCCTCTCTACGCGGGCACTTAAGAAATCTGTCCCTGGTGTCGGTGGACGCATGGTTAATGTAGCAATAAAAGTGCGCGCCACGTGCATCCCATATGGCGTATTCCACGCCGAGGGGGTTATCAGGGTCATGCGAATGGCCGACATCATTCACTCCCTCCCCCCTGCCTAGATGCCCTCTCCTCCTTTCCATTCTCCTACTCTCCCGTGTCCGCTAATGCGTCGAATGATCCGGAGAGATTAAAATAATGACATTAGGGATTAAAAAAGTGATGAAAAGGGAATGAGGAGGACCAGTGACCATGATGCAACGCGCTATACACGTCGCCTTGAAGATCTCAGAGAGGCGTTTTCTATCCGGTCGACTAGACTGCACAGGTTCTTAAACTGTGGGTCGCTAAAAAGATTCTGGGGGGGTCGCAGCAAACATTGATAAACGTGAGTAAATTAAATATTTATTACATGGAACTATTGAAATTATTATACTCTACAACCTTTTATTCTATATTTGTTTAGTTTATTGCAGAAATAAACGTCGTCAAGCATGATTACACGAATTATACTAGAGTATAAAAAACCTAACTTAACTAGTACTGCCAGGGATAGCTAATAATTTCGTCTTATGAAAAGAGGTCGCGGATAAAAAAGTTTAAGAACCTGTGGACTAGAGGATAATATAACGATACCCTGCAAGTGTTTAAAGGGGAGCATTCGATCACTTTGGGGGAGGAGGGACACGACCTAATTTCTCACCGTGGTCTTCTTATAGCGCTCCTCGCGTATGTAGGCTGGCAATGATATATATATATATATATATATATATATATATATATATATATATATATATATATATACACGCCCACCACCCGTTCAAATCTCCTTTCGCAAAGAGCTGCCATTGAAATGGACGCTGAGTAGCTTTCCGTGTAAGTAACTCGACACCCGCCATTAGCTGCAGGTTAGAAACGATACCCCCCCCCCCCTTACACTAGAGAAGAGAAATATCCCGAGAATATAGTTCAGTGCTTAAGGGCGAGGCGCAATATCCACGAAGAAGGCTAGGTTTGGGGTTTCAGGTAGAGAAGGGACCTTCCGAAGAAGGGTTTGCACTGGTGTCGCGGTGGGCGTAGAAAATGCGCGCCGTCATTGTGACGGCGTGATTGAAGCATTGCCCTGAATTGGCGAAGCAAGATACAGGGGAAGATGAAACGAAAAAACAAAAATTCGCGCTGTAATTTGGCCCAGTTTGTAACGATAATATAAAAACCCATAAATTAACTTTGCTCATCAACATTTGGCCGTATTCAGGAAAACCATTAGGTCAATCAGGATAGTTCACTACATTTTAATAACTTTTCTATTAACCTCACCCGCATACATATAGTCATATGCAGAGGCGGGATAAGACATTTTTGTGACCTTGGCAACGTTTGAAAATTACGCTCTACTCCTAATGAAAGTATACAGTACACAATATTATCTCTCAAAACTAGTTAATTCACGGTGTCGAGGTTAAATAAAATATATTTTATAATATAAAACGCCCCATTTAAAAGTTCAAATTGTTATTTGTCGCGCCCCTAAATATATTGCTGTAGTTATATGTAGGTTTAATAATAACTCGGAACCAGTAAGAGATCCAAATGGCTCAAAGGCTTGGTTTGAGAATAGAACTTCAACCTAATTTACACCCATACTAACAGGAAAAAAATCATCTTCGAGTGAGGGCTATTTCGTTTATATAAATCGAGAATACACACACATACCTTTGTTAAAAAACTTTCCAACGATGAAATGTTAATCTGAACTAAATCACATAACAGTAACAGATTATTAAAAATAAAAACGAAAGAACCAAAATATTTCATCCCCCTCTATCACGTACAAATAAACAAGTAGTGAAATTATTATGAAACATTCCTTACCCTTAAAGATTGATCTTTCTACAGAAAAGGAATGGCAGCAGCAAATGCGACAGAACAGCAGCCACAACCAAAAGAGCATCGCAAAATCAGCGTCAGACAAGTATCGAACGCGGACAATGATCGAACCTGGTAAGTAATAAAAATACTTCGACATTCAAACATTAAAAAAATAAAATAACGTTATATATCTTTATCCTTTTCATAAATGATAGCCTTTTGTTGTTTAAAGTTCGAAGTCTAAATAAACCAAGCAAAATAACCTCCTCTTACTAGTTACTTCGAAGCTTGGGGATTGTATAAGCAAGTTTAAATAATTGATCGGAGAAACTAAGAGTAAAATATATAAAACACCCAAGACTCAACAATTTAAAATTCACCGTGTCAAAGATATAATATTTAATAGTATCTTATGGGCGCTGTATTCGTCTATTATGGTTTCGCGTAGAGGGGTAAAACCGAGAGTGAAATGACATACGAATTTTTAAATGACTATCTATTTCAAAAAGTATATTTAAAATGCTTTCTAATAACAAAATTCACATTCAACAGGCTGGAAACAATTACGAAGGAGAGGAAAGCTCAGAAAGATTGGGAGAGAAAATGGGGATTCATTTTGGATATGCAGAAGGTAAGAAAGTTGCGAAAAGTAAGATCTAATGCACAGAAAAACTTAATGTCGCCTAAAGAAAAATCGCATACATATTATTTCCCGTTGTGATCAGCTGAGTGAACTAACGCAACTCTTGAGGACATCAGAGCCATCACTACATAGTTTTCAATTTTCCTAGACTGGATAATTTGCGATGAAAGAACTGTCATTTACTCGCGCCAGTAAATTTATCGCAACAGAAACTGAAAAATCTCTTACAGGAATTGGACGAAGAGATAAAGAAGTTACCTCGTCCTAGGCACAGGATGAACAAGGAAAAGGAATTTAAGCCGAAGGTGGCGATACAAGTTTTTCCATCTCCACCTATCCCCAATACAAGTTCAGGTATGAATACGATACTTTTCATTCTCGTGATTTTCGTCAGAACCGATGATGAAAATATTGTTAAATGGAGAAAGATCACAAGCCATAATTGTAATTCACGATCAACGGTTTTTGGCGCCTCGGTAGATTGGTTATGCACACTTCATCCAATAGCTTAGCTCTATATCAGCGTTTCTCAACCTTTGTGATTATATAACCTACAGGAAATTAACAAAAAAGTTCCCGTGGCCCACCAATAGGTGAATATATAAGCAGGGGAAACTTCTGTATTATTGACTAAAATAGTAGGCTATTGAAAAAACAAAGCAATTATGTAAAATTTTCATTAGCTATTCATTAAGGTTACTTTTTAAGAAATATTAACTCTTCGCTATACCTACGTGACAGCTTTTAAATACTGTTAACCGATCAAATTTTTCGCGTTCCTACTCAAATCCTTTTTGGGCTCATTGGTTGAGAAACACTGCTATACACGACTCACTTTTAAAGCATATGTTTCTAATATTTTTCCGGTTATTATCATTTAAGGCAGGGGTCACCAAACTTTTTACTGAAAGGGACATATGAGGCTTCATGACCCACTATGCGGGCCACATACGGCATTTCAAATTACTAATCGGGCCGTGCGAAAATTTCAAAGAGCAAGTTTTGAGAATTTTTTCGATTCTGTAATATGTAATTCGCTGATATTAAAAGTTGATTTCACCCAAGTACTCGGAAAGTGAAATTTAGACATCATAAATGATATTTAATGAATACTCAATGAATAATCAAATCACTGCGATGGGCCGGATGTGACCCGCGGGCCGTAGTTTGGGGACCCCTGATTTAAGGTGTCAGAAAGAAACAGGAAAATTTGATCTCTATAAATTAGAAGAAAAAATTAAAAAAACGAAAATAGTAAATTTTTGCCTTGGTAGAAGATTCGCCACATGTAACGAATGGCCAATAAAAGAGCATCGCTGTTTCTCTGTGCAGCCATGGTGGGTTGGAGGTGCTCGCACAAGTTCTGGATCGAAAAATTCGGTCCCCTTTATGTGTCGCCGAGACTGACGATAGAGCCGCCAGGACCTCCATCACCTGTTTCGGAAGAAGATGACCTGGAAGACGAGGCTCCAGTGAAGAGCAAGTTGGATAGCAGAAGATCGGGCCTCTACACCACCAGTCGCATCTACCTTAGGTAGAAGACCGCCTTTTAATTTTGGTAGATGAACACGAGTTAAATGTTTGCAAAACCTTAAACTTATGACACTTAATGTAAAAATATTATCAATAAAATTTAAAACATTGATAAAAGTTGGATTTACCATTGTAAAAATTATGGAGGTAAAGCAGGCATGTCAAACTGCTCCTCATGGCGACAGGATTGCTAATTTTCGCCTTAAATAAATCGTTTGATATTTTATGTAAATGCTCCATTTAAGTGAAGAGGAGACGAGATTTTTTCCTAGTCACTGAATTACAGTAGAACGCGTTTATATCATTGTTTTTAAAGGCAAAACAGACGTATAATCTTCTAAATTACGTTTATTGTTCCAGCTCTGGCCCTCATTAAATAACTGATGCCCTTCTCTAACATCCGTAGCTTAATGCGGCCCTGACGCCTCTCCGAGTTTGACATGCCCAAGATCAAGGATAAAAAAATTACAAAGAAAAATTTGCACCATATTTCATACTTTCCATATATGTTACTATTCTACCATGGATACAATCTGTAAAATTTCCTTCTTTAAATGTGGCAATCCTGTAACTACATATTTTTCCTCCTGTGAAAAAAGCTGCGCTTAGTTGACTTTCAGCAGACACCATCAACTATAATTTTAAAATAAAATGTTCACGTCAAATATTGAAAAATCTTTATTTACCTGATTACCAACATATGATTTCATTAAAACTTTGCTAGTTAAATTAGACAACCATTTATTGCACTCCTTGTGTAAATTGAAATAATGACTTCGAACTTTTAAATCTCGACGCGAAAAATCGCGCAATGGATGAGGAAATATGCGAGAAAGCGAAAAAAAGTTTGCGATGCTTGGTTACGACAAAATTGTCAAATTTCATTTCCGGTTCAAGTACTTATCAAAACTACCGCTTTTTTATGTGAACGTATCCTCGGCACACAAAGCATAACTGGAAACTGAAATGAACGCACGTATCAAATGGCTTTTCTAGGTCATGCGTCCCAGGCTGAGGATGATGCAACGGATATTAGGTTTTAAACCGAATGTAGTTTTCGGATACGGTACATGGAAACACTGTTAACCGAACAGCGTACAGCGACACAGTATATTAGGTGGAATAACTCTAGGTTACAGCAAGGCAGTAATGAGCTTTAAATTGAAATACTGGACGGAAATTTCTCCCAGCCTTCGACACAATGATGCACAAATAAAACGAAAACTTTGAATTTTCCACAGCTGTGTAAAATATGAAGTTTTCATTTTACTTGTTCGTTATGGAACAGTTCCACAAGATTACCCCTAACACCGAGAATTTTCTCCGACACAATGTATTGTACACACTGATGAAGAAGTTGCAAAGGTCGAGACACCTTTAATAGAAGCGAATTCGGACTCGATAGTTGCAGTATATTTCTTATTATTTAGACAGAGCGGTCGCGATCGATCGAACTAATATGGCGGTCGAAACTCGTGACTTACGTATCTGATCACCACGGCCATAAATAAATTCATAAAACATCCTTAAAAGCTTAAAACAACCGTTAAATAACTAATGCAGCATAATATACAGTTAATATAAGCTATATTAATGAATCGTTAACCAACATTTGACCCAAATAACCTTTGCGAATTGTAGGAAATGCAAGATGCGCAGTATACATGCAACCTACCGAACTACGTTTGAATACCGACGTACTTATGGAATCTTGTTGACAATGAACCATGGTGCATCAGATAGAAAAAGCTATCGTGATGAAATAAATATCCACATTAAATTGATTTCTATTAGACAGTTCGAAACATCGAGATTTCGAAACTCCGTGTACCTAATCGGAACTTCGTGACTGCACTGTATATATGTATGTGTAAGAAGTTTCATTTCGCTTTTTAACAGTACAAAACTGTCCACGCAGACAAATATCTTCGAATATATATGAAAAATGACAAACATTCAAAGTGGTACCAAATGTTAAATATGACAAACAGTTATCACTTTAAATTTTGACATTTGAGATAGGAGAAAAATTCTCAAATGTGAAATTTTAATTTCAGATTTATGCGAGCACGCATACCAGGTCATCTCAACACCTTTGTTTCTAGTTATCGCTTTGTTAATAATAAATGTGGAAACAATTCCCCCTAAGCCGTAAGTTACAGCGTTTAGAAGCTCACAATGAAGGAGAGGGAAGGAGAGGCATCAAGCACAGTAAAAATAAAATACACGTACAAGAGGTGAAAAATCATTCTTAAAAATGAAAAATACTTCAGATTCAATGGGATAGCAGGTCCCTGGCGAGGAATAACTTCCCAGTAAAACGGTACGCATTTTCATCTTTTCAATAGAATTATTATATTCCACCATCAATTCAAATTAATTGTCAAGTACCAAATACTGTTTGGCAAGTGAAATACCTCCATTTGATTCCAGTAAAAAAAAGACCAAAAGTTTCATATCCGAGTGTTACCTCGTTATCTGTTAAAACGGCAGGAATACAATTTACCCCTTTTAAATCAACGGAATCGAAAATACCCGACAACTCATTTTCATTCTCGACAGAAATAGTCAAACACATATCTGCAGCATGCGTAGCGATCAATAAATGGCTGGTCGTTTGGGACAGTTTAAAAAAAAAACGCGATAATTATTTAACAAATAGACCACCAAGACGTGTTTACGAGGCCCCAACACAGAAAACATACCAATACAAACATATGCATACATACACACGCATACGTAGATATATACATAAACATATATAAAAACAAACGTAAATAAAATTATACATATATAAATATGTAAATATATACGTAAATACATACATACATACAAACACATTTCCCGTTTCGTACCAATGCCGCAGCGACGAAAACTTTGAATTTTTAAATTTGTCTCTTTTCCCGTTTTTTCCCGTCGGCATCAACCGAAATGAACTGCCGGAAAGCGCCGAAATGCCCGGAACGACGAGTCCGGAACGTCGGTTGAATATGTATAGAATTCCGCTCGCGAGCCACGCTGAAATTGCAGATCCGCCGACCACAGGTTGGGCACCGCCGCCGTCCAGCACGCTCGACCACTGCTCCATCCGGAAGCGGAGGGCAACCCGTATGAACCATATGTCCGAAAAACGCCGACGTAACGCCGCCTCATGAATAATTTAAAGCCGTACAGCTTTATTTACTTTTTTTCATTTCGTTTTATTTGTATTATTATTTTCCGCCGACCCAATAACTTCCGCGTCGCGCCGCAGCGAATAACGAAAGCGTTTTTTAAAACAATGCCGAACGCGGGAGCCTTTTTTCGCGAAGTCCGTCTGTCGAATAACCCAATTTCGGCGGCGCGAAGCGTATATTTAAAAAATTAGTAATTTCTTTCTTTTAACCGGCGGCCAACGTTTTCTGATTTTGGCGAATAAAAAATACAGTAAAAATGTCCGAAGCGTGACGGGAAAAGTGAAAATTTTCTGGACACGCAAACATACGGGGAAATAAACGTCGTTTCCCTGTTAATTTTATTTTTCATTTTATCCGAGCGGTTACAAACGCGACAAATTCGACCGCAATTTAATTGAACTTTAAAACCGCGCATTCTCTAGCTAGCAAAATGCGTTAAATTTCGCGCGCATAAAAATCAAAGAAATTACCCAAACGCAGCGACACCCGGCGCATAATCTGAAAAGGACGAATCAAAACTTTTCTACGTGCCAAAAAAATAACAATAATTTATGTACTTGGAATCGACATGAGCATCATTGACCAACAACAAACCACCTCGAACATTCGCACAGCGAAAGACCGAAAGATATATATATTATATATATATATATATATATATATATATATATTTATTTATTATATGCCGTCAAGACCGAAATGACCCACGTCCAAAGATCCTGAAAATCAATATTCGGCAACGTTTTATATTTGTTAAAAAATTCAATCGCACTCATTGGGGTAGTCAGTTTCTTTAAACGAGTGAAAAAACGGAAGGATTATTTCTTAACGAGCATACTAGGAACTCCCTTAAGGAGCGTTAGAACGTTGCTCGGAAGACGCCCGAATAATTTATGATTCCAATTACTGTAAAATCATTTATTCAAAACTTAAATCAGAGACAACAAGCTTGGAAACGATACGTTTCCATTTATTTTGTAAATCCGATAAAAAAGTTCCCACGAGGCAGCGCAGCAACCTGCAAACCAAGGCAATACGATAAGTCTTTGAAATGTGCGAGCATAATATAAACATGCTCAAAAAGATGCCTCAAATTATGCACGATTAAATCTGCTTTCAACAAACAGGTACTCACACCTCAGCATGCATTTTACATCAAGGCATAATTACTACATTTGATATCAAATAAAATATGTCGGGTTTGCCAGAAAAGAGCACACACAAACAAACGACGAAACTAAAATAAGAATCAGTAGATTTTATCCACATTTTAATTATACCGAATTATAAGACACCCATCCCTCGCTTTGCACGGTTTCGCTATATACGTTTCCGGTACGTACTGTGCATAGTGAGGGTCGAGTGAATTATCAAAATTAAATTTGGATCAATTCACAAGCGTTTTCTTTTTTAAAGATTTAATTTAAAACATTTCTAAGAGCGTTCTCGAAAAAGCTATTTTGCTCGGATGGAGAGTACATTAATATATAATAGTGCATACCTACAAGTTAAAACTATCCGAATCATCTCCCAAAGCGCTTCTGCTTGAGAGAGGGAGGAAGTTTCTCAATAAGGCTGGCTGGACTAACTTCGACGGCCACAAGCTCACCATCATCAATCCAACCAAGATGAACCAAGTGCTGAGTACAAGATAAACAAATTGTTATCAGTCAAAGATGAAACTCAACCCTCTCAACATGAGAGGACGGTATAATATACACCTAAGTGATCCACAAGTCGATATCCCACAGGAATAGAATTTTATTAACCGCATTACATGAAGTTAACTATATATTACTTTCCCGAGTTGTAATAATTTGTAATTGAAGGTTTTTCAAGAGCATAATATTGAAACATTGAAACATTTTTGAAAAAACACATTCAACAACAGGCGACACTGCCACAGTAAAATTGTATACTTGTGACATACCCGCCCGATAATATGTATACCAAGAAAATTTTAGGAGACTTTTAAAATATTAATGAACTTGACTTAAAATGTTACTTTACTACGAAATGTTGTGCTTTTGTACAAGTTTATTACGCCTGGTTTAAGCTCTTTAATATTAAAAATTTACAGCGTACAGACCTTATATTTTTTGAGGAAGTGGAAGGCATGCACCGAGGAATCATCTGCGCTGATTCGTGGCTGATACGATGACTGACTGTTATCTGGAGATGATGGCAAAAGTGGGTCGATTCTAGGAATCTTCGCCTCTGTCTGTGGAAGGTCCTGTAAGATGAAGAAATGCCGCTAAAAATATCGCTTTCGTCCATTTTACTGCAAATAGATTTACTACATTAACCACCAAATAATCCATTA
This sequence comes from Tanypteryx hageni, assembly GCA_028673005.1. Lineage (NCBI taxonomy): Eukaryota > Metazoa > Arthropoda > Insecta > Odonata > Petaluridae > Tanypteryx > Tanypteryx hageni. The sequence continues at coordinate 53,597,642 of CM054115.1, read as the reverse complement.
AGTTAATGAGATTAACAATCTACAAGTTCCGAAACTGAAAGAATTATTTGTTATTCAAAAGTCAGAGGAACACATCGTCAAAAATCTAGCTTCAATTCCAATTAATTCTACCTCCAAATGCAACAAGGTCTCAAAAGGAAAACTAATGTGTAAGTTCAGCTACACAGTCGCTACGGGATCAAATCTCGTGACTCGAACGGCAACACGAACGCCATCTCTTGACAATTGAATGAACGAAATACGTGAAAGTCGTTCCTCGTCGCCGTTGAAAATATTTGTCTGCAGCCAATTAAAACGATGATAACATGATTAATTTAAAGGATGTTTTTGGCTTGATTAAACCGTCAATATATAAGTTGTATATCTCGTCCATAAATGATAATCAGAACAGTGAAAGTTGTACTAATGAAAGGTTAACCTTACTTTAAAACTCAATTCGACACCGAGTTGAGTTTCTGTCAAACATATGAATTTCAAGGAAAAAGAGAAAGAAGGATCAACTTAAGCAAAAATTCGATATAAATGATGATTATCTTGCAAAAAAAGCTATTACCATCATTAAGTATATTCCATACAAATAACATACCGACTGAATACGACAGCCATTTTTACATGAAAGAGGACGATAAAAATGAGCTTCTGAGGATAACGAAGTGTTTTCTTATCAAATACTATGTGCGTTTTCGATTCGAGACTTACTGGACGGGTGATACTTCTCTCGTAATTATGGACTGATATATGATGACAATATATATATATTGGCACCAATGTGTTGATGAAATTACCCTCCTATATGCATGATGGCGTCTATCTATCGAATACACGAATTTCTCTTTGGATGACCAAAGTAACTTTTCAGGTGTGAAATGGAGCACGTTCGTATTTTTTAAGATCTCTATTTACAATAAACATCCAAACAATAATAAATCTTCTCTCTTACATATGAAGGAAATGAGCTCATTTCACCGCCTTTATCGTGAAACTTATCACCCACTATACTAGTATTTAGCAAATCAATAAAGAGTTGATGAAGAAATTTAAGCCAAATGGAAATATCACACGAATTATGAACATTCTAGGGCAAAAACAACATTTGAAAAATATATTATATATTTTTTAAGTTGAACGAATGGGGGCAGGAAGCCAAAGTGCCAACACGCCAAATAATGTAGAACAAGACAGGCAGTCTCATGTACCATGAGATTCGAGTTTGAACATTGACTTCAAAGCATCCACACTGGTTGTGGGCGCTATATTTTCTTAAAGATAGAATGTGAACAGTTTGAAAAAGTCCCAGAAGAGCAGTTCCTGGGTAAAAAACATACGAAGAACGTAATAGTACAACAGGATCAAAAACCGTGTTAAAAGAATCGCCGGAACGAGATTTTTTTTTAAAACTAAACACATTTGACTTCCGGGCAATAAATAATGGCGAGTTTGCCGGGAAATCGCCAATACGCAAAATTCATTTCTTTCTTTCATCGAGAACTGGCGTGGTTAAGACGTGTACTACTTTCGAGCATGGTAAATTGTTCAAAACTCCCAAAGGAACAGTTGCCGGTGTATAACTCCCATTTCGAACATCGGGGAGACGTAATGGGAATTCTTCGAAATAAATTTACCGCAGCGAATCTGGGTCATAAGGTCATGGGTTTGAATCCATGCGGGAAAATGTGCTTTTCCGTTGCGAAATCTCGACGGCTCTACCCAATACATATTTATAAATCCAAACCCGACGAAAAAATCCCCGCATTATGGTCCTTTTCCCACGTGGAACAATCAAGAAATTGTTGTCTGGCGAAGATTTTTTCAAAAATATTTCGCCCGCGGCACACAAATCCATCTTATGCGATGCAACGACAATGAAATAAAAGAGAAATATTTTGCCTACTCGAAAAAATTAAACCATACGGCCGAAAAAATTTATGGACTTATTGATCGATATGATGGTGGAGTTGAGGAAGAAGGTAATGCGTCCATTTAGTAAGATAATCGAATAAAAGCCAGAAAACAAATGATGCTAAGCATTTATTCATTTAAAGAAGGATCGGTGAGCTTAATATGTAACACGAAAAACTTTTCAGGACTTTAAATAAAAACGGTAAATGTTTTAAGAAAGAAGTAGGTTTTAAAATAGTGGCCAATTGCAAAAAAAGGTAGAAGGAATTACAGAAATGTTTGATGAGAGGAATTACGTATCTATCTCCTGCCTTGAAAATTTTCAAATCCATAAATAATCCCAAATAAAAATATTAACCAAGTAGTATAATCATGTGCATAGTATTTTATACTTGATCTAATGTAAATTCTAGTAGCCAAATGTCTTTAGGCGTAACTAGGACAACGTTGGCTAAAAATAAAAATAAATCAAATATTTGAAAACCCATACTATATGTCCGTCAAAAGAAACAAAATATAAATATCATGAACTTTAAAGTAATATAATCACCCTAATCCACATAACAATTAAAATTTAATAAGTAGTGGCATATAATTTACTTTTCTAAGTTAACATTAGATATGGATTCCTCGAAGCACCATGTTGCGTGACAGCACAAGGATTTGGAAAAGTATATTTTCACTAGTGTGTGTAGTTCCACTAAACACAAGGAACCCAGTTCGGACCCAACAGACGACCTGAGAGTTTTCATTTTTAACGTGACTACTCTTTGTAAAGACTGGTCAACTCCAAACGGACACAGTGAAAACAACTTTTTTCATTCATCATGGGACAGATAAAAAAACATCCTACCCTTTTGAAGGACGCTAACTACACCTGCGCTATAGAGCCATACGTCACCGGGCGAGGATCTGCCGACTCTTTCCCAATTCATCCCAAAACTAGTTACACATATATTTCCACCAACGTTCTTATCAATCATGCGTCTTATTCACATCCACGACTTAAATGCAAGGCTTATACGTTAAGTCATCTGACGCGCACATAGGTAGCCTTCTATAACGCACGCATGCACACTGGTCGCAACACACAACGAGGCCGAAACAAGAACGTAGCGGAAACATTCATTTTCCGAAACCGGCACAATTAGCCAGGGGAGACAGGGAGGGAAAAAGAGAGGGAGAAAGAAGAGAGTTAGAGGGAAAAAGAAGATAGATAGGCGGAGATAAAAGGTGAGGTAAACTAGTAAAAGGGGTGTGCCTGGCTAAAAAAGACTAATGGCGCTAGACCAAGGGACTGAATAATAAGGTCGAGAGGATGGAAAAGAGAGGGAGGGAAGGAGAAGGTGGAGAATAAAGAGGGAGAGTTGGGGAGAGGAAGGGAAATACGGGAGAGAGTGAGGGAGAAGAGGTAGGGGAGGAGAGAATAGGATGGAGGTATGGAAGAGAGAAAGCGGGGGAGAGAGGAGGGATGGAGCTAGGGAATGAAGCAGGGGCGCAGAGTGGGAAGAAAAGATGTGGAGAAAGGGAGAGCGAAGGAAGTAGGTAGGGAGAGGGAGACAGACGAAAAGGTAGAGTGGGCGGAGAAAGGAGAAAAGAAGATAGGATATGGGGATGTGGGAGAGATAGAGAAAGAAAGAAGAGGGGAAGGAATAGAGGAAAGATGGAAGAGAAAGATAGAGGGAGGTGAGGCGGTGTGAAAGAGACGGGCATAGACAAAAAGCAGGTAGAGAGGAGGGGAGTAAAGAAGAAAAATGGCGAAAGAGATCGAAAGCAGAGGATTAGGTAAGGGGATGGGGGTGCAAGGGAACGGAAACGGGGAGATGGAGTAGCAGCATGAAGACAACTCGCGAGGAAAGAGAGAGAAAGATAGAGAGAAGGGGGAAGTCATGGGAGAGTCCGGGAGAAAAGGTATTCGGAGAGAGAGAGAGAGAAAGAGAAAGGAGTGCACGCGGCAGAGGCGTCTGCAGGGAAAGGGTGCCTTCTAGAGAAGACAGAGAGGGGAGAAAGGAGGGACGAGGGGTGGGGGAGAAAGGAGGGATGAGGGGTGGGGGAGAAGGAGAGACCGATGGGAAGGTGTGGGCCGGCGGGACAAGATAGGGAGAATGCAAATGGCCAAGCGCGGGCATTTTGCCTAAGAGGAATGTGAAAGGGAGAAGTTTTTTTCCCAGAGGTTACACACGCAGGAAGGAAAAAGAGGGGGAGGGAACAGGCAGTGGAGGTTGGGAAACAAGGAGAGAGACAGAGAGAGAGAGGAAGCGATGGAGAGAAACTTCGAGGGCGGGGTAAAGGGTTAGAAAGACAAGAATAAGGGAAAGGAAGGAAAGAGGACATCCACCTTCGTGTGGACATGTTTTAGGGAGATCTTAGTTTTACGCCATTTTCGGACTGTAACTCATAACCTTACAATGTCGGCTTATTTTATTGAGGAATTTTAAGCAAAGATCGATCGTGCTTTCGAGAAACTGAGGCCAATGAAATAGTTTATCGTCGAAAATGTAATTTGGATAACGACCGAAAAAGCAGCGCGCGAAAATGTGCCGATAACGCAGGAGGATTAAAAAGTGGATAAAGTGTATTTATGCATTAAAACGTAGCGTAGGTACGAAATCCTGTAGATATCTTATTTAACCACGCGAAAGCTAGATTCAGTATCGTCTAATTTTTAGGAACAAAGCTGCAATTACAGCGTTATGGTATAAGAAGTCCAATGAAATATATGCCGCTGTTAAACTAAACTGAAAAAAGACGTTAATTATAATTTATTCTTTCCTTTAATGTCAAACCTATTTCGTAAAATACCTTCACAGATTGTTTTCACTACTCTTTAGCAAAAACAAAAAAATATACAATGTATCATCCATTAACTATGGATAACGATAATAATTAAACGTATGTATTGTATGTATTATATAACTTTGAAAACGTATTTATTAATAAAAAAGCCTTATAATGTTTACAAATTATGCATCTCCCTCGTCTTATTTGATCTATGAAAACTGTGTAAGTCGTTTCTACAGTAATGCCTCGAAAACACTGACAATGCTTAAGCATCATAACCTCAGAGGTTCTTAGTTCAATCGATGAAAATCTGGACACAAAGTATTGCTAAAATTGCGGGAGAAAAATCTTATTTATTAATGGCCAATGACATCCTTTAAAGTCAGATAGTATGAAAAAGCAATCAGTCTTTTAATTTTCCTCGGGTGGAATGGTTGAAAGTACATATAGTACGTTAAGAAATACACCAATAAATACTTGACGGGCAACAAGCTAATTATTAAGAAAAGGCTTTCCAAAACCAACCGCTTTCGCCACCGAAATAATTTTCTGCCTTGATAGACGGCTGGTTAGTGTCCGACTTCCGATCGAGGGTACGAACCTGCCGAGGACATGCTCCCATATGCTGTAGTAGTCTAGTTCATATGCTCATTATAAAAGGCCATTAAGTGTCGATCACGTGCTAGCGATAATTACTACAGGGTGATACTATTCGTAAATTTGATATTTGCTTATTTACTTATAAATAATAATAATTATTTATAGGAAATAAATTAACATATTTTGGGGAAATCTTACCATTTGAACGGGATGTTGCCTTGCCAACCCATTACATTGATAAACCTCAAAATCCTATTGTCATTTCATTCCTTATGGGTGAATGCGAGCTTTGAATGTTTTTAATACGAGAGAGAGAGGGAGAGAAAGAAGGAAGGAGTGGGAAATGATTTTCCTAACAACCAATATAAACAACATTCGTGGCGTTATATGCGAGAAGGAATACATTTTAATGTAGTATTTATCATTCGCATATTAATCACTTAGAATCATCGTAGGAGTTCGAGACTTAAAACAACGAACGGCTAAAAGAACGTAAGTTTGTTTTCCTGCCATCGATTTTTAAATACGCGTCGAATCGATCACCAGGTCAGTTTTTAAAGCGAGAATTTGACGCATCCTTAGTGATTTGCATTGTTGCCGGTTTCGTGCAATTGGGGTACCACTGATTTGGGTAATAGCTTCGCGTCGCATCTATTCACGAAATTTCATACATACTTTCCCGTTTTCAACGGGCATCTCTCTAGTTTATATATAATTAATTTGTTCCGAGTAGCTAATTTGGTCGATTAGGGGAGGAGGGATGGAGAAAGGAAGAAGAATAGGAGGGGAAGGTAGTTTACTTCAGTGCCTAGTTTCAGATACATGCATGCATTACCTTTGGACTATTTTTTAGTGCTTTTCGTCATTGCTTAAAAGCACTATTATCTTCGTGATGACCGGCCGTCCGTACGCATATATCAGGGAAGAATTGGCTTAACCGATTTCAACCAAATTTGGTGCATAGAATATTCACATAAATTAATGACCAAGATGGCATATTTCGACCAGATTCATTCATCAGGGGTGCCACAATTGCAAAGTTTAACTTTTAGGAAACTGTGAATTTGGAATGAATTGGCATAACCGATTACAACGAAATTTTGTATGGAGGATGTGTGCAACATAGAAAAACAAAATCAATATGTTTAGTGTAGATATGGAAATCAGTGCTGCCACAATAAAAGTAATAATAAAAGTTATTTTTACACCTGTTTGTGTTGAATTGTCCGGATCAATCTCAACGAAATTTAATATTTATAACGAACACATATGCACAAAACCAAAATAGCATATATGGACCGCATCAGCCAAACAGTGGTGCCACAATTACAAATTAAACTCTTTCAGTAATAATGGATTTGGAGATAATTGGCTGGACGGATTTCAACTAAATTTTGCATTTAAGGTTTGTACAATTTACCATAATGAAATCAATATGTTTATAGTGGAGTTAAAGAGCAGGACTACCACACTAAAAAGTGAAATAATATTTTTAATAGTATTTATAGAGAACTAACCTCATGGATTTTAACCAAAGATAGAATATATAATCATCATATAAATATATAACCAAAATATTAATTATTAACCGGGTTGACTAAGCAGGGATACCACAATATCAAGGTTAGTATTTTCTGTAACTATGAATTTGGAAGGTATTAGCTGAACGGATTTTAAAGAAATTTCGTTTGTATGAAGAGTATAGAATGGAAAAACTAAATGAACATGTTTAGAACGAATCTAAAAATCAGGGCTACCACAATATAAGGAAAAATAATTTTCTGATTTCAAAGCAAATGCATTAGTACACGGTTCTACTACGGCGAATTTGACGAAAAGCACTTCTGTACCAAGGGAAACCCGTGTGCATCCCTACTCGTTACTAATGACATTCACGGGCGCGAGAAGAAGCCATTTTGACAATGTATTAGCGTTTCATTAAAATTGAATTAATAGCGAGAAACGCAACATCATCCTTAATCTCACACTCCTAATAACTCAGTTACTAAATATCATTCACTGAAAAGAAATTCCATTGGCACAATATGCATAAAATAACAAAAATAAAAACTAATTTTGACAGTTTAACATTAGGGGCTGAAATTTGGAAGAATATCTAAAAAAAAAAAGCTATGAAGGCAATTCTGGAAAAGCTTGACTCGGCATAAAATTCGAACGAACAATTCCCGGGAATCATTTAAAAAAATTCCCGGAAATCGAGAATAAGAAATATCGAGTAAATTCCCGGGAACGGGAATTCCCGATTCTAAAACTCTACTCATACCGAAATCCCGAGCTAGTATATCGATTACAATATAAACACGGAAGTGTCCTAACAGAACAGGTGAACTCTTGTAGCCATGACACGGTCGAGTACACGAATTTCAGCTATAGCATGGCTACCCTCAGCGATGGTCTCCGAGTGTCGATGTTGAAAGAAAATTTCCTCCGAGGAAGACCACTTTGTAGTTGAGCCGCGCGTCTGGTTTATTTAAAATTCTTCCGGCGGCTTGATTATATCAGCGATGCGAAGTGCACGACGGGAGCAGAGCACGAATGCACAGAAGGGAAGCGCACTTATAAGGAAAGGAGTATATCTATCCTCTCCAACTATAACAACTCTCTCTCTCCTCAATACCTCACATCTCCTCCTCCCCGCTATCTTGCTTCCTTTCCTTCCCACATCTTACTCCGATTTATCACCTAACGAAGACATTCACGTGGGACTTTATTATATATATATTTTCCCCCCTAACATCCAACCCACTGCCTGACTGAGGGGTGCGGGACAATCGCATGAAAAGGACGAGAAGTCTGATGTAATTTATTAAACGCGTGCTAACCAGAGGGGGGAGGATGAGAAGAGGTAAGGGATGCAGATGATGCGACAAACGATAGGGAGAGAAAGAAAAATTGTACATAGAGAAAGAGATAGTGAGGTGGACAGCAAGAGTGAAAACACGAGAGGTGAGCGAGAGGGAGATTTGTTGGAGATACAGAGAGATAAAGAGAAAGGAAACTTAAGCGTCTCGGCAGAAGCTTTCAAGAGGGGGAAAAAGGAGGTGATGACATGCGGAAAAAATATCTTTCGGGACTAGGTCTTGCGAGACTAGGTCTTTCGGGACTAGAAGAGATTTCGTGACGTCAACGAACAAAGGTAAATTTACTGAAGTACCCAGCAAAATTTAAAAAAATCAACTCCAGCAAAGATTACGTAAAGGTACTAGATAAAATAGATAAACGGCAATAAATTACGCGGAAGTTCGGTTCTGTACGTTTGTGTTTATGCACATGCGTTAGATGAAATGCTCGAAATTGAATTATTTTTCGCAAAATAGGTGACATATTAACACAGAATCTCCGATTTCTTCTTCTCTTCTGTTACACTGTTCAACGAAGATTTTGTCACGAAGATATTTTTATGGGTTATGTACAGGTTTTTATGCTAATTATGAAACTGAAAACAATATTTCTATCACCCACAGTTTTAAACGACAGGCGAGTTTATATTTCCGCAAAACGGGTGAAATTGAGGATTTTCCCTAAGTGGCTATTCAACAATTACGTTCGCGGTTTTTCGAAGATTTTACTCCTCCCTCCACCTCTCCCCGTTCGCAAAAATCCGCATAGACCAAATAGTGCATTTAAAGCAGTGACCACAAACTTCCTTGGAAACTTCAGAGCGGAAAATTACGAGTCACTAGTTAAAGACCTTCTCGATGCCTACAAAAATATGGGATGTAATAAAATTATCCAGATTTATAGTTTTCTTTGGAGATTGCACTTCTTTGAATAACCTTAGTGTTTCTTTCTTCCCTACTTTAGTTTATATTAGATATAAATTATTTCTTTTAGTTAATATTGGGTATATTGTCAAGTAGACTGTTAATCCAACAATACGCTCATTCCCGTGTCATTTAAATGGGAAAAATTAAAAGAGAAAAACATTTTAAAAAATAAAAAAATGTTGTTCAAATCGCTTTCAAACCCTTCCATTTTGCTTAAATTTTTATTGCGGTTAAAATGGTACCTTCATTTTTTTCTACGTACTGTAGTTATTGCGTTATAAATGCACAAACAAACAAAAAAATTCTTCAAAATATTTATGGTAGAGATTAAGATACAAAGTCGGGACATGTACTGTACTGTGGATGAAAGAAAGTATATTTTTCTTGAAGACAAAATTCAAATCCATGCTGAATTTGCGTAAAAATTTGATTTTAATCATAAAATTATGAAAGGTTTTTCGGTTTTCAACAATGAAAAATATCTACTACCATACCAACGACTCCAACGCCTTACAAGGGGATTTGAATTTTCCATACTTGATGAGCATTGATTTAATGCTTTTAATGAGACTATATTACACAATATCCTAAATGTCAACGAACGAGGAAAATATATAGCGACGTCTTAACCTAACGCATAAAATATTCCATTTATTTCTAGGACTATATTATTATGCCATTGATTTTAAACCACGGTGTGAACTTATAATTTCATCCATTAAACTAATTGTAAGACGCAAAATTTGGTAAAACGTGAAAAGTATTTTAATGTTGTGTTTAGTAGTTTTTCGAGAAATTTTAACTCTTTTCAATTGTTAAATATTATGGCGTCATACCTTTTTCACGAATTTTTTTATCCAAATACGTGGTAAAGGCACGAATGATGCCATAATCTTAACAAAAAATATCCTAATTTTTCCATAATTTTAGTGTACAGGGCATTGCCTTAATGATGATTATTTTTATTGCTCATTCAGGGCGATCTGACAATGAGTCACGAAACATGAAATACGAAAACTTGGACACGAGTCGATTGATAATTTGGGAATTACGTATAGTTGCCATAGTTTCGCGGGCAATTATAAATATGCTGCGAGAACACATGGAATTTGTTGTCTAATACATATGGGCTCCACGTGACTGAAGTGCTGTAGCCCTGGAGATCCCGTACGTTTATTTACGAGTTTAGATCATGGTGTATGATGATTTTAATTACCAACAACCATTTTCAAAATGGTCCAATTTTTATTTTCGATTTACAAAAAATTTTTAAGGTAATTTTCGAACTCGGCATTAAAAAATCTATCAGATTCATCTATTTATGGACTTGAGACAAAACAAAAGTTCTTTATTCTCGTCCAGTGTTATCTTCCCATTGACACTGTGCAAGGAAATTGAACAACTGCCTCTCCGATCGCCATAAAAAAGGGTCGGAAAAACCAGGCGCATTTCGGCTAAAAGGCAGCCACCATCCGTAGTTATTCAACAATAATAGATTCTAAAATGACCACTGACGACGCCTGTTTTGTAGCAGAGATGCGCAATGGACTTTCCCAACCCTTTTATGGCATTTAGGGAGACAGTTTGCCGATTTGATTCAACAGTTCTCTTTTGAATTTAAACGGTGATAAAGACTAAGAGGATCCTTATACGCACGCACGCAAATATGAACCAGCAAACCATGACTATCAACTTATATGGACGAGAATGGAATCTAGGAAAATTCACACAATCTTTTATTCAGTTATTCGCGTCCAACTTATTGGCTACAGAGCAAAGTAATAAAGCAGGGAAAAATAGCAGTTTACCTCAGAAAATGCTGCATACCAATCACTATTTCTTGAATATAGAAGACGCTTTTGTAACTTTCTCAGGAACACGGCGAAAGGATATGTTCACCTTCCTTAATGTTAAAACGTAATCGTATGTTCCCAGCTGATTCACCTCTTCCTACACGCAATGGGTATCTAAGATGGAATGCAATGAATAGCTGGACAGGAAGGGAGCAGAGAAACCTTGCCGGCTTTTAGCCTGCCCTTAACGAGAGCACCAAGGGGGCCAACGGCTTAACGTCCTTCAGAAGGACGGAATGTTGATTTGAGCGCTCTCCTGATTTTTCTTTTTCTCATTGGCTCGTCCTCCTTTCCTTAGTTCCAACACGCACAAATAGGGGGCCGGGCCAAACCACGCTCCTTGGAATGTTTACTTGCGGGGAAATTCAGGTAACCTAAGGGAAGGAAGATCCCTTACACCCAATTCCATCACCTTATCCTCTTGCTCCATTCTATTCACGTAATTAGAAACCCTCACTTAATCCTAAACCGGATAAATTAATCCTTCCGTTCACTGTTTACCTGAAAGCCTACGAACAACTTCCTCCTCAGACTTTCATTAACAAAGAGAGGATCGTGACGCCATCTATCGAGCGGGAGCTACATGATTCGCGTTCCTTTTTAATCTGTCTGGAAAACTAAGATTTTCACATCCGACTAGATAAATACTTAGCAGGCGATGAACGATAAAAAAATCCAGTGCTTTGCAAAAGAAATGATTTTTTAAAATCACCTGTCAAAATATTTTTACACCATATCACGTTGAACAAAAGAGCGCAATATGATAACTGTAAAATACCTCGAATTGCACGATTTCGCTTTTCACCTTTTCCTTCGGTTTGATAAGGTTTTCTTTTTAGAGAACCGCCTAGAACAGCACGGGCATCAACGTTGTCTTAGCATGGTTTCGAAACGGTCTCCAAGAACTAAAAAAATTGAATGTATAAATGCGAATCAGAGGTTTCAAGAAAAAATAAAGATAGCAATTATTAATACACTATGAGTGCTGCTTTTTGAACTCCAGAAAGCGCTCAAATGTAACCTCAGGTATTCCTAGGGGTAAATCTATCCTTCATTGCACGATTTCACTTTACACAATGACTTGACTGTCCTACATTCACTCAAGTAGCCACCTGACAGCAACGACCATTAGCCTGCTCTATACGAAGAGCACCAAGGGGGATGCCTGCTTAAGGACGGACGGAGCACTGACTTGCGCGGTCTCCTCAAACCACACAAGTAGGGGACGGGACGATCACAGGTTGAAAAATCCGGATTTTTGAACTCGGGGCCGATGCGTGGAAGGCCTACTCTCTAGCCACTCCACCACCGCAACTCCTTACGAAACATATTAACCCTAAGGGCAAAATGTGAGAGTAAGGGGGAAGCTAAGGTTGCACAGATGCAGCGAAACACGAAATTGGGGAGATATTAGACAATGCAACGAGAAAGAAAGGGAAGCTTGAACGAATAAAGGCATACAGGGACAGATAATTTTTTTTTGGGAAAAAATAACACTTAAATAATGACACCTTTCGTCCCACTATAAATCCCGGACCGATAGCCGAGGATGTTAAAAAAAAAACAGAAAAATAGTTTTTTTTTAAAACGGCGAGGGATTAAATGCATTCTGGTCCCTCTTTTTTCAGTGGCGAGTGAAGCCGGAGGGATAACGTAGAGACAGAGGGGAAAAAGGGAGGAGCCAGATAACATATCCCGTACTAAATTGTCCCGATAGCCAACTACGCCCTCCAAAGATTGGGCGGCACTGCACTGCGCGTCGCTCTTCTGCATTCGGACAAACACTAATGGAACCGGTGCGGAAGCGCGAATGAGAAAGGAGGGACCGATGAAGAGAAAAAGGGAGAGAGATAAATTGGAAGGAGAGTACCGGAAGACACGTAAGAAAACATTATCTTCCCGAACTACTACTGGACTGCGCAAAAAACTGCGAAGATCGAGCGATGTACTGCGGAAAAAATCTCCAGGTGCGACCTCTCCGCGATAAAAAGGAATGGGCGGCTTTATTTTTGGCCTTCCACGTCCCCCAGATGCAGAGATGGGCGCTAATGGGGCGCCCAGCACACGCACCAACATATACGAAGTAGGAACACCTGCATGCGAGATTCTGCTGACGTCCGCAGCAAAATAAAACTAAAAATAAGGGCGCTATCTAGCATGGAAGCAGAGCGTCGTCGTCCTTTTGCTTTTATTTTCCTCCTCCCCGCCAGGAGGAACGAAACAAAAGAGAGTTGCAAGATAGCGACGCGCTCTACCTTCCAGGGCAGCTAGTTTCGCGCGGAATAACCGAGATGTAGGCGCTGCGCTGATTGCGAAGAGGGGCGGAAAGAGAACGTATAGTTTGTATAATACGGCGATTTGGCTCATGAGGGGGAGATCCCTCGTTTTATATTTCGAATTTGCAGCGGCGGATTAAAGAAATGAGAGGGGATGGACGCAAGAGCGAGAGGCAGAAAAAAAAGATAAATTTCGAGAAAAGGAGCGGCGCATTCCCGTCACTTTTAAACGTAGAAATTACGACCAAAGGGCGACTTCATCCTATAGGGCAGTTGACAGCCTGCGTAGTTCCACGGAAGCTACCGCTCGCGACAAGTGAACGCGTCGAAACTACGTTTTAAAATCCATATAGAGATATGTATTTAAACAGTGTCTTTCAACCACCGACGACATCTTGGCGTGATGTCTGACAAATAGCGGCACCTTTCAAGGGTCTAACTCAGCGATGGCACCCTTAATCGTTTGCTTTGATTTGCACCGAATCCCTGCTAGGATTTGCGAGAAACTTGCGTAGACGCAAAAAATTACATTTTTCTATGGCGAAGCTATTGCCAACCTGGCGCAATAATGTGTCTTAAGGCACAGTTTGGTAACGTTACGGAACTATGAAGATTATTTATTTAAATCTTTCGCTTTCCGCGTTGACTAAAATCGCGAGAATCTCTAGCAGAAGAGGAGAATGCAAGGATGAAACTTGAGGCAAGGGCTAAATTTTCTGAGAAAAAGAACATCGAGGTCAACGACGAGAGTCCTTTGTCATCTCCCTCATAAAGATTCGCTTTGGGGACTACGAAACCTCTGCATCCACCCAATCTCCAAGCGCCCCATCTCCGGGCGTACTACAACACGCGTCTTCTGATGTGATTACAACGGATAGCTATTTCCTTTGTAACGAAATCACGCGTAGACAATATCGTCCCGTTGAAATTCCTCTCAAACTCTCTCGCTTGGCCTATAAAAGGAAGAATCGTCTGTCTGTAACTGTTCGGCATCTACATAAATCTACATAGACGTCGAACGCGCGAGGCGCACGTAATTTAAACGCGGTTAATTTGCAAACGCCTGTTGCGTTGCACCAGGCCGAGGGCGAAACTAGGAATGACGGACGGATATAATACGCTATCTCTACATTGCCCCATGGCGCGGAAGCTCTCCCTTTACATTTCGCGATATGTAAATTCGCTGAACACTATTCTCGGGCGAAATAAGGCGATCTAATTAAAAGTGGAAAATTAAATTTTACTATCCGCTCGCTTTGGAAAATATTTCTTTGAATTAATTATTCCGATTAAAAAACAAACGAGAAGCGCGTTATTTTACCCGGCGCTCGTCCAATTATATTCCGTAAAAGAAAAATTTTGTCAGCGCCATCGCCTCCGTAAAAGCTTAATAAAACCAGACGAGCTTCGAGGGACAGGGTAACTTTTGACTAATCCCGGTCTTTGAGTAATTATTCAAATGATGGAAGATATCATAGCAAAATGATAACGAATCATTTGTCCAACCAAAACTGTAGATACTGTAGGATAGCCCTCATATGATTTCAGCATAATTTATAAGTTAACCTATATATCGGCTTCAGCATCTATCTAACAATAATAAAAGTCTACTTCTGTCCCTTTGTGGCTCCCTCTGTCACGCTATAAAAATGCGAATAACTCCATAATGGAACAAGATATATTTTTGATATTTGACATATTGTAAGATGATGACGAAAATAAATCTCGAAAAAAGTCGACTCCAAGGTAAGAATTTCTATTTCCCATATGATAACACGTAAAAATCGACTTTTAGACTTGCAGGCTTTTATTCCATTTGAGATATAAATTAGAAATAATTAACCAATAATCTTCGGATCTAAACCATTTTAAAGAAAAAAACTATAAAGTTTCTTTTCTGTTCAACTTTCCCCGCCTACAGTTCGAAATTTCTCATATTAAACGTTTAATTCACATATTTTGTAGAAATCTTGGCATTTTAACGAGACATTGCCTTGCCAACCAATTACATTTTTAAATCTCAAAATCCTATTGTAACTTCAATCCTTATAGGTGAAAAACCGTTTTGAATGCTTTTAGTACGAGAGAGAGAGCGAGAGAGAAATTATTTTCATAGCAACCAATGTAAACAACATTCGTTGCCTTATTTACGAGAAGGAATACATTTGAATGCAGAACAATAATCATTCGCATATTAAAATTAGGTACATACTTAGAATCATCGTTCGAGACTTGAAACAACGAATGCCTAAAAGAACGAAAGTTTGTTTTCCTGCCATCCAAAGAAAGTCAAGGTATATTTAAATATGTTAATTTTTTATTTCAAAAAATCTTTCCCGTTGAATTTCAACAGGCATCTATCTCCCTAGTAATAAAAGGAAATAGAAGAATCTAGAAATAACGGCATTTTCCCTTGATTAATGCAGTATGTACAGAAGATACGCTCTCTTAATACACTCTTCAATTTCAACAAATTAGTCAGACAATTCGATGAAAACGATGCGCGAGTATCATTTTGGAAAAAGTGTCAAATACACCTTTACATTCAAATACCTAGAATTTGAAAAATTATTATCAGCTATGACATGCTCCTTTTTGAAATTTAATGTTTTATGTATTTTAAGAAGTACGCTGGCATTGATTATTACCAGATAAGTTTATAAAATTATGTCGCACTTTAACTATAAATGTTTTTACGAAACTTTTGCTCATAGATGAAAGATATTTTTACGAAAATCGTTTCTATGAAGGCCAATAATAAGGTAAATAAACACGCCGTTTTTAAAACATAACACTGCCAACCCAACAAATGTAACCTTGAAAAACGTTAATGAGAAACAAAAAATATACGTATCTAAAAGCTTGATCCCTAAGTACAGAAGGAAGTGTACATTATCCAACGAGTACGCCTAAAGTTGATAAACGCCGAGCAATTAAATCCTTCACACATCCAACGATAAGATCGCCACTCTTGATGAAAAGAAAGTAAAAAATAACGCGATCATCTCATCTATTCCATAAATATATACAGTATTACCTCGTTTAACGAAGTAGATGCATTCCATGACGTCACTTCGTTATCAAAACTTTGTTAATAGAGGTAGAAATAACATTAGAGGCAAAGTAATGCGTTACAGGACATCAAAGAAGTGGAGATACAGCGAAATATCACAAAGTAATCACAAAAATAATATGAAATGTGCCTAAAACATGAAATATGACAATTAGTTTAGGACTAAATTAAATTAGGTGATAAATCAATAGGTTCTACTATAGTTCTGTCCATCTAAATTGGCAGCGATGGAAGTCGCGGTGGCAGGAACTATATGGGGGCAGACCGTATCGTACTAGCTACCAGGGAGTCTTATTGCAAATCGTCGAGTTTCTCGATACCCATTTCCTAGTCCATCTGTGTTACGACAGTGACAATAACATTTTACCTTTTTTAATCGCTTAATGAAGTTTCTGAAACTATTGCTTAATATTTCAATTTTTTTGCAAAAGTAATGTTGACTTCGTTATAAAGGAGCCTCGTATCCAGATTTTTTACTTTCTCCATATACGTAGTATAGGGGAAAGTATTGTATCCATGAAAAAAATCGACTTCGAGATTTCAACGGAAATACACGTTTTGAGGTCCCCTGAACACGTTTTGACCATTTTCTCGATGATGTCTGTGTGTATGTGATAGCTTTTTTGTGGATGCTCTAACTCAAAAACTATTAATCAGGTCAACGCAAAATTTTATATTTAACATTTTTATAAAGTCCGAAGAACTAATTAATCGGTCAACCGGAAATGGGTGTTTACTCTTGTCACTTATTTTGAGATATTTGCTTTAATATTTGATAAATGTAAAAATATACTGGAATAAATGTTGTAGGAAATTTAATTTTCTACAACCTTTGTTTCAAACATTTTTCCATATAATGCATTGTTTAAGAGATAACTTATGTTTTTAGCTGCCACCACCACGCCACCTACCGACGACTATTGTTAACAATTGACGCTTAGTTACGTCTTAGTAACGCTCCTTTTTCTTTTCTTAATTGTTGGAGCTTTGTGGCTATATGAAATTTCAGAAGGCTATGGTTTTTATATGATTGCGTAACAAAAGTTATTATATTATAATACAACCCTCACCTTCCCTACTTTGCTCCTCCCTCACTCCTCCTACTACACTTAACTCGAGAACTCTTCTCCTTACACTCTAACTCTCTAGAACCTCCTTCCTCCATGAACCCACGACCTCCACCGACACCCCCTCCACTACTCAACTGTTTACGTCCGGCGGTCAGAGGACGCAAACAGTCTCCACCATCAGTCCGTAGACTACAATGCACACAAACACGTAGAAAACCTTTTGGTCGATTGGTAACGTACCAACACCTCAACGGGACAAGGAGGGAGGTTACCTAGGCGGATAGGAAGAGGAGTTGCAAACTGAGGAAGCTACCTGGCTGACAAAATTTACCTGCGACTGGAGTGGTTGGAGGGGAGACTTCGGGAAGGAGAATGGAGCAGACGTATGGATAAGGCAGCTCATGGGAAACGGGTTAGACGACAGTAACTGCATTGTGTGAGGTAAAGTAGTTCACAAATATAAATACGAGAATAGTTCACGAGAAAAAGAAAATGGCTCGAATATTCTCATACTTGGGGTAGAAAAACAATAACGGCCAAGTGGTAAAAAAAACTGAGACGGAAAATGGAGTATAAAGAAAGTCTAAAGCAGTGGTCTTCAACGTGGGCGATGGCGCCCATCGGTGGACGTTTTAAAGTTTTTGATGGGCGTTAAAGAACACACCAAATGCTATTCTAATTTTATTATGGAAAAATAAAATTCTATAAGAATGTTTAATGTTACGCGCACACCATAATTTTACTTTTTCGAAGCATGGAATTCCACATAGTTAAGGCTTCCATAGAGGATTATATTAAAAATTTTGTTATGCTGATAAGGAAAGTGGTAGGCGAACTTATTTCAAATTGAAAAATATAGTAAAGCCGGACGATGAATCAATAAAGGCTGAAGACCACTTAAAACACCTGCACTATAAAAAGTATACGATGAAAGCCGAAGCAAACATCACCCGAACGAAAAACATCTGGAAGCAATTCTCGAAAATGGATGGCAGAGGCGATCAAAGAAGAAATTGGGAAAAGAGGGCGAATAAAGCAAAGGGTGAGAAATAAAATACTTCGAATTAATGCAATATAGGGCAATACATCAAAATAAATAATGGGAAATAGTCGAGGCAGAAAATAGGTAAGATAAAATAGGAAAATACATAACAGGGTAAATGGAAGGAGGAAGAGATTAATAAGGAACCGCATGAGGAAAAGAAAATAGACGGATCAAGCAGTAGACGGAAAACAAAAGATACAGAAAAAGACAACGATAAAATATATGGGTGCTAAGAATGAACCCATAAAAACAGGGAAAAGGAAAAGCGACGGATAAGATAAACGGCGGAAAATAGGTCGCGGAGAAATTGAGTAAATGACCGATAGTGTAATCGGCGAAATTAAAAATCGTCTTCGGTGACAAGTAATGATAGCGAAAGAGGATTATCAAGTTCGCCTTATGACTGCAGTCAAATTGACAGACTACGTCTACCCAATAACTAGGACATTGTGGGGGTAAATTAGATGCGGATCTCGGCTACAAAGTAGATCCTTTCTCAGAATCTCTAGCGAACAAACAACATTAAAATGCGGGGGTGTATCTTCGCCAGTATTGTGGGACACTCGCTGGCCGCAAAACGGGGCCGATCCAGAATCTCAAGGACGACACGATAAGGCATTCAAAAAGGTCCGCGAGTGCGTAGATTAGGACGGGGAGCAATAATAGAGTAACTAGTATCCGCTAGAGGCAATACTGGCGCTAGTGTCTATGTGAGTTTTAATTCGAGTGTGTAGCACATTGAACATTCATTTGTTTCGCAGATGTTTGGCAGAAGGTGGGACTGGGTGGAACTTAGGTTTCTTTGCGTAAATGACACAACCAAATACTCGAATAAATCGAATAAAATGAAAATTTCAGTTGAAGAATAGTAGTGGTACTACTAAATCTTACTACCATTATCAGAAAGTTAAATGCAAAGTTTAAAGCGAAATAATATGATAAAACAAGAAGTCCAAACTAGGACTAATGCAGGCTGGTTTCCCAAAGTTGACTTCTCGAATTGGTTACTTATATTGACAGGAAATCTTTCAGTATGTGTTAGTCATTCCAAGGAATTTTCATACCATAAATACCATTTGTAATTCCTGGTTTATCAATGATAGAGAACAATTGGAAAACAAATTAATAGAGCATTATTAGGTTTAAATACTAAAAACAATGTCAAAATCTTTTTCTTATATTATATTTTGCGTGTATTTTTTAAAGAAACGAATTTAATGTGTTACTGTTCATACGCTAGTATGTATGGATCAACTGTCAATTGCTGAAGGGTAGTCGAGTGGAAAAGAAAATAAACCGTTTCTTGACTCGTCTATGCTCAAACCGAGTTCGGTAATAATCGTCTCCATGGCAAAAATACGATAAAATGCGATTTAAAACGCTATATTTTAGTAGAAATTCAAGAAAATACGATCAATTATCAAAATTCTGTGATAAGAATTACAATCTACATTTTTCCCCCTTAGAACAGTACAAACCTCGCTCCGATATCACAATTTTAAGATATTTTAAAGTATTAAAGAAAACATCTCTGAACAATGGATTTGAGACTTCCTTTTTAAAACAAGCAGCACGAGCCTTATACCAAATTTCATGAAAATCGGTCCATTGATGCAAAAGTTAATAGTGGGGGAGGGGGGACACTTACACAGACACGACGAATTTTATATGGCTATGTTTCCTTAGGAAACTAGCCTAAAAAGATGTATGCACTTAGCT
This sequence comes from Tanypteryx hageni, assembly GCA_028673005.1. Lineage (NCBI taxonomy): Eukaryota > Metazoa > Arthropoda > Insecta > Odonata > Petaluridae > Tanypteryx > Tanypteryx hageni. Next base: position 53,577,538 of record CM054115.1, on the reverse strand, counting down.
ACATCTTGAAGATCGCGTAGTTAGATTACTTAAATTTCGTATAAAAGCATTACGATAGGTAATTTCGAAAGAAAACTCTTGAACTTCAAAAATAAATAAAATCTGACATAAAACTCTATCTGGTACACGTAGACGTTTCAAAATATCTCGTAATCAGATAAATTCCATTCTCATTTCCTATAAATGTGGGAAATGTTGTAGGCCTATGCATTCAAAATAACATGAATATTAATTTATTTTAATGTGCTACGGCAATTATTTTTTAAACGTCTGTAATGTTTATTAGTATAGAGCTTCAGGATATACTACGTTTCTCGTGCAAAATAAAATCAAATCAAGATGTGCAACTTTACCTGTGTAAGTTTTTCCTGTTGTTATGTCAAAGAAACACTCTTACTTATGTGAATACGTACCAACCAAATAACCAAACTGTGAAACACGAAAACTCTTTTGCAGCTGTGCTTAAAGGAAAGTATATGCGCGTCGTTTTAAATTACGATAATGTCATGTTTCTATAAACAGCGTAACAATGAAAACAATCTATTAATATTACAAATTTAATTTGTTTTTTTTTTGCTAGGAAATTACAGTCGGAGAATTACTCATTCGAACGTCAATTGTTATAAAATATAAATCGGACACAATAAATAATTCAGTATGACGTCATTGATTGAATCAATCGACGAATATTCGGGTGGAAAACTCTGTCCGGTAGCCTCTTAATAGCATAAATTAGACGTGATCGTAACATTTCGTGTATCTGTTCCCATTGAAAATCATTAAGCTCGCAACCATGGCAATTAACATTTTCCATTGTTGAAAACAGTAAAATATTCCCTTTTTCCACGATAAAAGTTAATAATTACGCTAATTCAATGTATTCGAATTCTGCTTTCAAAAATAAGAAAACTTATTCTTTTTTACATAGAACTGTTTAAGTCCCGAGTTCGTATCTCAATTTTAAATAATATAAAAATGCAATTTTATAAAGCCCTGCACCGATTGAACTTACTTTCCCATGCTTTTCTTATGGGGAAAGATGGGGTAAAAACAACCCCTTAAAGGAAAAAGTAAAATAAATACGCCCGAGGTGCACACCCTCAGGTTTTCCTAAGTACGCATGCCAAGTTTCAGCTTTCTAGGTCTCTTGGTTTTGGAGTTACAGCGTTAACACACAAACAAACACACATTTACTTTTATTTATAAGATGATATACTTTAAAAATATGCCTGAATATACTGTAGTATTATACTCTAATTTTATGACTAAGCCATGATTGTTACTTACAAAGTTATAAGCATACTTTTAACACAAATTGTTATTATTTGTAATAAAAATGACACTTAAGGAAATTAATATTTGTATTACGGCATACATTTCTAGTTAAAACTGAATAAATAATATAAGAAAAGTCAGCAAACTACTTCTCATATTTTCACAAAATTAAACTTTTCGGTCAGAAGGACAGAATAGGAGTAGGGGTATAACTCTTTAATACACAAAATAAGTTGAAACAAAGGCACTGTGATTTTAGGATGTCCGAAAAAGACACCGCAGGCCAAAAATACTCATTTTCCAGATGGCTGACACCGCCAAACTGCTACAAACTGCCAAACAGTGACATGGCGCCTACGCATTCAATTTGCAACGCGATGACAGCGCTTATGGTGCCTCTAGTGCAGGGGTCGGCAACATACGGCCCGCGGGCCGGATGCGGCCCCCGAGGGCGCTTTATGCGCCCCACGAAGCCACAAAGAAAAAGTGATCGGTACAGTTGAACCGAAAATATCGTATTTTTCCAGTAAAATTTTGGTCTCAAAACCTTTTCTGACGCATATTTAACGCTGGTAAATTGTTTATATATTAATGTTACCAATATGAGATCACGGAATCTCTGGAAAACTTCGGACGTAAACACTCATCCGGCCCGCCGAAGCGCTCGTGACTTCCAATGCGGCCCTCTAAAGCATTCACATTACGTATGTGGCCCGCCACGCAACAAAAGGTTGCCGACCCCTGCTCTAGTGGATACTAGTAACTCTATGGGAGCAATACACTGCATTCTGGGCAAACAGAATGCGGACACTCGATTCATGGAGTGAAGGAAGAAGTGTTACTCGGGTAACAAGAGGAAAAGAGGATCAAGGAGACATGAAAAGAGACGAAAGTGAAGGCTGTCTAGCGAGAGAAAGAGAGAGGCGGGACAGATATTGGAGAAGTAAGTTCGCCCGCGAATTGTCAGCCGTCGTAGAGGTTGTCAGAAAAATGGGATGAGGAGGATGAGAAAGCTTGATATGCAACTCTGAATCTCCGGAGATCAAAAAGAAGGGGGCGACAAAGGAATTCAGGGGCACCAACAATGGGTGTAATTGACAGGGCCCATTTCTAGCTGGACCGGATCTCGGAATCACCTCTCATGGCCCGTCAGAGAAGACGGATGCAGGGGAGGAAATGGAGTAGAAAGGGGGGCGGCTCATAACCCCCCACCCCTCTCCACACTTTCCGCAAGCTACAACTTCAGGAACGGAGTTCTTCGTCCATATCTAGCGAATATAAAAGGAAAGGAATATCGCGATCTGTTTCTGGGTTAACTAAATGCAGAGGAGAGAAAAACAGATTTGTCGATATTCCGTCCTAATTTGTTCGAAAGAGGAATGAATCAAGTGTTCACTTTTCGTTGAGATAGGAGTCGGTAAAAGAAAATACGTCAGTCCTATGTGCGCCCACCGGATACTCATCCGCGAAGCCTGCCTTTTGTTCAAAACGCTTAAGAAAACATCAAGTTCCATTTTTTAAAAGAAATTTATAGTTACTTAAGGTCCATTTCTTAGAGAATAGTATCGGTTAAACCACCGACGATGCTTTCTAGCAACCTTTTCATGGGTTTTTGGGTCTACCATATTGCCAACTGGATTCCAGACGTAAGTCGAGCTGGATAATTCATCTTTTTAAAGTAATATATTGATTATAAACAAGGAATTACTACATCGATAATTCGGCCAAGAAATACAGAGGCGTACTTAAGCTATATAGCAGCCGTACTCAGTGGCAATTCAGCGACCACTACGTTGGATTTCAGCAATAATATAAATTTAATGGTTTAGATTTAAGATACGTACTACCTTGATGGTTAAAGAGAATGAGACGCATATATGTCCAAAGAACGAATTTATATAATCGTGAAAGGAAACGATACAACGACAAGCAATACTACGATGTCGTAGAGAGTAAAATAACATGGTATAAGGAAGCCAACGTAAGAATTTATAGCAAGAAATCGTCAGCGTATCTTTGAAAAATGAAAACTTTTAGTTGAACAGCATGCGTCGGAGATGCGTTCCTGAAAACTGCCGCGCATGTCGTAACGACGAGTAGTGAAACGATTATTTTCTCTCGCACATCACCGCAAAAACAAGGGTTACATTCTTAGCGTGCTGTTTACGACGACATTATATGATCATCATCATCATAGGTAGTCTGTCCGTAGACAAGTCCGTGATTATTCTTGGTTAAACCTGGTTCTCCATATACTCCTATTTTCCGCTGTCCTCTTTATATCTTGATAACTCTCTTTCCCTTTCAAATCGTCTATCAGCTGAAACCTTTTCCTACCTCTTTCCCTTTTTCCATCTAGTTTTCCTTCTAACACGTCTTTAATCATACTCTCTCTCCTCAGGTAATGTCCAACCCAGTTAGCCTTCCTCTTTCTGATAGTCTGTATAATCATTCGCTTCTCTCCTATTATATGATATTTAACCCAAATTAAACATGATAGTACAGCACATAAGACATTTCATGCCAGAAATAGAGAAAAATAAGAGAAAAAAAACAAATACTCATAATCTGATTCTGAAGCTTGTTTTTCGATGTTTTTGTGCATGAGGAGTGATAATGCGGTCAAAGGGGCATGCTTATTTAGGCAATATTATACATTATATAGTTTATATTATTTATAGTTTATATAGTTTTAATGTGTATATATAAAACTAATTTAATCGATCTACTCATATATAATAATTTTAAAATGCAACTAAGGAATAACATTAATGCAAATATGAAAAAACAGAAACTCCCTGGTATAACAAAAGTATGATAATCGTTTCTGCGTTGACAATCTCAAAAATATACTCATATAAAGTCATTTACTCAAAATATCACAAAGACATAACGCATACATCAACTTTACCACAACTTTAATTACTGGAATTCCACCTTTCGCTCTTGTGAATTTGAAAGATATCACAATTAATATTTAAAACTAAATAACAGCGCATAACATTATCAGCATAAAATGGATGACTACCTTAGGTTTCGCAGCTAATAGACGAGAAGACCTTTTGAACTTAGAAGTTCCATGCGTCTTACGAACCTCATGAAGTATTAATTCAATAGCGTATCACGGATGTGTGAGGACTCTATCATGCGCCAAAGTACTGGAAACGGAAGTTTCGCGAACTAACACACGGAATCCTATTAATGAGCCTCGCATAATTTGCAACAGGTACTCGAAACCACAGATATAATTACCAATTGTTAAACAAAGAGGCCTTCGCTAAAACCCGACAAATTAATTCGATTAAAAATTAACTAATAATAATTAATCTAAATTGTGAGTTAACTGCCTAAAAATTCCGTGCGTTAGTGATGATATTTAATTAACATTCAGGCTTTTTACTTTAAAAATGAGATTCCGTAAAAACCAATATTTGGCGATAAACAAATTAACCCTTGACAGAGAGTATTGGGTAATTTCTTTCTGATGCAAAGTGTATTTTTATGAGATTAACCTGCTCGCAAGAGAAATAAAAGACTAACGCATCCGATGAAAAGTAATCTTCAATTCTAACTTCTCGCTCTCAGACTTCCGCAACAGCACAAAAAATCTCACCTTTCAAAAAATCGACACTCACTCGCTCCCTCTCAAGACTCTTTCCGGAGTTTATCATTCGATAATCTTCAAGATTAATTTTCTAAAAAATCGTAAATTTCCGAATCAAACGGAAACCGGCGGAATTCAAACCCGACTTCGCAAGAAAATTAAGTCTTGAGAGGCGGCGGGCTAAAACGAGGAAAGCCCTATGCAGATTAGGCAGACAAATTCAACTACGAGCATGAATATATGGATGAGGAGGAAATTATTATCATAAATTTCTCGGTGGCAGACCTTTTGAGACAAAAGGATGATAAGTGTGTAAGTACAAGCCACAGGAAAACAGACAGGCATAGACAGAGGGAGCAAGAAAAAGGTGGAATGAGACTCATAGACATTGGTAAAGAGGAAAAAAGAGTGAAGGGAGAGGAGATGTAGAAAAGGAGGGAGATAGGTAGAAAAGAAGGTAGAGGTAGAAAGGGAGGAAGAGTTAGAAAGAGAGAATGGAGAGTTAGAATGAGAGAAGGAAGAGAGACGGAAAGAGAAGGAGAGGGCGGGAGAAAGGGAGGCGAGAGGGAGGAAGAGAGAAGGAAGAAGAGGGAGGGAGAGAGAAGAGAGGGAGGAAGGAAAGGGAGAAGAGAGGGTGGGAGAGAAAAGGAAGAAGAGAGGGAGGAAGGAAGAAAGAGGCAGCGCATCTGTGATCCAAAGTGGGAGTGGGAGAGGACGAGAGAAAAAGAAGGAAGCAGAAAGAGAGAGACGTAGTCTGACCGTAACGAACATTATGAGAACTTTCACATCTGATATGAGAGAGAGGTGTGTGGCGTATGCGAAGTAAAGGGTTAAAACATGAATAATTGAGAATATTAAAAACGCTTGACGCGACGAGAGACAAAAGATCGCCGCACTCTCATTCACCCACTCGAGATATAAATTTCAAAACGGGTTAAAAAGAGAAAGACGCTTAAGCTCGATCCTTGCGCTGCGCAAGAATATGAATTTGGGAGGGAAAGAAACATTCTTTCTTTTTGAGTTTCCACACGATTAGCGAGTTCGCGATGAAATCGTCCGATAACTCGCTATTCAGTGCACTCGAGAAAATTCCGTGCCAAAGTCGGGGATTTTTTTTTTCGCGTGGGAGGTGTTAATTGACCGTGCACATTTCGCCCTAGCTGTTTAACTTGGCCATTATCGGCGTCGGAGAACCTATTCTGAATATTTTTAAAAGCAGTCTCGCGAAATGAAAATCAGACACAAAATGTCGATAAAAATACTCTTATAATTCTAAAAAACTTCCTTACGATGTCACACGCTCACATATAATAATAATGCGGCAAATTATTTTCTAGTACATATAAGTACAATGGGTATAAATATAAAAAATACGGGAATAACGCCTGGATAAACAAAAAACAGTAAGTACATTTTTTTTGCTCGAGTTTGGCGTAGCACGTATGAATTTGAATCCTGGTTTGAACAAATTTTTTTCAGGAATAGATGTTACATATTTTCTTGATAACCTGGAATAAATAAAATCTGATATTGCCGTAATCGATGGTGAACTTTTTGACAAGCTTTTATTGGTTGACTGGTCAATCAGAGATCGGGACGTTATTGTTATTGTTGACATTATATGTTTACAAAAAAATAACGATTAATTGTACGTGTTCTTATTCGAAAGATTAATAAAACAATACATTCATAACCGGCCAGAACTTTTATTGTAGCAGCAACAATAAACAAACTATTATTGTCATTCGTAGCAAAGAGTATAAACAAAGTACGATTTAATTAGTATGAAGGTGGATGGATGGATGGATGTCATGTCACCCCTGCCAGGGCGCGAAGAGCAGTTCCCAGCGCTGCCGCGCTGTTGCCTGCTAGGAATCCTGAAGTGTAGAATCACGGTGCTTGAGTCACGGCACAATGAAAAGGGAGGTAATTTAATTTAGGTAACGGAAAGGGATAATTTTGGTTTTTTATGTGGGCCTGCTGCTGGCAATTCATAATCCCAGAGAGAGGAAAAGAGGGGGTTCGTGCATATTTGCATTTGGAGTAGATATTTATTGTTTAGGCGCCGTAGGAAGTCGGGAAGGGGAGGGATTTTCAGGTCTTTATGTAGATCATCGTTTCTTTGAAACCATCTGGCGCCAGTTATTAACCGTAGCATTTTATTTTGGAAGACTGTTAATTTCTTGATTTTGATTTTACCGCAATAAGACCATACAGGAGAAGCATAGGTCAGTATCGGGCGGATCATTGACGTGTAGAGGATGCATTTGGTCTTCATTGACATTGGGGAGCTTCTGCTGAGTATGCTATATAGGCCTTTCTTGATTCCGGTTGCTTTCTGGAGTGTTTTCTTCAAGTGGGAATTCCATGTTAATTTTTTATCCATGGTGACCCCTAAAAACGTTGCTTCATTCTTGCGAGGTATAATGGAGTTGTACAGTTGGAGGAGGGCGCCTTCGCCTTTTTTGGGGTGACGGGAGAAGACAACATTTATACATTTGCTGGGGTTAACTTTCAGTTTCCATACAGTCATCCAATCCTCAATTTGGCGCAAATGGTCCTGGAGTTGATCGCTGGCGGAGTTTGCATCCCAGTGGCGGGCAGCGATGGTGGTGTCATCCGCATACAGGTAAAGTTGGGTGTTGTCTGAGCGTGGGAGGTCGTTGACAAAGACATTAAATAGATTTGGGGAGAGAACGGACCCTTGGGGTACTCCGGCAAGGCATGGAAAGGTGAGGGATGAGGAGGTGTTGATATTAACAAAGAATTTACGGTTCTTGAGGAATTAGTATGAAGGTATGAACGATTATCTATAATCGTATTTATGAGAACTTCTATACCACGAATATATTTTCTTTTAATTTTTCTTTTCCGTAATGCTGAATTTTCGAAATATCCGTTCATTGCCAATTTATCTCTTTTGGCATTTCCCGATAGGTTATTTAAAAAATTATAAATTAATTTGAGGATTTTTAATTACACAATTTTATGCCATGCGTAAATTAAATTGATGTCTTTAAAAATCCAAATCGAGATACTTTTCGACAGGATGAACCATCTAATAATAAGATGACATATACGGTTTAGCGGGGAGATTTTCCGTAATTTATGATTTAGAGGATGTGAAAATACATTACATTTTAATTAAATAATTCTACCTTTATGTAATTTGGTGTTAATCGATACGTTAATTTTGTTATCTTATTAAATAATTTATGCTTATGTTCCTAAATTTTGTGAATTAATTGTAACCTTTTCTGATGATTTATTGTAAAATGTTTTTAAATAGTTTTGCTGACTTAACAATTTTAAAATTTAAAAGCAAATGACGAACAACATTATTGTTTTGCTAAAAGTGAGAAAATTAAAACTGTTATACATGCGAATCATGTAACAGGCTCCATAGTTTAATTAAACTTTCATCGTAGTTCATTTGAATTTTCTTTTTAAAATTAAAAATTTTTAGTCACGGATCAAAAATTTCAAATTTGGATCATGCGAAGGAACACTGGGCAGTTCTGCGGTAGACTAATTTTGCATAATATTGTTAAATTCCGCCAAAATAATGTATCCCCTGCCGTAACTTCCGAGTGATTGCAGAAAAATAATGCAAAATTAAACATGGTGGATTTTAAGGATATCATGCACATGAAGAGCAACGCCACGAAAGTAAAAATAGTTGTAACACGCCCAACAATGTATCACGACTGTTTACGATCCAGGCTGTACCGCGACGGTTTCAGGGAAACTCCCCGACACGCACCAAGGTGACTCTTCGGGATGACATTATCATTTACCCAGAGGTACGCAAACTGTGGGGCGCGTCCCCTCAGGGTGGGGGGCATCGGTTCTTCTGTCAAAGTGGAGCGCGATTCTCAGAAGTTTACTCGAGACCGACCCGGCTTCTATTTGGTTTTACTTTATCAGAGAACATCGAATTTTACGCTTTTACAAATCTCATATTTATAAGAATTTATTTCAAACAAGCCAAAAATTAGATAATATTCAATTAAAATTGGGGCGTCACCGCTTTCAATGACGAAAGGGGGACGCAGCTTGAAATCATTGCGCACCGATGTTTTAACCTGTTTAGAAGGGAGAAAAGTGAGCGGGCCATAAATGCCGTTTAAACTGACGAAGTCGAATAAAACCACAGGAGGGCGAAATAAACAACCCCTCCTCGCCAATTGATAATTAAGTCGACGCCATGTATGCTTCGCGCACGCCTATCCGTTCTTCCACCCTCTTCACGAGATGTTCAGCCATGACAACTTCCAGCAAGAATTTACGGCCATTCATCGGGCGCAAAATAAACCATAAGCATTAAGTACAGCATCTCGCACTTCACAGCCAGAACCATAAAAACCACAATGAAAACAAAACGGTATAAATAAAAATCGTCGAGTAATTTTCCGCGACGACCATTTCCTTCTAAAAATCTCCGAAGACTCCCAACGATTCACCAGGTTTTAAGTAGAAGAATATCCAAGAAATGTTATACATTGTCTGCCTCAACCCACGCTTCAGACTAATCCGCGGACGGCTTTAAGAATAAAAAAGACGCGAAATTCCGCTTTGCATGGAAATGCACATAAAAAAGGAATGGAGTGCGTTGCGTTTGGTACGACCACATTGCAACGCGCACGGTCGAGGCAATAAGATGGGGAGGATCAACATAGTATCAAGGGGTTACCCGAATGGAGTAGGTAGAGAAAGACGGTGAGGTATAGAGGATGAGGGAGAGATAGAGAAAAGTAGAAGAGCGAGGGAGAGGAAGAGTAGGAGAGAGAGGAAGAGGAGAGAGTGAGAGGAAGAATAGGAGAGAGAGAAGAAGTAGGAGAGAGGAAGAGGAGAGAGTGAGAGGAAGAATAGGAGATAGAGGAAGAATAGGAGAGAAAGAATAGGAGAGAGAAGTAGGAGAGAGAGGGAGAATAGGAGAGCGAGAGAGGGAGAAAAGGAGAGCGAGGGAGAGAAAGAGATAGATAGATAGATAGATAATCGTCTTTATTAGAGAGAGAGTAGGAGAGAAAGAGATAGGAAGAGTAGGAGAGAGATAGGAAGAGTAGGAGAGAGGAAGCGTAGGAGAGAGAGAGAAAGGAAGTGTAGGAGAGCGAGAGGAAGAGGAGTAGAGAGCGAGAGAAAGGAAGATTAGAGATAGACGAAGAGACGGAGAGGGACAGATAGAGATAGAAGCGGAGAAATAAAGAGTGATAGAAAAAGGGAGAATGAGGGGAAAAGATAAAATAAGAAGATATGAGAGAGAGAAGATAGAGGGAGAGAGAGCGAGAGAGGAAGAGGGGAGAGAGATGGAAGAAAAACAAGTGAAGGGAAAGGGGAGATGAAGGGAGGGAAAGGGGAGATGGAGGGAGGGAAAGAAGCAGAAATAATATTCTCGTAAATGGTTAGTTTCACCTCGCCCCGAAGTGAAAGAGGGTGGGAAATAGGGACTCGAATAAGAAGGGTTGGAAGATCACGTAGCGCGCACACACACACATGTGCAACACAGTATCGAGCGGCGGTGATTACCTTGGAGATCTCGAAGATCCGGTCTTCGATGACCCACCACCTCTCCCCTTAACCCTTTTCCACCCCTCCCCCAGACAAACTGCAACGCCAACGACCGGACAGCAAATCACCTCCAGACGGGAGAAAAAAAAAGATTGTTGCATCCTTCTCGCTTGAAAAACTTTACCTTATAAAAACCTTCTAGTCCACTTCGTGCCCTCATGACCGCCATACGCAAGCTAGCAATAATGAGGGAATTATCATAATGGAGGGTGGATAAGGGTATGACGGCTCGCACTGCGGCCATCAATCATAAAGCTCTCTCGCCTTATCCGTCTGGGAAAGGTGACGCTGATACATAAAAGGGACGTCTCCGGTAAGAATATTAATCAGAGGTTAAATATTTGGCGATGAAGTTTTGGAAGAGATTATCATTTAGTAGTGAAAACATGACGAGGTGATAAAAATCAATAAAATAAATTTAGAGAAAATTAAAATAATACTGTCACTTGAACAAAATCGTTAAATGTAAAAGTTATATGGCACACTGTGTTACATCTTGATATGTTACGGGTTGTTTCGTTTAATAATGCAGCATAATTTTCGTAATGATTTTGCGAATTCTTCAATTTAAAGTTTTAATTTTCAGTTGTAGTTCAAATAATAAAAGTTATTCATTTAATTTTTCATTTTTTCATTTTTTATCACGAGTTCTCAATTTAGTGAAAATTTTCAATTTTTAAGACAGAAAATTGTCTGTATACATTATGCGCAATGTACTTCAGCGATTAAATTACAAAATTATGAACTAATATACCAGAGAAGCCAGTAAAAATGTTTTTGTAAAGCAACTTTTTCATACTTCCGCATTATATTATGTAATTAGTTTGCATTTAATTAAGCATTCAATCATTTATCTTCTAACTTCCTGAAAATTGAATGATTACTTCACTGCTAAATGCAGAGAAAACGGTAGATAAAATGCACTTCCAACTGAAATCTCACAAAATCTCTATAATACCGATTGAGTGAAAACTTGTTAAGACCTCAAAATACTTGTTCGTTCAGCAAAAAATGAAAAAAATCCGCATACAAGACGTAAAAGGGTGCTACGGTCTCATTCGCTCCACAATGACACACTTAAATACTAAAATTCAACTAGAATGACCGTAGGTTTGAAATTTGATATGATGTTGAGTGAAGTAGTACAGCCGAATGGGAAATTCCAAAGTTGCAAAAATTGGAATTTTTAGGGATTTTACATGTGCCATGGGAATCATTGCAGAACTTAAATAAATTATATTAAAAACGCTGTGTCCGTGTTTAAGGGGTTAAATGGGAGAATAAGAAAAACGCTTATAACTCGAAAACTCCAATTTTTTCCAACCAAACTCTCAGGTATTACTTGCCAACGCAACCTTTAATTTTTAAAATGCTCACCGTCTAAACTCATGGTTTCGATTCCAAGAGCCTACTTTTCCTACATTTGAATAAACGTTGCGAGCAAGACTTTCTGAAATTGAACATTAAAAATAGTTAGAACTGAGATACGAATACGAACTCGGGACTTGGACGCATATGAACCCAAAAGAATAAACTTGCTTTTGGTAATTTAACTCTTCTGGCATTTCCCGATGGCACTGAGAGCTCATCAAAATGGCAAATAAATAGTATCTCTTCGAGTAAATGTCAACCAATGGGGATAGGTGTATAACTTTACATATTTCCATTTTAAAATTCATTAGACTAGAGAGAGTTAAAATAGAATAGAAAGAACTCGGAATTTAAAAAGTTACATAGTTCAAAAATGTTTTAAACACTAAAATTTTAAGTTTGTTGAAGAGAAATTATGAACGAAGTTAAGATGAGTTCATTTTTAATTTATGTAATGGTAAGTAATTAATATTTTCCTTAAAACCTTTAAATATTTATTCCTTTATGATTTGTTTCAAAAGGTTTTTAGTTCAAAAAGGAAATTTAAAACAAATTGTTTTGCTGATTTTTAATGACACAGTTTTAGGTCGTGTGTAAAATTATATTCGTTACTCTTTGCGAATTAATTGTAACTTCTTACAATTTCATTTTGAATTACAATTATCTGATGATATATTGCAACCTCGCCAATAAGAACGAGTTCGTTCATCTTGAAGTTCTTCACTTTATATCGCGGAAGTCGTGTTAAAGATAGCGAAGGAAGAGAATATAGAGAATGCCTGGAAACGATAATTTGTTTTGTCAGCAATATAAATGAAAATCTGGCTACATTTATGAATTTGGAACGTATCCCAGTAAAACATGTATTAAAAGCTTTTGCTTATATTACTATTTAAAAATTTAAAAGCAAATGGCGAATAATAATATTTTTGTTATAAGTGACCAAATTGAAAATGTTATACATGCGAAGCATGACAACAGGCTCTCTAGTAATTATGTAATTTTTAAATGCTCACAACCGAGGTAAGAACTTGGCACAAGTGCACAGATGAAAGAATTAAACCGCGAAAACTAACACGCATTACGAATAGGTTAGACATCCACACATATGCCAACACGCGCACACGTTTTCATTTGTTTTGCCGAGAACTTCCATTTTATAAACAACGATTCAGCCTTTTACTTTAGCACGATCACAAACACGACCATTCATATGCGCATGCACATAAGATAAATAAACTCGCAGGCACTTCAATTATTAAAGAGCATTCAGCAAATAAACTTTTAGTTTCAAGAGAATTAACGGTGATTTATGGAGGAGGACGGGGTAAAATAGTCTCGCATAGCTCACTAATACAGGTTCTCCCAATCAAGAGATACGACGTTGGTTCAAGCCGCTGGAGGAAATTATCGCCCCGAGGGAAACTTACATCAAGCGAGCACAACAATTAGTTATGAGAAGGGGAAACTTCGAGATTATGAGGAAAGGTATTCGGAGATAGAACGCGCGACGCAAAATACTACTCGTATAACATGTCCGATTAAAAGCATAAAATATTTACAGCGGAGGTTTACAAAGAGATCACAGGCGTGATAAAACGAATAGGGGGAAGGAAATTGCTTTCTAAGGCGGAAGGTGACTTGAAGATTTGCGGAAAATTGTGATTCGCCGATGTAGCGTAGAATTCTGGTGAATGTCCAATTAACCAAGCGCTTAACACAATATGTTAATTTCGGACGTCGAAATGATAAAGTAAGAAACGAAAAATTAATCGATTTATCGCCCCCGATTCCCCTAATATCTTTCTAAAGAATAAATTTTTTACACTTTTAAGCACATATTAAAGTAACCGCTCCATCAAACATAAATAAAAGGGATACCATTCCAAATAGCTCTGAAATGACAATGTTATTACATGCTTATATCAAATACATAACGCATAAAATAATTATAAAATACTGTTTCACACGGCAAAGAGAAAAATTTGGACATATGGAACAGATTTTCAAGATATAAGCAAAATTTCTAAAATAAAGATGACATAAGGTTCAAGAATAATCACTTGGAAAAGTAAGTACATACTTATCTTAGGTATGATATAACAATGCTATAAAAACCATACACGAATTTCGCAGCCGTCCTCAGTGGTGATTCATCAGAGCAAATTCTAAAAAAGGATGTGTGGCGGTATTTGTTGTTTTTGTGTGTGAGCGTTAGAGGGGGTCGGTGAATTTGAGGATGGGTGTGTGTTTAAGGGTTCGCGTAGGGGGTGTCTGGTTTGTGCGGATTTTGAAAGGGAAAGTATTTCGAAGTGGGAGGTATACTGCTAGGAGAGTTATTCCAGAGTAATTTTCTAAAAACATCGGTATAATGTGCTCTACCAGGAAATATGGCTATTGGAGATAGGTAAGTAATTACTTATTTTTCAAAGGCTTATTCTTCAATTCTGTTTCAGCCATTACGCGAGCTCGATCATTCTGTAGTGCAGGGGTCCGCAAGTTTTTCAACAAGGTGAGCACCAAGTTACACTCCATAGCAGGGGCCTGCAACCTTTTCAGCCTTGAGGGCGAATTTACGAATTCAGAGAAAGATTGCGGCCGCCAATTGGGGTCACACAGAAAAATATAGCTAAAAGAAATGGGTTAACAATGTTAAATGTTGAGTTTGCCGATGGCATTAAATTAGCTACTTTGTAGCGAAATATCCCAAACTCAGCCGAAAATCAAATTCAGTATAAAGTGCTATCCGATCGTAACATACTGCACCTCCACAGCAAATGACTTGCCATAGCCCTAGTAGCTGGCGCCAAGGAATTCCATGAAGGGCGCCGGTTTGAGGGGCCCTGCTCTAGAGTACCCAGCGAGCACCACTATAGTTTTTCAAAAGTAGGAACGACCATAAATAAAATCAGATCAAAGTCAAAGTGATTAAAATGTCCTTGCTTACGTTTAGAAAGAAAATAGGCGAACAAATCGAATTATTGGTACAAGGAAAAATGAATTTTAGCACAGTCGAAGTGCATGGTAAGACTGCTAAAGAGCACCGCGGTGCTCGCGAGCACCAGGTTGCGAACCTCAGCTCTAGCGTATGATATAAGATAGCTGAGTAAAGGCTAATAATTGCCCGTGAAATTAAAATAAAGCCGATAATGCATTAGCTCATATTTTGCATTGCATTTGTCTAAACCGGTTTTAAGCATGTCATTCGTTTGACGAGTATGATGTGCTTAATGGCAAGATACAAGCAACGCGACAGAAGTTTAATAAGAAACTCAGCAATATCTACCTTAAAACGGCAAGATACACTCAAAAGGGTAGTTAATAACCCACTAATGAGCATTTTGTTTAAGTGTTTGTCATTTATGCAAAAAATATTATTTTTTACTAAATGTTACGCTTTCCACAAAATTTCGTTGAAATAAGTCCGATGAATGAATAATTATTAACAATCCTAATAACTTCGGTTACATCGATAAATAAAACAATTTCAATAATACCAAAAGAACAAAAAATTCGAAAAATACATTTACGACGGAGATACAAAGTTAGTAAGTACACAACGAAAATAAATACTCCGTCACCTGCTCTGGAATATTCTCCAAGGGACAAGGGGAAAAAACTCAGACGTCCACCTTATGTAACATAAACATACGACACAGGACAAAATAACACCTTTTGCATAAAAACCTTTCAGAATGTCGCGCATAGGAGATTTAAATGAATCCAGCCGGGATCGAGTCCCGCGTCATTTGGCAAACCAGTTTTGCGGCTACCAAGGACGCGGAGAGTGGTAATTGCACGTCGGAGAGAAAGGCGCATCTCCCTGCGTGAGAATAAAAACATTATTGAAGGGATGTAAAGATAGAAAGTGAGAGAGAGAGAGCGGAAAAAGGAGAGCCTCGCAGAGTTACACCGATGGGAATAGGGAAACATACAGACGAAGGAAAAAGGAGAGTGGACGATGGAAAGGGTGTGAAGGTCAAGGGAGGAGTGGGTCGAGGAATTGATGGGAGAAAGGAGGCAAAGGACGAGGAGACGGAGGACGATAGGAAGTAGAGAGAGGTAGAGGGAAAAGATGGATTGAGGGAGAAAGAGAAGGAAAAGAGGGGGAGAGAGATGAGAACGATGGAAACATCTAAAAAGGACGAAGGGTTTTACCGATTTGTGAATCCAGAGAGAGAGAGAGAGAGAGAGAGGGAAAAATGCAGGAGGGGAGTGAGAGGAAGGAAGAGGGTGAGATAAAATTGAGGACGGTGAAAGGAAAGGTGAGGGGAATAGAGAGATGAGATAGATGAGTGAAAGAGGATTGGAGAGGGAAGTGGAGTGAGAGAGTAAGAGAAGGGAAGAGAGAGGGAAATAGAGGGGGAGAGAGAAATGAGTGAGTGAGAGAGGAGAGGGGAATAAAGAGGGGGGAGAGAGAAGTGAGAGGAGGGTGGGAGGAGCGGGTGGAAGGGGGGAGAGGGGGGGGTGATTGGGAGAGAGAAGTGAGAGAAAGAGGAGGAGAGAAGTGAGACAGAGGGAGGAGAGCGAACGAGGAAGGAAAGAATACAGTCACAGCCGGCTAAGCAGGAGGGGAGGCAGGAGGGGGGCAGATACAAATGTCTATGGCATCCGTCCGATATATGTGACATATGAATAATGAATTTTTATAGCAGTTTTTCTTATAAAGCATTGGTTGATTAAAACACTGTTAAGCTGTAAGTATAAAACAAACATTGCGGCAAACAGTAGATAATAATTGTGATTTATGGGATTCCCAGTGGTAAAATTATAACTTTTTCGGAGTTTTTATATTGGAAGTAAGTTTGGTAAGTGATTTTTGTAAACATTTACACCCGATGCTTTAATAATTGAGATTCCCAAACTTCGGAGCGCCCAATATTCGGGGGCACGGAAGCTTAGCATATGCCGCACCCCCCTTTGGCCGGCTCTAAATGCACTAAGAAGGACTGTGCTAGGAACAGAATTAAATGAGTGAGACGAAGAGAGGAAGAGAAGAGAGATGAGAGGGTTGCCAGAGAGTGAAGGTGAAAAAAAGAAGCGATATAACTAAGGAATGAATGAGCATAATTTGGGGTAGGAATTGAAGGGGCTAGCAATTAAGAGACGAATGAGAAAGTGTGAAATTGAAGGAGTTGGAGTAGAGAAGGATGTATGTGATCATTGAGGAAAGAGGAGGGTGGGATAAAGGTGTTATGGGAAGGATGTAGAAAAGCTGGTCGAAGGAGTAAGCGGATATAAGGTCGGAAAGAGTGCGGGAGGCGGTAGAAGCCCGACATTCTGGAATAGTCATCAGTTGCACGTCGCTCAACTGGGATTCGAAGCCTGAAGGGGACATGCCTGTAAATAACTACAGACCACAAAATGCTTCTTATGTTCCTCGAAAATGTTGTGTCCATGCTTGGGGTTACGCATGCGGTTACTCCACATTTTTATAAAACACAGAAGCGACAACTTGGACAAACGCCACGAGCTACATACGGTCCAGCACCCGACTCTTCGATTTTTATATTTTCTGATAGAAGAGAAAAGAAACTATCCTTCTTTTTTAACCAAGCTCGCAGTCGGATACGAAATTCTGCGCTACAAAATATACACCTACTCTATAAGAGAGAACTAGTTTAGGTAAATTTCTATCGAGTGGAAGATGTCAAAAGATATTAAGTAATTGCTTTAGTTGAATTAACTAAGTTAGAGGGGTTAATCTTGATGGAATTATTATTATCTAGATATTAACTTTAACTTATAAAGGACGGTAACATTTGTACATCATAGACAAGAAAACTACACCAACGTGCTGTTTATGTTTAACCTAAACTAGGGCTTTCGTTTTCAACGTAGAATTACGCCAACCAACGGCAGATATTTGGCAGTGGCTTAAGGAAGCATTCGTTCGGTACTTGAATCAGCGACTATCCAGGGAAAGTGGATGTGGTTCAGATTCCACAAAAAGTTGAAGATCCAGTCGCATATAACATGCACTGATGGCACAATGTTAAACTATAACATTAGGGTCAAGACAAAGTTTCAACTCATCCTCCTGTTCTCTTGAAATCGACTAGGAATCCATCTTATTACAGGAAATCCCGCGTACGACACTGGTTTGGCAAATAAATGCCACTAGGGGCCCGTTGCCGTACTTTCTGCAAACATCAAAAGACCCTTGCGTGTGGTGGCCCAATGCGATAGTTTATATGACAAAAAGTTGTTACAAAGGGTGTTATTAGTTGAATCACTTTTTTAATAATCATAATGCTTACACCATTTTCCTGACATAAAACACATGCCTATATGAATTAGACTACCGGAACAGAATGCGTTTTGATTTGTCCACTATTTCTGATGGTACAGTATATCGTATGTTCTTTGGTTTTTTAAATATTAAGTAATCAATGCACCGGCCAGGTGTCAATATCGAAAGAAATTAATCACAAACATTATCAATATAGTAATTTGCTTTAAACTACCCAATAAAACTTGCAAACGAAACGATATTTTCATTGTATGCGTGAAATATCTTCCTATTTGCAAGGTTAAGTTGTTCATTAATACAATGCATTGGAGTCGTTTCTTTTCTTCGCTACGTGTTTCATTTGTTTTATGTTTATACGAAACTTTTCACATAAATTTTCAATCTGTTATTGTCCTTGATTCGTTTGTTTCATTGGAGGCTTAGTGCAAATACCATACCATAAATACCAGCTGTAATTCATAGTATATCAATGATAGAGGAAAATTGGAAAAACAAATGAATAGAGCATTATCAGGTTTTAAATACAAAAATGAATGTCAAAATCTTTCTAAAATAATATTTTGCAAGTTTTTTAAATAAACGAATTTAATAAATGTTATTGTTTATACGGTAATATGTCTGGATCAACTGTCCATTACTGAAGAGTATTGGAGCGGAAAAGAAAATAACCCATTTGTTCACTCGTCTAGGCTCAAGCCGAGTTCGGTAATAATGGTCTCCATGGCAACAATCCGATAAACTGCGATTTTAAACGCGAAAACGCTGTTTTAGTAGAAATTCAAGAAAATACGATCAATCATCGAAATTCGGTGATAAGAATTACAATCTACATTATTTTCCCCTTACACCAATACAAACCTCGCTCTGATATCACAATTTTACGATATTTTAATGTATTAAAGAAAACATCTCTGCAGGATGGATTTGAGATTTCCTATGTAAAACAAATAGGCAAAAAACGTTCCTGGAATCCAACCCTGGACTTCAATCTTCGCCAAATAAAATATAGCCCGGAGGTGGGCCCTGGCAGCACGAACCTCATGCCAAGTTTAATGACAATCGGTCAATTGGTTCAAAAGTTATTAGTAGGGGACACACACACAGACAGGACCATTTCATAAGGCAATTTTTCCTTTGGAAACCAGCTTAAAAACGAAAGCTATCCTGGTATCGAACCCATGGCATTTCGTGGGACGACTACCGACTTAAAACCTGCAAGAGTTCGCGCCGTGTATTCAGGCGGAAGATTTGTCGAAATCGAACTGGTTGTTCTTGAATTATTTGCGTTCATGCCGGGAGGTGACGTCATGCTTCAGACGCGGGCAGGCAAGCAGCCAAGCAGGCACACAGAGGTTATAATATATTAGATTTAGGTAAACATATGATGTAACCAAGGTACATAAACAATAACGCCCCGATCTCTGATTAGCTGGTCAGTCAACCAATAAAAATCCGCCAAAAAGTTTGCCGACGATTACGGTATCACATAATTGAAATACATTAAATATAGGCAGCATGCAAAGTTTGAAATCCAAATAGTTAATTTAAATTAGAACAATAAGCTCTTAAATAACAGCTAGTTAGCAGTATGTAATTAACGCCGACTGATTTTTAACTCATTAAATGTTCGGTCGATAAGCAAAATAGATTAATTCGATATTTTATACGGACGAAATCATTGTAATTACTACTTAAATTGAAACCGGATAATTACGGGTTTAATAAATGTTTTCAAAATATCATGACAATGTAATTTCTTATGAATGATTTTGGCGCTTGGGATGCAACTTCAATATTTCTCACCATTTGGTTCATTTATTATTTTTCACCATTTGGTTCATTTCTATGTGGATACACAAAAATCATTAATAATGATTATACGGTAATGAGAGTAATTACATAAAAACACGGTCTAAACTATCAAATTTACAATAATGATGGAGCAAAAGTTTCCACAGATTTTTGTCCTACGATTACAAAACGATCCTTTAAAAACTGAGTGATAATTTTTAAAACCATACACAATTTCATTAATATTATTCCATTATATTCACGATGTTTTAATAGCATAAAATTGAAAGATCGAGTGACCTTGTGATATAATCTCTGAAACCTAGGAGAGAATTCAATTTTAAAAGAACAGGAAAAAATAACTGATGGCAAGTCTAATCAATGAGGGAAAAAGATGAATTATTAAAGCAGATATACTCAACGTATGACATCCCAGCAATCTTATCGTCCAAATTAAATTTTCGAACCTCGAACAACACGCGAAAAACCATCAATCGAAAAAAGAGAACGGGGCCATGTAAATCGAAATATTACGGAGGGATAAAGAGAGAGAACCGTTCTCGAAACGACACGTGCCCGCTTCGAAAGACGAACACGCGAAAAAAGGGAGAATTCGACCTTTGATCACTAAAGCAACCGGCATGCGAGTCGATTCTCCCGCATAGCAACAAGCGACCGAAGTGAGAGAGAGTATTAAGAGACGAGACGTAATAAAAAATGCATCTTTCGATATGGGCGAGACAGGTGGGCGGTGCGAAGCAGGAGAGGTAGGGCGGAGAGAGGAAAAGGTGGAGTGGTGGAGGAAAGATGAGAACGGGAGAGAAGTGGCGGTGGAGGAGACCGAGAGGGGGAAGGAGAACGGCGGGAAGGAAGAAATGGAGGGAGAGAGGAAAGGGAGGGGAGATAGAGTAGGGGAGGGGAGATAGAGTAGGGGAGGGTGAGAGAGGGAGGGAGAGAGGGGGAGGGTGAGAGGGGAGGGAGAGAGGGGAGGGAGAGTGGGGAGGGAGAGAGGGGAGAGAGAGAGGGGAGGGAGAGAGGAAAGGGAGGGGAGATAGAGTAGGGGAGGGAGAGAGTGGAGGGAGAGAGGGGAGGGAGAGAGGGGAGGGAGAGAGGGGAGGGAGAGAGGGGAGGGAGAGAGGGGAGGGAGAGAGGGCGGAGAGGAGGTGAGAGAAGAGAGGACGGAGACGGATAAAGACGAGGACGTTCCAAAGAGGTAGTGTAGACATGCATAGGAGGGAGTGGTCAAAGGAAAAAAGAATATTAATCGAATAAATTGGAAAAGGAGAACCTGAACAGTACGTGGAGTAAACACCGACGATACTTTATGAACCTCCATACGTATCCTCCCCACTCTCGATTTACAGCCTCGTGCCCTTTGCGATGGCTGAGAGGCAGAGAAAGACGAAAGAAAATGAACGTGTAGAGGTAGGAAGAGGGAATGAGGGAAAAGAGGAAAATAATGAGGGAGAAGAGGGGTATAGTGAGGGAGATAAGGGAGACGACAAATCAAAAAGTAATGAGAAAAATGCAACTGAAACGAATAATGACAGAATTTACTACATAAAACCTAGATTTCATTAATATTTATTGACTAGTGTAACTGCCCGTCAAAAACTGGACGGTAAATATTAATTTAGTTGGTTAGTTATCAGATTATTTTCAAAGAAATATTTTTTCCCGAATACCGAAATTACACCATAACAATTTGAAATCAATCAGTATAAGTGCAGAATATTCAGCGCAAATATGGTTCAAATCCGCTTCGTAATTAATTCATATGCTTGAAGATGACAAAAGGTTGATCTATCTTTCAGTTGCATACGTTTAAGTTTCTAGACCATATCTAAATCCCATCCAGCTTAAAATGTAACTTTGCAATACTCGGGTTTGAAATTTTATTTTCCATCATATAAACATGAATCGTTTACGCTAGGTTGACATAAACTTCATTCAAGAATGAAATGAAGAAAGGGAAAGCAACAAGAAGTCCAAACCAGGACTAAGGCAGGCTGGTTTCCCAAAGTTGACTTCCCGAATTGATTACATATATTGATAAAAAATGTTTTAGTATGTGTTAGTCATTCCAAAGAATTCTCATAGCATAAATATCAGTTGTTATTCATAGTTTACCAATGATAGAGAAAAATTGGAAAACAAATTAATAGATCATTATCAGGTTTTAAATACAAAAATGAATGTCAAAATCTCTTTCTGACCTATTTTGCATGTACTTTTTTAAATAAACGAATTTAATAAATGTTATTGTTTATACGGTAATATGTCTGGATCAACTGTCCATTGCTGAAGAGTATTGGAGCGGAAAAGAAAATAACCCATTTGTTCACTCGTCTAGGCTCAAGCCGAGTTCGGTAATAATGGTCTCCATGGCAACAATCCGATAAAATGCGATTTAAAACGCAAAAGCGCTGTTTTAGTAGAAATTCAAGAAAATACGATCAATTATCGAAATTCGGTGATAAGAATTACAATCTACATTATTTTCCCCTTAGAACAGTACAAAACTCGCTCTGATATCACAATTTTAAGATATTTTAATGCATTAAAGAAAACATCTCTGCACAATGGATTTGAGATTTCCTATGTAAAACAAATATTCATAAAACCTTCCTGGAATCGAACCCGGGACTTCAATCTTCGCCAAATAAAATATACCTCGGAGGTGGGACCTGACAGCACGAGCCTCATATCAAGTTTCATGAAAATCGGTCCATTTGTGCAAAAGTTGTTAGTAGTGGACACACATAAAAATAGGACCATTTCATAAGGCTATGTTTCCTTTGGAAATCAGCCTAAAAAGGGGAATGGATAAGAAATACAAGGCAAGGAACTAGATATACAAGCAGAAGGCAACGTCACAAGCAAATATGATAAATACAGGTGGAGAGAAAGGGTCTGCGATGATTATGAGAAAGAAAAATAGACAAGGAAAACAGACAAAAAGGGGAAATGGTCCTAAGGGTTTGCGAGAGGAGATGGGGTAGAATGGAGCGGACATAAAAGAAGGGAACAAAATAGAAGCCCACTCCACTGGCATTAAGCACCATAAAAAAATGAAAACGGTGACAGAGACCTCAAGGAGCATGCACACGCAGAAGAAAGAGGTGGAGGAAATTAGAGGTGACAGAGGGAAGGGATGGAGGTGGGGGGAGGAATGGAGGTGGGGAGGGATGGAGGAGGGGGAGGGATGGAGGAGGGGGAGGTATGGAGGAGGGGGAGGTATGGAGGAGGGAGGAGGTATGGAGAGGGGGAGGTTTGGAGGAGGGGGGATGTATGGAGGACGGGGGAGGTATGGAGGAGGGGAGAGGTATGGGGGAGGGGAGAGGTATGGGGGAGGGGGGAGGTATGGAAGTCGAAATGCAGGCATAATAAACACTACAAAGGTTATTTAGATCTGGAGGGTGCGACGGAAAAGAATGTAGAGGCGGCCATGGATGGGGGTGAGGGAGTGAGGGGAAACCATGAGGATTGAGAGGGAGGTAAGGGGAATAAAGAGAGGAAGAAGACTGATTCTCAGGGACAAATAAAGATCAAATAGAAAGGGTTTTGAAGGGAGGTGGAGGGAGAGAAAACGGGAAGGAGTTAAAACTTGCGTGACATAAAGAGTTAGTTAATAGAACATTGACGATCGCACAGAGAAAGAGTACAAGTAAAGAAAATCTGATGTGGAAACCACATGACTTTCTCCATACATGTAATATTTCTAAAATTCCAAATAGATTACATAATAATAAATATTTTAAGAAAATGCGAAAAAATTTTAGACTTTACAAAGAACAGAAATAAACTCAAACCACAGCCTTTTGCTATTGGATATAGCCAGAAAGCTCCAACAATTAAGAAAATAAACAGGAACGTTACTAACTGTAAGATGTAACTAAGCGTCAATTGTTAACAATAGTCGTCGGTAGGTGGCGTGGTGGTGACAGCTAAATAATTGAGTTTTTAAGATATTTCTTAAACAATGCATTATATGGAAAAATGTCTCAAACAAAGGTTGTAGAAAATTAAATTTCCTACAAATTGTATCCCAGTATGTTTTAAATATATCAAACATTAAAGCAAATATCTCAAAATAACTGATGTGGCAAGAGTAAACACCCACTTCCGGTTGACCAATTTTTACCAAAAACTGATCAGTTCTTGTCGCTGTCATATAAATTTTAAATATAAAATTTCGCATTGACCTGATTAATAGTTTTTGAGGTAGAGCACCCATAAAAAAGCTGTCACATACACACAGACAGACAAAATCGAGAAAATGGTCAAAACGTGTTCAGGGGACCTTAAAACGTGTATTTCCATTGAAATTTCGAAATCGATTTTTCATGAAAACAATACTTTCCCCTTATACCACGTATGGAGAAAGTAAAAAACAAGGTTAGGGTTGAGTTACATCAACCCTCCTATATAATTTACTTGGTTATGTATCAAGTGCAATGCTCCATTGTGGCGCCGCTCTTTAAGAGTAGGAAGAAGATTGAAATTTGGTAGGAATCTTAGATTCTTATAGTGAAAGCCACAAACAAAACAAAATCCGCAAAAAGACCCGGTTTCGACTCCAGAAGATAATTTCTATTTCCCATAAGATAACACATAAAAGTCAATTTAGCGACGTGCCAGCTTTCATCTTTTTGCTCATAAAAATTAGAGACACCGACCCTCGATGTTCAAACTGGAGCCGTTTTAAAGGAAAATAAATCAAGTTTCTTATTCTTATCGTCAGTTGTCTCCCTCAGTCCGCAAACGCTCGAATTTAACGAGTAAATGACTTATTTTGTGAAAATTAAGGCATGTCATGAGGATTTGCCTCGACAACCACGCCATTGTAGAAATCGAGATCCCATTATTGTCTCAATTCTCATATGAGTAATATAAACGTACGTATCGATTGCCTTAATATGACCCATCAAGCATTTGACGTGCCATCCGGAGAGAGAGGGAGAGATGCATGGAAATAAGGAGGGAGGGAGAGTGTGTAAAACGACGTCAATTTACTATCATTCCAGCTTTTTGTATGACAATAAACAAGGCTCAAGGGCAAGCTTTTTCTCATACAGGCCTTTTTCTTGATGAGTCAGTTTATGCTGCACTATATTTTCTTATCCTGTTGTTGAATTTTTAATGCATACTTACGAGTTAAAATTTTGAAGAAATATCTTCAATAATGTACAACAGTTTTCAATGACAAAGCATTCAAGTTTATGTTATACATCCATTATGTTAGAATTTTGAATGAAATGTTGATATTTGAAAGATATGGATAACGTATTTCAAAGAATAATAAGTACGAGATTTTAAGTTAAATACTAAATAATATATTCCTTACCATCATATTGACGTGCTTTTATACTAGTATTTAAATGTAATAATGTGTGTAAATACGTAAAAACTACTGTAATTGCTCGTCAAAATGGCAAGCATGCATGAATCAAATGCTAGAATAAAATTTAAACACTTCTCATTCTCCCTTTTCCCCTTCTATCTCTCTCCTCTAAAAAATTAACATCTTCCTCAGCGTGATGGAATTACAGACATCATTATTTATAGTGTGTTATATGCCCCCTGGATCTTATACAGCCGGCGGTGCGCATAGATGAGCGTGACCGAGTAACAGACATAGCTAATTATTA
Organism: Tanypteryx hageni; assembly: GCA_028673005.1. Classification (NCBI taxonomy): domain Eukaryota; kingdom Metazoa; phylum Arthropoda; class Insecta; order Odonata; family Petaluridae; genus Tanypteryx; species Tanypteryx hageni. The sequence continues at coordinate 53,552,025 of CM054115.1, read as the reverse complement.
ATATAGATTCATTCATTCTGCCTCCGCCTTAAAGCTATATCTGACGTAGTAAAACGGCGGGGGAGAGGAGGAGAGAGCGCGCGCTGTTGCTACCTCCTCCGTTTTCATTGCACGCCAGGTCATGTAAATGACTCATTAACATAGAAGAAGTGGCAACAGCGCACGCTGCAACTGCTACTTTCCTGCTTTCTCCCGCCAGTTTTGCTAAGCCAGAGGCGGAGGCTGAATGAAGATGAAATAAAAATCGGTATCATTTCAGGAAGTAATTTTCTGGTTATTTTTTACATATTAGTAATAAAGGAATTTGTCCGGTGACTAACTTTGAAAACAACCCAGCATTGACGAAGATAGCCGAATTTCAGAAATGCAACAAAATAAGAAGTATCGAAGATGCAGCTATTGCAGGCCCCAGCAGTTATCTCGAGTCCGTGAGTCATTCCTGCGACGATGCCGAGCGTGCATTAGAGCCGATGGAGGTCATTTCGAGCACCTGCTATAGGAGATTCTCAGCAAAAGGGATATTACGTCTTCCTTGAGAGGTAAATGTCTGTTTTCGGTCACTTCCATTTTAAGGAACATTTTTATAACATTTTTAGAATTATCGCAAGTTGTGTTATTTTTTAAATTTTTAGCATTTTTGGGATAATTGTGAAATTATTCGAATTTTTGAAATTTTAGAAAATTTTCGAATTTTTGAAATTTTTGGAATTTTATAATTTTGAAATTTCTCGAATTTTCAAAATATTTGGAATTTTTGAAATTTTTCGAATTTTGTAAAATTTTTGAATTTCTCGTATTGAAATTTTTAGAATTTTTGAAATTATTTGAATTTCAGAAATTTAAAGAATACAAAAAATCTGAATTTTTTTTTAAAATTCAAAAAATTCGAAAAATTTCACAAATATCCCCAAAATTCCAAAAATGCAAAAAATTTCAAAAATTAAAAAAAATTCAAAATTTTCAGAAATGCTAAAAATTTCAAAAATTCGAAAAATTTCAAAAATCCCAAAAATTTCAAAAATGCAAAAATTTTTAAATATCCCAAAAATGTCAAATATCCCAAAAAGTTCAAATATCCCAAAAAATCAAATATCCCAAAAATTTGAGAAATGCCCAAAATTTAAAAAATCTCAAAATTTTCAAGATAAAAAACTTCAAATATTCCAAAAATCATAAAAATTCCAACAATTTTAAAAATCCAAAAATTAAAAAGTCGTAAAAATGTAAAAAATCCCAAAAATTGAAAAAAAAAAACCAAAAATTTCATTAATTCCAAATATCTCAAAAATTTCAAATATCCCAAAAATGTCAAATATCTTTAAAATTTTCAAAAATGCGAAAAATTTCAAAATCCCAAAAATTATTTGAATTGAAACAATTAGATAAATGTTATTTCACTTCTAAATGTGCTACAAATTTACAATTTGGCAGAAATGTGTTTCATTATTAACCGAATGTGGAAAAAGTATAATATTCTTAAAATCGCAAAAATTAGTCAAAAATATTTTCTTAGGTAGGATTTTGTGCAAAACCGACTAGAAAAACGAAAATCTTGAAAAAATGAATGTTGTTTCAAGGTGAGATGATATGCTTGCAGAATACAAGCACCTTCTACTAGTGTTATATATGTTATATCCTCCTCTGTAAGGAACGTCTATATATAATGATATATTTACAATTTACAATATATATATATATATATATATATAATATATAATGGGGTGCCGGTGGTGTAGTGGTTAGGACGCTGGCTGCTACTCGCCCGATGCTTGAAAAAGTCATCGGGTACGAATCCTGCGCAAGTAGGATTTTTTCTCAAGGTCACCCGGCTCCCTGTTTGCGTGGTTTGAGGAGACCGCGCAAATTCAGCTGTTCCGTCCTTCGGAAGGGACGTTAAGCCGTTGGCCCCCCTGGTGTTCTTCGTAAAAGCAGGCAAATGCCGGCACCGGGTTTCCCTCCTCCCTTCTGTGTGTGAGTCCGGTGTGGAAGGCAACGGGAAACCACCACACCGTGTATGTATATTCCCTAGTCAAAACCAATTAATTAATTAATTGGTAGGACCTGTCGCAAGACAGAACACGAATGAATGATGATATAATATAATATAATAATAATATAATATATATGCACACATTCATATGTACGTGTCCGCTTAAATATATTCATGCTAAAACGTAGATATGTAAACAACTTTAGCGATTTTAGCCACGTTTAAAAATAGATAGAGAAGTAAAAGATGAGAATTTCAAAACCGAAAGCCGGGTAGGGAGCATCGGAGCGCAGGGGGAAATGGAACTGGAACGGGATATTGTAGGAGAAATACGAGAGGCAAATGTGGAAAATGGATGCGTTAAGACGGGATGGGTAAAATGGAAGTTAAACGGGGTTTTGAGAGCGAAATGGAGAGAGAGAGAGGGAAATATGAGATGAGAAGTGCGGTTCGAAGAAAAGTGAGTGGAAGGTGGAGGTGGTCAACAAAGGTGTAGGGAGAGGGCTAAGCTAAGCGAGTGAAATAGCCAGGGCAAAGAGCGGTGGAGACACAACGAGGAAGGCGCAAAAGAAACAAACTGGCGAAAAAAAGAAACGAAGACAGCAGAACCGATCACCACATGAGACGTGACCGATGATCATCTTCGAAAAATGGGACGCAAGTTCTGCCGTGAGAGAATAAACAGACGAGCGTGGACTAGAGTGGATAGGGTAGCTTGATAGAGACAAACATCCGGATCGCGATAGAAGGAGACTACAAACAGCTTCCTAGGTCAGCGACTTTATTCCCTATGAGAAAAGTAGCTGAGCACTCGCGAAACTAACACAAATCCCTCGAATTACACGGTTTCTCTATACCCATTTAAGGTTCAGCGCAAATTTTCCTTTTTGAAAAACTATCCCGCATTGCACTGCTATCAATCTCGGTTTAGAACGGCTTTAAAAAGGTTTCCGAACATTAAAAAGCACAAAAATGTTTCGGTTCGACTGGTAGCATATAAGAAAGAATAAAAGGAAGCAATTCTGAATACAGTATGACTCAATTGTAGGACGTTGAACTCGAGACGACGATTACATGCAACCTCCTGCATTACTATGGAGAAACCTCCCTTATTTTGCACGTTATCACTTTACACGGTCTTATTCAAGAACAATGCAAAAAGAATTCGATTAAAAATATCAATTGCGACAGATGCGTTGAAATCCTTTTAGCCATATGGGGAACAGTCATGTCAAACAGCGAAAATAACTCAACCAATACTAATCATGAACGAAGTCGATGGTCTCACATAAAGCGGGAAAGGGGTGGCTGAGATGAGTTAAATCATCCACTGACTTGATTTCTCTAATGAAGAACCGGCAGACCTTTAAAACATTAACACCAATACCGAGTTGCGCTAATTTCGCCGCCGTCATTAATAGAAGCGTTCGTAGATCCGATCGCTCCGCAGGGAAAAATAAAAATTCGGGATGAATTTCCGCTCAAGATTCTCGCGATTTTAATTCATCATCATCATTCCTTGGTCTCCATACTTCTCTAAATATGGCGCGAGAGGCGAGTATTTTGGGACGCAACTAGTTGGAACAAGCTAAGGAAAAAGAAAGAAGAGAAACTGAAAGAAAGGAGGGCGAGTATTAGACGGGCCGAATTCTTTTCTTACTTCGTCTCGCACGCATGCGCACATACATACACATACCAATTTTCCAGAACCTTCTTTATACACCCTTTCATGCCTCCTTATCCCTTGCAAGTCTGCCTTAGTCGTCCTTTACTAGCATACGCGCGACCAGATACCTGTGAACCTTGAAGGACACCTTCCTCTCCGGGTCCTACTAATCCTTCTCGATCCGCCGCGCAACCCTCTCCATCTCCGCGAGACATACTTTGCCTTCGATACGCCGCGGCCTCACTCATCTCTCCCCCACCTATCTAACCCTCCGAGTCTCTCTCCATCCTGCTCCTCCTCCTCCAAATTTCCCCTCTTCCTTTACAGATTCCCATGAACCCCGAATAAAAAACTCCTTAATGATAAAGGGTAAGGAAAGGACCCTTTAACCCAAGAATGTTAGAGAAAGAGACCTCTCTCCTCTATCTTCAGTCACTCTCCTGTGACTGTTCCTCCATTTTCCTACTCTTCAACTCTCTCTCTCTCTCTCTCTATCGCTCATAAAGAGGGTCTGAACATGACAAAAAAGGAAATATATAAAAAGATCCTTCGCGAGATGAAAGAAAGAGACGATCCAGAATAGAGGACGGAGGGGAGGATACAAGAGTGGACACACAAGTGGCCTCGAGGATGAGGATCAAGAGAGCAAAATTAATGAGAACAAAGAGAAGCGACGCACTACAAAGAAATAAAAAAAATAAAGATTGAGAGGCAAAGGGAGAGATGTGGATAAAAAGAGAGAAGATGAAGGCAGGAAAAAGGAGAGAGGGATAAAGAGAAGGAAAAAAAGACAAAAAGAGGTGAAAAGAGGGGAGAATGGAAGAGATGGAAAATGGAGAGAGGGAGAAGAAAGAAGAGAGACGGTGAAAGAAGAATGGAGGAAGGAAAATAAGGTCAAGGCCATTATAAGGGAGAAAGGAGAAATTAATATGGTTAAGAATGGTTAAGGTGTAAAGAGAGAATGTGGAAGTGATACAGGCAAGGCGAAAAGAAAGGAGGGACGAATTATGCAAAAAGCAGGCAAAGAGGAAGGAATACAGATATGAAAAAAGAAAAAAATGAAGAGGAGGAAGAACGGAAAGAGATTTTGGGGAAAAGATTGAGTTAGAGTGGGAGAGAGGATACGGGAGGGAAAAATAAGGAGGATAAAATGAGGCGGAAAGGAAAATTAACGTTTGAAAGAGATGCCAATCGAGAATGAAAAATTATCAAAAACTAATCTGGAGAATTAAGGAACATCCTGGCTCAGAGCTTTTGAGTGGAAGGAAATACGTAAAACACGAGAGGAATAAAAGCAAAAGGCAATTAAAGACAAGCGAAAATAAGAGATTAGGGGATATAAACGAAAAAAGGAAGCAGTATTAAAAATAGCTTGATAATAAAAAGTCAATATGAGCCCATATGCAAACGCCTGACAAAATTATGATTTCAATTTGCGTCCATTATTTACAGCCTTCTCACATTTATTATCCTTTATCTTCTGATCAAGGTTTAAAGCTAATCTGACAGCATATATAGAAACATAAGTACATACGTACCTGCCTAAATACACACGTACCTATAAAGGTACTTTCATACGTGTGCAAGCAAATTCGTAGCAACAGCCTTACGCACAAATACAAACAACGCGGTCTTCGAAACAAAGTAATAAAAATGAGAAAATTGATCGGAGGGAATTTTTTTATCGACCAAACACAAGCAGATGAGGGAAATTAAAATTAAAAATAGATGTATACCTACAGAAGATTGTTCCACGGCGAAACGACAAACCATGCGGAATTCCGCTCCTTCGAATGAAGGGAGGATCGAAGACGTGATGAAAGACAGAGTCGTATAGAAAATGAAGGCAAAAGGATTCTAAAGAGGGATGGAGAGGAAGAGCTGGAAATAAGCACGAGGGGAATAAGACGGAGAAATAAAAAGATTTTGATTGATTGATTGATTCAAAGAATCCATTAGGGAAGTACAGACCAAAGAAAAGCCCGTTCTTCGCCTAAACAACTTCGTCAATATTTTGCGAAATAAAATAAAACCCGAGGTTTCTCTGCATATCCAAACCGAGTCTCAACGCTCGCATTTTATCTTGAAGTCATATGGGAGAAACAATCACGTTCTATCAACTAGAGCCGGACGCGAGGACGCTCTTTTACGTGTAGTAAATAATTCTGCATTAAAGAAAAAGAAAAACGCGACCTGAAACACCATTCACAGAATAGAAACGAAGGGCTTAGAGGACGGTGAACATCCGACTATTCCTCCTCAAAATGAACATCTGTACTTAGCGCAGTATGTCAACATTTAAGGCAGGAGTCAACAATCTATTTCCCACGGATCGCGAGCGGCTCTAGAGAGCCCGCGAACCTACGACGCAAAATCAATTCGTTAAGCAACGACAAAAAACACGCATAAACACGTTATTACCATTGGGAAGACGGCAATAAGAGAATCGAAGATTTAAATATCGAAGATAAGGAATAGAGAAAACGAAACAGGTGAGACAACACGAAAATAGAAGCAGCAAACTTTTATCAGAATGAAGAAGAGGACGTAAGAGAAAATAAAAAAACGTCACCAGTATAGGGATGAAAAGAGAGAATTCGAACACAAAAGATTTGAAGGAAGGAAAGCGTTGAAGAAGAGGGGATCAGTTTAGAAGAAAGAACTTCGCGGAAGAAAGAGAGGGGGAGAGAGCTGGCGGATTGTCGTTCAAGGGGGAAAACTACGAGAGGAAAAACAAAAAAAGAGTATTGGTCCCAAAATGGCACCGTGGGGTAACCGGGTATTCCGTTTCCTTGACAACGTCCCCAGGCCCTCCGTAGTCTTTTCGCTTTTCCAAACGCGGAAGATCTCGGCAAAATAGCAAGAGGAGAGAAGAATCGGCTATGGAGAAGCATTCTCCGGCAACACAAAGTGGAAGAAGAGATGGAAGAGTCACCCCTTCCACTCCTCGTACACATAGGGAACGACAAAGATACATTAGCGGATGATGAATCTTGACGTAAAAAAAACGCAAAAGACGCCGAGGTACGGTTAGAAAGGAGAGGATCAAAAGAAGAAAAAGAGAGACGGGTGAATAAAAAATTTAAAATGATTAGTTTTTTCCCCAACGGTAGAGAGATCGGATTGGGAGGATGGAAAAGGGAATAAAAGAAGGGATTTGGAAGATGATTCCATGATTAAGACATCAAAATAAACAGGAGAAGACTCAAGTACGGACGAAAAAGAGAAAAGGACGGCATGGATGTATCTTAATCTCGTGACTTCTCTCATCTATCGCAGGAAAAAAATAATTAGAAGAGTAAGGAAGCGAGCAAAAACGAGGAGTCATGTCCCTACTTCTGAAGAGGCGGAAAAATAACGGAAGATGTATTTTTCATCACGAGTGCAATACGCGTCTTTTGCCATTTTGAAAAAAAAAACAATCCACCCGATACGACAACGGCAGCACAGACTGGAGGGGTCTTTTGGGAGGAATGAGCGCGACCGGCTCCTTTTTCCTCAGCAGCACCAAAATTCTCGACGAATATCTACTTCATATGCTCCGGAGAAATTCAACGCTTAACTTTATTTATGATTAATAAAAGAATAGTGACGAAAATTTGAAGAGCGACGTCTTTCAATGGAGGAAGGAAGTGAATTCGTGCAGGAAGGGATCGAAGAGAAAACCAATTAGGTAATTGAACGCACTCTAAGTGATTGGAGAGATTATAGAAACACAGGAATGGAGCAGGAAAGCAGGCGATACTTTTTTGTTTTAAAACAGTGGCAAATCTCCTTTGGCGTGGCGAGGTACCTGGGAGGTCGACCGAAACGAATGCATTACTTTTAATCGTTTTAAATGGAATGAAACGCGGAATGAAATAGTATACGCGTGGGAAAGAAAAACAGGAGCTCACAACATGCCGGGCTTAAGTGTACGTTCGATGCTACCCAAAACGCCTATAGGAGATATCGAACGCAGGCATTATTCAAATTTTCCTGGATCAGTTATTAGGTTTCAGTATATAGTATAAAAATCAACTTCTAACGATAATTTCGCTCACGTATTATCCCGAAATGATTGTCGTAAACTTTCATGCCAAGCCCAATGTATGTATTACTGACTAGGTTAATTCAAAGTTTACTTAGCAATATCTCTATAAATAATGAGTTATGCTAGTAATTCCATCACGCGGAGATAAATAGCTATTTTTCAGAGAAGAGTGAGAGAGGAGGGAAAATGGGAAGGAGAGATAGAATGAGAGGGAGGGTAATGAGAAAGGGAAATATTTTAATATCAATTTAATGCTTGACTCATACACGCCCGCCATTTTTGACGGGGAATTACGCTAGCCAGCTAATAATATCGATCAAATACATAATGTAATAAACCTTGTGGTCATAAAATGATCGAGTAAACCAAACACGCTAAATAAGACCACCTATTTTCTATTGTTAACACTGGCCTATTGACTATATTGTTAAAATCAAAGATAGGTGAATAAGCCGATTAAGAAGCTTTACGCTTTACTCGACAAATTCATGGCTGTATGCGACGACTTCACAATCCAATTCTTGGGTTTCCCATCGGTCAATAAAGGAAAAAAACACCCGCGACGCCTAAGATCTCGTCAACGGATATTTTTCTAAAAGCGCGCGATTTTAATGGATGGTTGAAAATAAAACACGAGAGCGATGAATGAGAAATCGATAACGACCTGGAAAACGAAGACGCGAGAAAGACGGAAGGCCTGAAAAATGTTTCCAAGAAATGAGCCGCCGGATTAAAGCTGATGAGGATCAAAACGGTTCAAGAGGGAAGAACAATCTACATGCGAAGCAAAGCAGCCCTCCGGTTATGCTTCACCATGGTAACCGATCGGGGATTGTGAAGAGAAGAGAGGAATGATGAGAGAGGGAGCGATGTGGGAGGGAAGTGGAAAAAATAGGCCGATTAGGGAGCCAGAAAGCTGAAGAGGAACCTTCCACGAACCTGTTCTTTTTGGGATGAACCGATTTCATCCCATGAGAAGTAAACAAACAATGGATGCGTCGATTTTATTAATCAAGATTATTGTAGTCTCTTAACTGAGTCATTTTAGAGCCCCGGGAGCGATCCAGATGGATCATAATAAATTAAGAAGAGCTTATTTTGATTTGGGTTAGTTTTGCTTATTCTCAAATTACTACGAAGAGTGTCAGCAATTTTAACGCACTTGTACATGAGGTAAATAATTATTATATAAGAGTTAATAATACGTTTTCCGACAATGATTATAAGGGATATATGAAATACTAATGCTTTCGCCAGATAGCAAAGCTATTAGAAAATCCGGAGGAAGCCTGTATCTATTGGGAAACAATGAAACTAAAAGCCTAAATAAAGAAATTACGCATATATGCGCCGTAACCATAAAAAATGAACCTAGAAAACTAAAAAAAAGAAATGATGGACACATGCGCCGTACCACTCAGGTGGACAAATTAGGGGATGAATAATTTAAAGAAAAAAGAATGACGACAGGTCGTGATTTTTACAAAGATGCCGAATACTTTTATCGGATCCGACTCCGGATAACTTCCGGAGAAATGTACTTACGATAAAATAAATATTTATTGAGCCGTTACCATACAGAACGACGCTTCAGTGCATGCCTACGGCTAGGGTTCGCATTGAAATTACGATGAAATATTGGAATAGTTTTGAGGGCATACGCAAGAAAAAGTTGAAAACTCGTCATAAAACTGAATCTCAATCGATCGATATATCGATACAAAAATTATTTTAACCGCATAGAATCGATCGGATTTCGGTGCACGTCACACACACACACACATATATATATGTATATATATTTGAAAAATACAGAAAAAGAAGTCGTCGGGGTTAATTTATGATCGCGATTAGCCAAGTATTACGAGGGCATGTCTAGCAAGTCTCTCTCTCTCTCGAAAACACCTCGAGAAACCGACTTTTATTTTTTAAATCCAAAGCGCGGTCTCCCACTCGCCTAAAAAAGTCTTCGAAGGCTCCTAAGTCAAACACGAAATTAGACCACCAGAGGAAACAAAGCAAACCATGCTTAATCGATTGCGGAGGAAAAGAAAAGCTAAAAAAAACAACGAACTGACTCGGCAGCGCGGCACAAAATCGAAGATTTTTCAAAAAGAAAACACGACGTAATTTTGAATAATGATTCCAGACTAACTCGAAAATATTTATTGTCAAGTAAAACGCTGGCGATCAAGGAATGAAACACTGTTTTTTTTAAGGGTAAGAGTTTAGTTTTAAAAGAATTGGGAATGGGAGGAAGGAGGGGAAATAGGAGAGAGGGAAAGGAGGAGGGAGTGGAGTGACGACGAAACCGGTGGTGCAGAAAGGGAAGGGACCAATTGACCAACAGATGAGCTTTCCAAAAGACCGCTCTGTATCAAAGCGTGCAGTCCGGAAGGTGAGTAAACAAAACCATAGTTTAACTGCAGCAGCAGCAGCGAAAAAAGTACCAGAAGAAGATGGGAAATTAATCATTTAACATAAAAGTACCACGTGATGCGCTGACCGGACGAGGGATTTGTGAACCTCCTACGCTGCATTGGTTTACGTCGAAATTCAATCAACTGGTATGATTTTTGGCGTTTTGTTTCCTTAAAAAATCGCTTATACATTCGGTTTGCCTGTCCTTCCATGTGAGAAACATCTCTCTAATGCTGAAACCTGGATAAGCCGCATATATGATGTAACGGTGCCCCCGCTTAGCTCGGTCGCGGGTCCAGATTGAAGGAGCGTTGGGCGCCAGTGCAAGTGTCCCCGTTAAGGGATATTTCCGCTTGCACACGGAGAAAGAAAAAAAGAAATGACGAAAAGGAGGAATCTAGATTATGGTTTTTTAATGGGTGAGGAGGTGAATACAAACAAGTGACAAAAAAAACGGTGGCGGTCCTCGGCCACGGACGAATTTACGCCGATCCACAACTGCACTCCAAAATGTGCCTTCTCTCGTTACTCTCCTCGTGCTACCGAGAGGGTCACCCTCCGGGTACGGTTTCCCCACGAAAAAAAAGTCCCTTTCCTCTTCTGGCAGCTTTCTTATATAGCCGGGTCGCCGGTGGTGACCTCTCGCTGAAAGACCGGTAGGCGTAAGTGGCGGGCGCCGAACACCGCGCTAGCCTTCAAACGTTACATCACCCCCCCTCTTCTGAAAGAAAACAAAACAAACAAACAACATTCAGTCATTAGCGCTTGCCACTTAGGCCTAGGTAACTGCCTTTAAATCCCGTGCATGCCACCGTCCTGCAGGTTTATTTCCAAGGGTCACTAATTGGTAAACAGAGTTCCCAATCTCCAGGTCGATTACGAAGGGACCCACAAACTTAGGTTCTAATTTGGCTGAAACAAAATCAGCCGCATCTGACAAAGGGCGGTTTTTCCGCCATACCAAAGTTTTCCTTGGGAGCTGAACTTCGCGGCGGCGTAAATTGTAGTATTGGGCCTGTCTTTTTGACGCCTTTAGCTGCGCCTCTCCCGCCCTTCGATTCATCTCCCCGAGCGAATTCCGGAGTTTCGCGGCGTACTCGCGTGGCCCGAGCTCCAATGAATTCCCCGCCTCTGACTCCCTATACAAATCTTCGGGTTTCCTCAATTCTCTCCCGAGATTTAGGGCGGCGGGCGATTGTCCCGTTGTTTCCGAGACAGCCGAACGCAAGGCGAACATCAAATCTGACAGGTTTTCGTCCCACTTTCGCTGCGAATCTTCACAATAGATGGAAATCATGGTCTTCAGTGTCTTATTGGTCCTTTCACAAGGATTCGCTTGTGGCAAATACGGGGCAGTATGACAAAGCTTCACGCCAAATATCCGGCACATTTTCTCTAATGTCCGGCTAACAAATTGTGGGCCATTGTCTGTCAACAATACCTCTGGACAACCCCACTGGTTAATCACTTGGACACGGAAATGTTCAGCAACGTGCGTGGCCTTAACTGAGCGCAATGGGACGGCTATTGGCCATCGGGTTCCTATATCCACAAACATTAACACGTATCGGTTCCCTTTGAGGGATCGGGGAAGGGGACCTATTATATCGGCCGCCACTATCGTCCACGGACGGGCCATTTTCTGCGGCTTCATTACACCCGCAGGCTTCGTCTGCTCCACTTTATACCGCTGACAGGTTCGACAGCTACGGACGAAATCGCCGACATCCTTTCTCATCCCAGGCCATGAATAAAAACTCTGGAGCTTTCTCAAGGTTTTGAAAAAACCCATATGTCCACCCCTCGGAGAGGAATGGTTTGAATCTAAAAGGCGTTTTCTTTCCCCCTCGGGAACCAATAATTTCCACGACTGAGAGTTTCCGACCGAGTTGGTTTTCATATACAGCCGCCCTTCGACCGCGCGCACATCCGGGCAGTCCCTCGGGCATTCCTCAACTCTTCGCCGCAACGCCACGTACCAGGGGTCAGTAACGGTGGACGGGTCAAATTCCGCGGCGTTTTCCATCGCCCCGATCCGAGACAAAGCGTCAGGGACAACGTGGCATCCTCCTTTCCGATGGATAACCTCGCAATCATACTGTTGAAGTTGAGATATCCAACGCGCGAGACGACCTTGCGGATTGCTAATATTAAATAACCATTTCAAGGATGAATGATCAGTTATAACTGAGAAATGGTAACCTTCCACGTAAGGTTTGAACTTACTGATTGCAAAAAGTACAGCGAGACATTCTCGCTCTGTGACGCTATAATTCCTCTCCGCGGTCGAGAGCGCACGCGAGCAGTAAGCCACAACATGCTCTTCGCCATCGATCATCTGCGACAGAACCCCACCTATTCCGACGCCGGAGGCATCGCATTGTATGGTGAACGGTAAATCGAAGCGAGGGCAAGATAGAACAGGTGCGGACACCAAATGGCTCTTGAGCTGGCTGAAGGCATTCTCTTGCTCGTCCGACCAACAAAATTTGCGCTTGCTTTTTAACAGGTCAGTCAAAGGAGCCGCCAGTGTAGCGAAGCCAGAAATGAAACGTCGGTACCATCCGACGAAACCCAAAAATCTTCGAAGGTCCCTAACATTCGTGGGTGTAGGATAATTCACCACCGCGGAAATTTTGTCCGGATCCATTTCCAATTTACCACTTCCCACTATGTAGCCCAAAAATCTAAGTCTCGATCTCGCAAAGTGACACTTATCCATATTTATTTTTAACCCCGCGTTACGTAGTCGTTTAAAAACCTCCCGTAAATGCCCCAAATGCTCCTCGAACGTTTCACTAACAATCACTACATCGTCAAGATAAGCGAAACAAAACGGTTCCAACTCCGCCCCAAGAACCTTATCCATGAGGCGCTGGAAGGTAGCGCCCGCACTGTGCAACCCAAAAGGCATCACATTGAAGTGAAAAAGTCCACGTCCTGGTATCGTAAAAGCGGTTATCTCTTTGCTTTTCGGTCCCAATTCCACCTGCCAGTATCCTTTCTCAAGGTCTAACGTGGTGACGAATTTGCCAGATCGTAGTTTGTTTAATATAGTGGACATATAAGGTATCGGATAGGCGTCTTTCCTACTGGCCTTATTAACCTTTCGGAAATCCACCACGAAGCGTTTTGAACCGTCTTTCTTCGGCACCAGTATGACAGGAGACGACCAAGAGCTTGTCGATGTCTCGATTATTCCAGCGCTTAGCATTTCGTCAACTTGGCAATTAATCATCTCTTGGATCACGGGCGAAACTGGGTAATACCTCTGTTTTACTGGGATATTTATCTCCAGCTCTATATCGTGTTTGACCAGGTTAGTTCTACCGGGGACCTGCTCAAATAATTTCAGTTCTGCATCCAAAAAATGCATAAGGGTGGCATCCTGTGACGACGTCAGATAGTTATCGGAATCGATTTCTTCCAGACTCGCGTGAAATCCTCCAGAGGGGCCCTCCGCCCGCAAGAGGGGCACGTCTCTTCCATCCGCCAATATAACGGAGAAATTAGAGAAATCCAACCTCGCCCCGATGCTTCTCAAGAAATCCGTTCCTAAAACGACGTAATAAGTCATATCGGGCAAGGCATCGAAACGAATTACGGCCACCTCACCTGCTAGACAGACCGGTAGCGTCACACACCGAGACACATTCGACCGACGCCCGTCTGCCATCTCTAACTGTGCCTGCCGCTCGAAAGTCGGGACATTCAATCCCTCCAACCACTTTTCCACCGAAGAATTTATAACGGACCGAGTAGCTCCCGAGTCTAATAAGGCTGGCCACATTCTTCCATATATCTTTACCTCCACGAACATCCGACCTGGTGTACTGGATGAAGGGTCAGATCCTGCGCTTACGAACGCCCTCACGGTCTGGAGCCATTCAGCCCAATTATTTTCCAGGCGATTGTCGGGACGCCTCAAGCCTGGGTAAGAGACGCCCCGACAGCGTTTCCCGAGCATGCACAGCTTTCCACCATACTCCCTCTTCGACCGCAACGGCGGCAGAATCTCTTCAGGGGTTTTCTGCATTGGCGGAAGAAATGGTCCGTCGATCCACAATTCCAGCAGTCGCGTATCCCACTTCTTTGATTCTCGCCGATCGCAGCCACCACAGGGCTCGACTTATTTGCTTCTCCACAGGGGAATGAAAACTCCGCTTCTACCATTAGGTTGGCTTGCGGAGGTGGTCTGTACGCGTGACGGTGAGCCTCCATCTCTTCCGCCGCCTTCCCCGCCAACGTCAATTCCTTCAAGTTTCGAAAATTTTTCCCCATCAGATGGGTTACGTAATTAGGGTGTAGGTTTGAGTAGACTAATTCAACCAATTCGACCTCCGGGATAGGTCTTCGAAGCCGATTATTCATAGCGGAAATGCAAGTCACGAAATCATTAATTCTCTCTCCCTTACCCTGCGATCTCGCGAATATGTCCTTTTTCAACCGAATATCATAAGTGAACGGTTGGTAAGCCTCCAACAATCCCTCTCTTGCCGAGAAATATGAATTAAATAATCCGCGATTTACTCTATACCAACGAGCTGCTCTCCCCGTTAAGAGATCCGGCATCAGACGCCACATCGAATCGTCGGGTACGGCGTTAGCAAGCTTAAACTCGTCGCATCGTTCGAGGAAGGAGGCGACGCTTTCCTCATCGTCTCCTGAAAACAACAGACCCTTTCTGCCCGCGCATTTAGCCAATTCCCACAAATTTCGACATCTCGTCCCCTCTGACGTGGCCGAGTCAACTAGCCTCTTCAGTAATTCTTCTAATACGCCGTCCGTTCTATGGATCGCCTTGAAAGACGTATCGTCTTCCGATTCCTTGCAATAAGCCCTAATTCTGGCACGTAATTGATCAAGCGTACCGTCGGCATCTAATCCGAATCTCACGCAATGGGATTCGGCTTCCGACTTGGTTAGTTCGTTCACCCATGCCGTTCCCGGCCTTCGCTCCGCCATTTTGCCACGAGCAAACCAATAAATCAAACAGGAAGGAGGGATGGGTTCTAATCTTCTCTCCCCTAGGTCCACAGGGGAATAAACTACGGGAAGTATAGGATGGACCTTGGAAGGGTTCAACGAAGGGATTGAGAGCACAACAAAAGAACGGAACGAACTGACCTTACACGTAAACTACAACGTGACCGAGCGAGCTCAATCGGTCTCCTCACTCTCTCCAACCTTCGGGCCCCACGTTGGGCGCCAGATGTAACGGTGCCCCCGCTTAGCTCGGTCGCGGGTCCAGATTGAAGGAGCGTTGGGCGCCAGTGCAAGTGTCCCCGTTAAGGGATATTTCCGCTTGCACACGGAGAAAGAAAAAAAGAAATGACGAAAAGGAGGAATCTAGATTATGGTTTTTTAATGGGTGAGGAGGTGAATACAAACAAGTGACAAAAAAAACGGTGGCGGTCCTCGGCCACGGACGAATTTACGCCGATCCACAACTGCACTCCAAAATGTGCCTTCTCTCGTTACTCTCCTCGTGCTACCGAGAGGGTCACCCTCCGGGTACGGTTTCCCCACGAAAAAAAAGTCCCTTTCCTCTTCTGGCAGCTTTCTTATATAGCCGGGTCGCCGGTGGTGACCTCTCGCTGAAAGACCGGTAGGCGTAAGTGGCGGGCGCCGAACACCGCGCTAGCCTTCAAACGTTACAATGAGAGTCAGACATGGTTAAAATTTGTTGAACCTAAAATAAGCTGCTAGGGAGTAATTGGGTTCTGTATCAGAACTTAGCTAATAACTCGAGTAGAATTCAAGCTCAATAAAAGATGATTATTGCAGGGAAGTATCTATGGATGAAACGTTGGTGTATCGGATTTCAAAAGTCAATTACTGGTGTCCTATTCCGCGGGAGTTGTTTTTATTATTATTATATTTTACTATAATTTTTTGTTCGGAAATTTTTGTTAATTTTCAGCAGGACAAAAGTAATATTTATTTACGATAGTTTTTGAGAAAAAATAAAGAATCACCTTATGCAATTTCCTCTGCAATTCTTCACTCACTTATTCTTTCTATCTCGGCCACCGATTATCAGCAATAAAACGCTGCCGAGGAATAATCCATTTCAAAGAGCATATTCGCACAGATAAATTCCGCCATCGGTGTGAACATCGCGATCAAGGTTCGTAATCCAGTAACAGTTTCTAACTCACGTCTATGTGAAATGAACAGATTAATTTTACAAAATACGCAGTTTGCTGACAAATTTATACAGAACACACCGAAAAATGCAATCGCAAAATAGGTTTTTATAAAATGTAGCCGATTAAATTCCTAAGCACGGTTAGTTTTATTTATTAAGAAAATATTCTTAATATCTTGCAACAAGACTTCGAGAAACTCGAGCTCTGGACCAATAAGAATGAGACGATAATAAACGTCTATAATTTTATATTATATTTTATTTCGGCATGCAGTGCACCTCTTAAAAGTTCCACTCCTCCCCCCCCCCCCAGCACTGTCAGCCTTCCTACCGTCAAATTTTCAAACCATTGCTATTTCATAATTAAATGGACGTTGTTATAGCTGATATAAAGAAATTCTTAAAGAGAGCATTGCGCTAAGAAGTTGATCGTTAAAATTTTGACCTCGAGGATGAGAGATGCTGTGGTAATTATTGTGATTAAAAGATAAATGTAGGAGACCCCAGGAATTCATTTTCTCCCACCATCCTGAGACAAAATGGCAGCAGTTTAAAATATTTAAAAATTTATATTTCGGAAATGATGAGTCGGAGAAAAAACTTTATGAAAAAATATCCGTCTTGATAAGAGCCCTCCCGAAAAAATATTTTCAGCTTAGCGAGGCGCGTAGCGCCGAAGTCCATGGAGCGAGTGGAGGGCGGGGTTAACGCGCGTAGGTAGGGTGTCCAGATGCCGAGGAAGCAAAACCGAGACATTTTATGTTCGGAGGAAGAAAAACCGGGACAAAATCGGGACTAATATTTTTAGTTATTTTCAATGGTTATTTTCACTTAAATATTATATAAATACATTTTGAATGATTTGAGTGTAATAATATTATAATGTATTTATTGCGTCAAGAGTATTAATTTCTAATCTTTTGCGTTCATCGGTCCATTGGATGTCACACAAAGAAAAAAGTATCTTGCAGCTTGCTTTGTGACCAGGAATGACAAACAAATATGAGCATAATCTAGCAAATTCACTTTTTTGCTCTGTAAATTCAATTATCTTAAAGATGCATGCCCATTTTTCATTGCAGTTCATTGTTTTCCAACTTCCTTTACTTTCGATTTTGTAGCTTATAACTTCTTTAAAACAGTAAATTGACCATACAATATATTTTCATCAATTTTAATTTGTTTTTTTATGTCGTAGGAAACAAAGCTGTTGCAAATGCACTTAAAAAATAAGTATAATTGGATTGTCCAACTAAAGCATCACAGCACTACACACTGCACTCTGAACGAACTTGAAGAATTTTACAATCTCTAAGGCTTCGGTGATGATACAATGGATGCGCATTTGTGCATTTAGTTCGTCAAGTACACGTAATAATTATTGACTGATCACTTTGTGGATACATTATGTAACCACAAAATGGCCAGACGTAACGTACCAAATTTAGAGCTATACGAGTTTAAACCTAACAATAAGAGCAACACATCCGGTCGTCTCTATCTTCGACGTGCAAGCAATTATTACACTACAGTTATCTAGCGAGGAATATTGGTTCTAGTTTTGAGACGCTGTGATTCTAAACATCATAGAGTGCATTAAATATTCGTATTATGTTAAGACGCCAATAAGCAATCCCTCTATCTCTTTGTATCTGCGCTAAATGTTCCTTTCGATAATTTGAGTTTTGGAGCCAACTACTTTACATAATGACAGCAACCCAAACGACCGGGACAGCTGTGCGTCCCGAAAACGTTTTTCGGGACTCCGGAACCCTAGAGAGAAAACCGGGACATCTGAACACCCTACGCATAGGGTCAGGATCCCAAGTAAAACATGTTCATAGTGTTTATATTTATTTTTGTTATAATGAGCAAGGTTATTACATATATATTACAAGTTGAATCTTATTGATCAAGAGCGTTCGTCTCGATTTCCGTAAGAAAGGTCCATCCCCCTATTTCCCATAAGGCTTCGGTCTTAACATTCGCGGCGATTTCCATGAACGTATACATCCCGCGAATGTCGAGGGTTTGCTGTACTAGGATTTAGTGCTCCTTAGTTTAGAAAAACTACGGACCTAGGATCTATAAGAGTATACTTGTTCTTGAAAGCATATTCTAATACAGAACCTAGTATATAAGTTTTTATGTTCGTTATGCGTGGAAGAATAAGAGATTACTCAATAGAGATCACGTTAACATAACAACCAAAAGCTGTATCGCACAGAAATTCACAGATATTCAGCTTTTCTTGATGCTTTCGTATGTATCAATGCTGTCGATAAAAAATAAGTCCACAAAGCAAGAAAACAAGGGTTTTTATTGTTCAAACGTTAAGAACTGTCGCTTCGTAACGGTATCTAAACCAGGCTCGAAAAATCCCGGGCGCCAAGTCGCCATGGCACCTATGATTTTCATGCTGGCGCCAAGATATTGTATATGCATTTAGGTTTTGTTTATACTATAGTCACGTGCTTTAGTCATATTGTATTGTCTGACTCAGCAATAGGAGCAGCAAAATATATGTGTCGGAAGCATTCAAGTACCAGATTCGTGTCTAAATTATGTAACGTCTGCGCTGGCTCCTAGGTTTTAGAGCTGGCGCCTAGATTATTAGAAAATTCATCGAGCTCTGATCTAACTTCCATGCAACACTCAATCAGAGTTGCAGAAACATCAATCCAACATAAGATACGCACCATTAATTGACATTGCTGCCGATATCTCATCGAGAAGAGAAACAATCCTACGACAATTTCCTTCCATCCTTCCTCTCTCCATCGCCTAATAACCCCCTCCCTCCCTCTCTCTCTCGCACTGTTCTTTCAATTCCACCCCAACCGGATTGCAGACACCAACGTCATCGGAACCTTTACAACGAAGTTTCGTGGTTAATGAGTCCGCAAACTGCCGCGCGTCAGAGAGGCAGAGGGAAGGAAGAAGGGAGGGAGTGAGTCAGGAAAAGGAGAGGAAATGTACAGACGAGGAAGGAAGGAGGTACGAAATACAGCGGAGGGAGGACGGGAGAGGGGGAGGTTGGGAGAATGGGAGGGTGGGAGAAGGGGAGGGTGAGAAAGGTAGGCGAGGACGAAAGCAGGAAAGAGGAGAGCCAGGAAGAGAGGGAACGAAGAGGTAGTAGATAGAAGAATGGGAAGTGAGAGATGGCAGAGATAGGAATGAGGAAGGGGAGTGGAAAAAAGGAGGTAGAGACAGAAAGGAAGGAAGAGGAGATAAAAAGAAAGCGTGTTGAGGGCACGGTAGGAGGTAGATTGCGACGAAAGGCAGACGCGGTGGGGGAAAGGATAAAGAGTGAATGATGCGAGGGAGTGAAAAGGGAAGGACACGAGGATAACACACACACACACGAGCGCTCAGGAAGCCCTGGTCCCCGTGGGAGCGACCCATATTCCACGGAGGGCTCTCCCGTCACGCTAGTGGCATCCTTTTCGAGCCCCGGGGGAATCAATAACAGACTCGTGAGAGAGGGACACATGCACAAACACACGCGAGAAATGGAGAAAGAGAGGGAGAGAAGGGGAGGGATGAAGAGAAAGGTTCCGCACACGACCAACACATTCCGACACATGCACACACACGACCTTATCCACAGTAATTACGGAGGAACGAAAGGCCGCGCTCTTCCGCCATTCGCGCACGTTGTGGTAAGGGGAAATGGGCAGAGGAGACGGGTGAGGGAGAGGAGACGGGTGAGGGAGAGGAGACGGGTGAGGGAGAGGAGGGAGGGGGGAGGCGAACCGGTGACGATAATATGCAATAAAAAAAGCTCCTGGGCCGAGGCGAAAAAAAGAGAAGGTAAAAAGTGGCGACGAATGACGTGCGGAGAAGAGACGAGCGGAAAAAGAATGGAGGATGAGGTAGGGGACCGTATTACATCCATGGAGAGGGTGAAGAAACTATTTGAAAATAAGGAGAAACTAAACCAATGGGATTCTTTTGAGTCGATGTATAATACGTGCAAGCACAAACGCACATGACCTAAAAATTTGGTTCGAAAGCGCCTTCGCTGGTGAATAAAAACAATGCGTGCTTTAATTCGTGACCGTTAACGTGACGGAATTGCGAGTTTTTGACACCACTACCTACCAAGCTGGAAAATGGAGCGTCGTTGATTTACCACGTCTCTTTCGTTTCGTATACGTTAAACCGCTGACTAACCCACGTTCAAAGGCAGTCATTTTTAAATAACGGGGTTGGTGAAGGTAAATTAAGCTCTTCTAATAATAGATGTTGAAGGAAAATCTCCCTTCAGTCCATATAAACACATTTTACGGTTACCAATCGACAACTTCATCCTCAATCTTATGCAACCCACTGAGCATTGGGAAGCCCTTTTAAAAGGCGGTTTCAAACATTTTCAGAGGCGCGGCATCCCCACATTGGAACAAGGTAGTACATACTAGTAGAAGGTGCATGCATACTGCAAGCATTTCATCTCACCTTGAAAAAATATTAATTTTTCAGACAGATATTTAATCATTACAAATATTCTATTAATTCTAAAGATTTCACCTCCGCAGCGATTTTCGTTTTTCCCACATGTAAAAATAATAGTTTAAAACAATCCCCAAATGTTGCAATATTATACATTTTACACTTTCTCAATTATGGGGTACTAATGCTACACCTTTCAGCCAAATTTTAAAGTTGTAGCACATCTAGAAGTAAAATAATATTTTTCTAATTGTTTAAAATTTAAACATTTTTAACGGTTTTTGCAATATATATATGGAGATATTGAAATGTTTATTTGTGCAAATGCACTGTTCTGTAAATAATTCGAAAATTGCAGCTTCCTAGCTCATCCCGTAGTACCTAAAAAATTATTAAACTTTAATGTTCAAATGGGGTTAAAACAACCCCTAAAAATTAACAATTTTAAAATTTTCCATTTTTATAGTTGGTTATGAGAAAAGTTCTATAATCTTGCAAAATTTCAGCTTCCTAAACTTATTAGATTGGTCTACACACTAGATTACGTTTTCCCATGCTAACTTATGGGAGATATTCCGGGGTCTCTGGAGTCGAACCCAAGACACTGTAAGCAAAAGTAACAATAATTCCTAATAGATATTGCGGCCATCTAGCAACACTGTTAATTTCATTTTTCTAGTTTACCGGTAAGTGCCCATAATTAATTTACAAAAATGGCGCAATGCTTTTCTTATGAGAAAAAACGCAACTTTCGGAATTTCTGGAGTCGAACTCATGTCACTTAGGTAAGAAGTCTCATTTTATCTGTAGGTTTCTCCATCATATCTACAAAAACTGAAACTTTGAGCTCTCTAGCTCTTGTAGTTTGGGCTGGACATTAGTATCCTCCTGTTATATGTTATATCCTCCTCTGTAAGAGTCGTCGATATATAATGATACGATTCGTGTGGACGCATTCATTTGTTGGTAATAAACCGCCATCCACTTACCTTATTTCACTAATGACCTATCAGCATTTCAAAAACGTCGATTAATTTCGCGACACTCCTAACAATCTGTTGCGGTATCCAGTTTGGAAAACACTACCTTAGGCAAATCCACGTTAAGCGCCATATACGTTAATTTAAAAAAAGCTGAATCCTGAAAAATTTAGGTTGTCAAATCGAGTTGACTAGGTGTTCATCGTAATTCTTGTTTTAATCGACCAAGTCAACATATGCCAAGAAATCTAAAATCTAAGATAATGACTGCTAACGCTGCGTCAAAATTATTGAGAAGACTCATTAGATTCCATACTTAGGATCAGAGAGGAACGCATTGACACAAAGAAACAATCTAAAACAACTGCCAAAAGTATGGATTTAGAAACTGATTTAAAGAAGTTACAAAAGGAAAAATGATCAAAGTCATAAGAAATAGCGGCAAGTGGAGTATAATCGATAAAAAAGTAAGAATATTTTAAAATGGAATCAAATCAAGCTATAGATAAGTAAATATTTAATTTAGAATGACGCTTAGAGAAATTAAGTGTAATATCGGATCACTTTGGGGTTTTGTGTGATCGTTCGATTTCGACAATGAATATTTCTGCATTAAAAATATGCAGCCAACGGAGACCTAAAATATAACAATAGTTCCAGAAATTATTAGCGAAAGTCCGAATTTTGAAGGCGTTTCTATAATGCAAAACATTCATTAAGCAACACGTCTGAAAAGGTGGCAAATGCTTTACAAGCGAGGTATTGTACCGGAGTTTCATAATATATTTTAAAATACCTTTGAGATTTTTAAAATTATTCCTGTGAAAATAGCATCGTGCGAGCGCAGTTTCAGTAAACTAAAATTAGCTAAAAATGATTTACGGTCGACCCAGACAATTTGTTAATTTAACGATTTTGTCAATTGAAAATAAAACTGTCTGCTCTTTAAAATATGATGATGTTAGTAGGATTTGCACATACATGATAAAGAATTGAATACTTTCCTATTTGGCATACAATTGAAGTTATTATATTACTTTCATAGTTACTGAAAATTCAATGCGGTATTTTTTGGCCTCGCCTGGGGCGCTGAACTTCCCTTCTTACAGCACGATTTTATAGTTATACGTAATTTTTAATCAGTATTGGGCTTTCTTGGGGATACTACAATTAACCGAAAATTACAAACTGCCTTTTATTTCGTTGATAAGAAAACATTTAACGGCAAACCAAGTCTGAGCTTCGTGCATCTTTAACAGGTCTTCATCAACTGAAACTAGGTCACGTTAGGTCAACAAATCAATCGTTGATATGTTTACACAGGTACCCTTTGTTTTTTCATTAATTGCGAAGTTGCACGGAGTAGCATATAATTTATTCAAATAGCATTGTTAAAGATATTTTCCATAATTATTTTTAAATAGTATAGCTTCGAAGAACTATCATCAACGAACGTATCTTTCCTCCTTAATTTAATCGTAAACATAGAAAGAGATATAGAGGCACCTCGCGTCGGCGGAAATTACTCCCGCAACAACTTCCTTGAAACGCTTTGACGGTATTTTGCAATTCAAGAGAACGATAACAAAGCGGGAAATATTAATTCGCGGCGATTCATCTCAACCGCGTTACGTAATAAATTAAAGCACGGCGATCGAAAACGACACGCTCGCATGGGTGACGCGACGGGCGTATCGAGGTCTTTTATTCTCGCGTATGGCCTACTTCTTCGACACGATTTCCTCGTAAAGACGAAAGCGAGAAAGAGTTATTTCAGCAGGGAAATATGGGTGTCAAGGAATAATCGCGAACCAAAGAATTTATCGATAATGAATGAAATCTAATCGAAGGCTTTCGAGATTTAAAGAAAATATTTGACGACGATCAATTAATGCGAATGCCCTGATGAGCTTTTAAATTCCAAACAATGAGCCTCCGCATTAATAAAACTGTTTTGCATTAGAAAATTCCAAGACCATAGACGCACGTCTGGGCAGTTTTAACACAAGAACTGAGATACTCGAATAAGTGGCAAGGATTTCTACCTGACTTAGCGAGAGGAAGAGAGATTCCCTTAGGATTTGACGAGAGGGATGGTGAAATTTTCGAGGAAACGCTGAACAACACTTTTTGTTCGTAGGAAGAACTCGATTATTTACTGTACTAGAGGTTCTGCCTCTGGCCCCTTACGGAGCCCAATTCTGTCTGACGGCTTCACACGCCTATAATTTTCCAACTACCTAATTTTAAATTAATTTAATAAATATTTTAAATATAAAATACATTGTCATTGGCTGATTCTTTCCTAAAAATGAAATTTTTTGTAATTCCCGTCAGGCGCACCCGATAACCTATCATCACGCCAAATTTCATAGCTGCACCCATTCTAGAATAAGATAAAGTTTTATATCCAAAATATGTAAGAAGCAGCTACTTATAATAGACTAGTGAAAATGACAACAACGCCCTTAAGTGATACAATCAACTTTCACAGAAGAAGACGTCGGAAATTTTAAATTCTAGATTTTGTAATATTCCTCATATGCCTCGAAAATTTGCCATGAACCAGAGAACGTCAAAAAATTCTGATCAACTGATTTAAAAACGTTAGTATCGTCTTTTTCAGGAAGATTTATTCCGAGTAATTTTATTGGAATAATGTATAAAAAATAGTGCATTAAAACATAACAAATAATAACAATGATAACAGAATATACTATTTCGTATTAATTTGGCGTAGCAGCCCAAAAATTAATTGTTAGACCGACCAAAAACACTTATTCGCAATGAATAATAATTATGCCTTCTATGCCGTCTAACCTCGAAACGCGTGGCCTTCCTCACACGGAAATTATTTCACGAATTTAAACCAAAAGAGACACCTTTTTAAAATCGCTAGAGTGAGCGAATCGACGCACTTTCCTGTTGCCAGGGCAGCAACGAATCCTGCAACAGGTTATTCCCCTTTAAAGTGGCGTCCGCCGTAATGAGAGGTGATCGTTCGAGCGAACTTCTCTGAATCAAAGGGTGACACACACATATTAAACGGCTGCCTTATCCAAGCAAACGACGAAAGTTAATTAACGTCCCGCGGGAAACGCCATACGATTACCATTTCCACGAATCTCAAACCAACAACTTGTTATCCGTACTCGCATATTCCTATTTTAATGACCTACATTTAGAACATCATCTTCTTCGCCACTGTTTCTCTTCCCCCTTTCTCCTACACTTTCCACGGGTTTTTCCTACGCTATCATCCATTTCGTTCCATTTAACCTTTCGTTATTAACTTCAACTAGTGTAACCTTCAAGCAGCTGGATTCTCCATGACTCTAATAACCGATCGCTCCAAGGAGACACGTTCTCGCAAATTCTATAACTTGGAATTCTGTCATTCGAATTTTCTTCAAGTCTTTAATTACCTCTCTCTTCAGTTTTGAACATCCGACAGCATAACACAATTTTAAAACCATCGCTTTCATGACATTGTTGTCCGTATTTTCTAAAAAATTAATTTCTACCGCTTTTATACAAATTGCCTCATTGTTAAAAAAACATTCGACCTAAATGAGGATTTTTTAAATACAGCAGAGGAAGGCGAGGGCGTAATTAGAGTAATAATGGAGAGACAGAAGAAATGGGTGGATAAATTTTTGAAAGAAAACGGGTTTAAAAAGAAGGGAGGATGCTAGGAAGGAGGCGAAGGGATGAGCAGAGAAAATGAATATTAGATTAATTAACGGAAGGGAATGGATATGATGAGAAAGGGAATGGGTGTTACAAATTGGATTGGGTGAGCCTAACACATAGTGGACGGTAGAAAACCTATGATTAACGTTCGATCCTTCGGTAATTCGTAACACGTATGAAAATAAAGCGAAAATTCAATCTATTTTTTTCATCAAAGATTATATTTAAACCCATTACGTATAAAAAATTAAACAATATATATATATATATATATATATATTCCTTTTTAGAGTCGCATTTAGACCAATTTACGATCATTAATCGCGCAATCCACTTTTTATAACGGAAAAACGATATGTGAACAAATAACCCCGCTCGTCTCTCTCGAAACAAACACGTTAGGAAAATCATTTAACGACCAACGCTCCTCCGGCCACCGGTTGGATTCGAACCCCCGCCTAATACCCCAATAACAGCTCGAGAAAAGTCATAACCCTTCATTTAATGCAGTGCGCCGTATAAGAAGGAACAGGACGAGTATGGGGTTGGAATTTAAGCGGAAGTCTGCCAGAAGTAATTCAACGGTTCCGCCGTGAAGAACATAAGCGGAAAGATTAATGGATGGATGGAGAGAGGAGGGAAGGAAGACAAGAGAGGGAGTGATGCAGAGGAAAGAGCCGGAGGAGAGAAAGAGAGGGATGGAGGGGAGGGATAATGAGATGTAGGATGGACGAGAGAGAAAGGAAGAAATTATATGAGCTATAGGGAGAAGAAAAATGGGAAAGGAAAGGAGTGGAGGGAAAGGAGGAAAATTGGTGAAAGAAAGGGAGGGTGGAGAGAAAAGGGGTAGAGGAAGGAGAGGTAATGTGGGAAGGAGAAAAAGATGTGCGAAGGAGAGTGGAAGGAGGTAGGAGACGGAAGCGCGTGGGAGGAGAGGGAAACTGTAAAAGGAGAGGGTGAGTAGATGGAGGGGAAGAGGAGGGGACGGGGGGGGGAGGGGAGGAGAGAGGAATATGAGAATGGAGGGGGATGGGAGGGAGAGGGAGGATAGTAAGAGGAGAGGGTGAGGAGATAGAGAAAAGACGGCGAGGAGATGGAGAGGAGAGCGTGAGGATATAAATAGGAGAGCGTGAGGAGATGGAGAGGAGAATGTAGGAGAGGGGTAAGGTGTAGCTGACTGGAGGAGAACGGTATTTAGAGAGGATGAGTGAGGGGAGGATAGGTCGACAAAGAAAGGAGGTAGGGAATGGAGCTTGGGGAAAAAGAAAAGAGAATCCAAATGAGAGCTAGGAAGGAGGATTCAAAAGAAGAATGGCGAGGAGGGAGAAAGAGGAAGTCAGAAGAGGACGGGAGGAGGCGAGAGTAAGGAAGGGAAATTGCCATGCGAGAAATTAAGTTGGCAACTGAGTACAAGCAATTGCAAGGGAGGAGGGAGGGAAATTACACTCAAAGCGACCCCATTACCAACTCCCCATACACTTCAAAGGGTTATTATGAGAGGGAAATAGCTTAATGCAAGACTTGCGGAGAACTCGACATTAATTCCGCTGCATTTCATAACGTTTCTGAAAAGGGAGGAAAAAAATAACAACGTCCCGACGGGGAGTTAACAATCTCGCGGGAATTCTCGACGAGAGGAAAAAAATCAAACGGATCGTGGCATAGTATTACAGAGGCAGACGTACAGACGAGGGAGGGAACAAATTAGGAAGGAAAACATACCAATTAAAAGACTTAATAGCCCGATAAAAGAGCTCGGTTTGAAGTTTCGCCGTGCAGAGGCGCTTTTAAAAAAAAACGACACTAGAAGCGGTCCTCGACAAATCCGAAACGCTTCCCAACGAATAACCCAGGAAAAACAAACTAAAAAACCGGATCACGGAAAAACAACTACCAATTCGAAAATGACGACGCAAATACAATCCCCGTCTACAAATGACGAGAATAAAGGAGGAAACAGACGCTCGATAAGCAATTAAGTCGGAAAGTTAACTAACTCTCACGGTGTGGCTGGTCGCCGCTGCTGCAGACAAGAAAACGACTCCTTACGCCCCTTGCAAAACACCCTCGTCACAAAAGCCCGCGACGATACAAATGAAGGGTGAAAACATGATATGCCCGCGTCTCGTATGCGCCATTTCTCGCCAAATCCTTCACTCGTTCCCTCTCCGACCCTTATTCTCCTAATGACACTTTGCAGTCATCGAGAACTGGACGAGCACCACAAAAAAACGTTCGTCAAAAAGCCGTAAAAACGCCGTTTAGAAAAGACTCGCGGAGAGAACTTATTATCGACGTACTACTCTTTTATCCCTACAAAAAGATTTCATGCATTACCGATGTCACATTTTTAAAATGACAGAAAGATAGCGCAATAAAAGAAAAATAAA
Source organism: Tanypteryx hageni (assembly GCA_028673005.1). Lineage (NCBI taxonomy): Eukaryota > Metazoa > Arthropoda > Insecta > Odonata > Petaluridae > Tanypteryx > Tanypteryx hageni. The sequence goes on along the minus strand of CM054115.1, from coordinate 53,524,249 downwards.
CGACGAATTAATGCGAGGGTTTCTCGTGCGATGAAATGTGAAGAAATAACAGAACACAAACAAGCGGAGGAATTTGCAACGGAAAGGACAAAGATGGTCTTTTTGTCAGTAACTAAATAAGTAAATAACGAATTGTGATTTATTTAAAAACCGCTAATTCTCGAAACCAAAGAATACTTTTTGGAACAATGAAGCCATCACTTTTAAAAGGAAAGCTAGAGAAGAAAGTAAATTGACAATAACTCGTTATATTCACCTCTGCGATACAAACTTATCTTCTAACGACGGTTTAGAAATAAACACAGATACGAGGAACATAGGAACAACGTAAAAAAGCTATTTAAATTATAGAATTTTTATGGTAAAAGGTGCGATTACGGAAAGGGCGAGGATTATGGGTAAATGAAACGTATAGCGTAATACTATGTCGTACGATTTCACTCGTACACCAACGTAACACTCGAGCTACGAAACCATTTTTTTTTTTAATTTTGATAATTTCGCAAGATTCGTCTCAATCCCTCGCGGGAAGACGGAAGAATGCGCCGCCACCCAATAAACCGCCCATTAAAAAACGTAGACAAATAAGAAAAACTTGCGCAAATATACCTAAGGACTCGTAAAGAAAAAAGGAGAGGGATTGATTGAAAAATGACTCGACGTGCAAACATAAAGAACGAACTAAAATCGTAAAGCAACAGCATTTTCAATCAATTACAAGTGAGACTTTTTTCTCGGAAAGCAAGGAAGGAGGAGAAGGGAAGTTAACAGGAATAGGAGTCAGACAAAATAAGAATGGTGAAAATGATATTATCACTCGCTGTCTCACCGAGACTCTATGTGTGTGTGCATTTACGTGCACGAGGGACCAGACCAGAAAGGAAGGAAGGCAGAAGTCGATCTACCAACTATTTACCCCGAGCTCTGTGTGCTCCGACGGAGGTCGGCACGGTGCACGGCTGCCGTTTGTTTGCAGTAGGAGACAACGTCGAGGGAGGAAGGGTGGAGGGAGGAGAGGTGGAGGGAGGAAGAGAGGAGGGGTGGAGGGAGGAGGGGTGGAGAGAGGAGGGGTTGGGGATGAGGGGTGGAGGAAGGAGGGGTGGAGGAAGGAGGGGTGGAGGGAGGAGGGATGGAGGGAGGAGGAGTGGAGGGAGGGTGGATGGAGGGTGGAGGGAGGGAGGGAGGAGGAAAGGAGGAGGGAGGAGGGAGGGTGGATGGAGGGTGGAGGGAGGGAGGGTGGAGGAAAGGAGGAGGGAGGGAGGGAGGGAGGAAGACCACAGAATGAGAGGAAAGGGAGGGAGATAGCGAGGGAGAAAGGCAGGAAACGAGAACAGGAGAGGTGAAAATGATGATGAAAGGGGAGGAAAAATGGGTGAAAAGGGGAGGAATAAAAAGGACAAAAAGATAAAAGGGGGAAAATTAAGATGGAGAGAATCGGAAAAGAGGAAAATATTTTACGGGACTAGCAGTAGAAATATAGATCACACGAGGGTGTATCAGATAACGAAAGGGGAAAAAAATAAATTAAAACAAAAATGTGGAAGAAAAACAATTAAACTTGTCATGGCAGGAAACCAAGGTGGTTCACAAAGAAAACATGTTGGCAAACCATATCTCCCCAACAACCAAAAAAGTAAGGTAATGAAATCCAGACCAGCGTATTTCGGATGCAAAGAAGGCGTCATCAAGGGAGATTAAACGTTAGAAGATTCAAAAAAGTTTTTTTTTTAATCTAACATCGGTAACTGGAGAAGTTTGTTTTGTAACCGAAATGCGCGTCAGGTTCTGTACGCATTTCTGGCTAATCAAACTCTTGTTTATTATAGGCGTCTGGTTTTCCTAAAATATTTTACGACTAATGGAGTTTCTATGGTTAATTTCAGCCGTAAGCGAACTCGATAGTTCTTTCTGGGAGATTAAATATCCGATATTCGCCGACAATATGAAGGGAAATGTAAGAAAAACTGGATAGTCACAGGAATAGAATAAAATTGGAAACTAGAGAGGCGCACACAAATTTCAAATGAAGATACGAATTGAATACTTGACGAAATACGTACACGACGCGATTGCGAAAGAGGAAGCGGGCACGAATAACATAAAAGAATCGACATAACGAGTGAGAGAGGAGCTGGAGAGCAAATTACATAAAGCGCATTTTTACGTTTAAAAAAACTATCATAAATACATATTTTCTCGCCGAAAAGTAACAAAAAATTAAAGAGTAAAAAATTCTACGTGTAAAAATAATCTACCGCGGAATCGAGCCCTTGTACCCGAGTTTTGAAATCTGGCATCCATTAATACCATTTCATCTCAGAAAAAAAAATATTTTTTTAGCATGAATTTTTCTCGAGTTATTAGGAAAGTTTTGGTGTAGGCACCGTAGACAGCTGATTCTAGATTCACATAGACCGACCTATCCTTGGAATTTGGCTTCTACAGGTTGAAATATATTGCTCACACAGACGGAAGGACAGACAAACCGAATGCATAAGCGATTATTAAAAGGAATAAATGCTAATAATATACAATGAACGCGAAAAAGAAACACACTGGTAAGTCGAAACTGAGTGGACCGACCAAAAGTTATGAGGAAATGAACGATTTAATAGCGAAGGTAAAAAATAAGCGAAACCAAGAGAGAAAGAGAGACGACGCTTCAAGCGAAAAATAGAAACGCAGAGTAAAATAGAGGAAAAAAAGGAGAGGAGACGCGACGGATTACGCGGGAGTAAAGAGGTTGAAAACATTCAAGGGGAGAAGATAGGTTGAAGAGGGAAATACACAGAGAGAAAGAAACAAGAGGACCGTAGAGGCAAGGATTGTTAACAACCGGAAAGTGAAGACGGGATTGAAGGGGGAGGATTGGGGAGGATTGGGAAGGAGTGGAAAGGGACGAACAGGGAATGCATGTAAAAGAAACAGAAGGAACGTAACGAGTTAAGAGAGGAGCGGACCAGGTAAAGGAGGCAGTAACTGAATAGGGATCTGGAAAGAACGTACCAAACTGATGACGGGCGGAAGAAGATAATAGACGAGGAAAATATAAACGGATAGGAGAGGAAAACGGGAAGAGAGACAATAAATGCACGATTTAAGGGGAAAAAAGTGGAAAATAATTACGGACGGACAAAAAGCGAGGAACGAAAAGTGGGAGTCGAAAAGGAACGCCAATCGAAGAAAATCGCAACGGAAAAGCGAACAAAAAAGTAACAGAACTTTTGAGGTACGAAAGAAACGAAGAAGGAACACATACGTGGAGGAACGGAATAGAAGGTGGAGAAGAGAAGTCATAGACACAGCTCCCGCGCCGATAACCCCCCTTTTCCCTCACTCTACTACGCCGCGCCCGCAAACGAAGAGATGGAGGAAGTGGGGAGGGTCAAAGCGAAGGTGGGGACGGCAGAGGAAACGGGAGATAGAGAGAGGAGGGGTATTATCAAGGGGTCCCGACCCGGATCTGCGGCTTGCATCTCATGCATGCATCTAGGAAAGCCGCTTCCACCGCAACCCCCTCCTACCCTCGCTCCGACACACACACACCAGCCTCTCGCTATCACGAGATTCGCCTCGGTCCCTTTGTCCTTTCTCTCTCCCTCCCTCTTCCGAGAAAAGGAGGAGGGTATGTCGGGAAGGGGAGACGGACCGGGAGGACGAGGAGAGAGAGGAACGCATGCAAAGCCTAACCTGCCTATAACGCCACTGTCTCCCTTTTGCCCGGCCGTAGGATTCAATTAAGACTTGCCCCGTGTGGCGAGTGTCTGCTCGGGATGGCGAAAGGAGAAAGAGGGAGTGTTGGGTTGGGAAGGAGGAAGGAAGGGAAGGAGTGAGAGGGGAAGAGGAAGGCGGGGGGGGATAGATGCTGGCAACTGAACCCGGGATTTGCACGGGTCTACTGAGATTGGAGTCACACAGGACGCGAGAGGAGCAAGTTAGGAGACAGGGGAAGGGGTACAGAAAAATGGGGAAGATAGAGAGGATGAGTTAGATTGAGGGGGGGGGGGGGCGAGACGGGGAGAAACGGTGCTTTATGGTCCGCATAGCTTAAACATGAGATGTGTAATCGATAAGGCATTAGGGTGCGATGTCTACGATATATGATGTAGGCTTTGTAGAATCGGGGAAACGTAAAATAATTGAAGTCTATTAAATGGAGCGCAACGAAGAAATGATGCACTGGATCCAAAATGGGTGTAAATCGGCAATCGGTGATCAGAAAGAGAAAATCGCAGAGCCGATGGTGTAGTGGTCACAGCCAGCTAAAGCGACACCCGGTTCGAATCCTTAGGGATTTTTTCCGAGGACACCCGGCCCCCTATTTGTGCCTGTTGGAACTAAGGAGATGAGGACGAGCCAATGATAAAAAGAAAAAGGAAGAGAGCGCTCAAATCAACACTCCGTCCTTCGGAAGGGACGTTAAGCCGTTGGCCCCCTTGGTACTCTTCGTTTAGAGCAGACTAAAAGCCTGCACCAGGTTTCTCTCCTCCCTTCCTGTCCGGCTATTCATTGCACTACCTCTTAGATACACATTGCGTGTAGGAAGAGGTGAATCAGCTGGGAACATACGATTACGTTTTAAAATAATGTTTAAAATATGACAGAAATCACACTAAATGATGTGTGTAGCTAGCGTGCGCATTTGTAGTTTTCGTGATTCATTTTTTTACGCGCGAATCGTATAGTGCGTTCAGGAGGAGGATTCAACGCAACTCTCTATCTATATATATATATATATATATATATATATATATATATATATATATAAGTATGAACAGTACAGCAATCCCACCATTTAAAATTTTACACCAACTTACACCACTCCGCGAAATAGTCCGCCGCCCGATTTTTTGAGTGCTATTGCGGGGATGAGCGCTTTATGTGAAAAATTGTCCCTAAAAATAAATCGTGTTATTGCGAAAACGCGCTATGCGGGCGGGAGTTACTGTATATTTAGACTGCAGGGCCCCCGACTGCTTAACGCCAGCGGCCCACACATGTTTAGCGCCAGTGGCCCCAGGAGGCGTAAATCCGCCACTGGGCACCAGGTTTCTCTCCTCCCTTCCTATCCGGCTATTCATTGCACTACCTCTTAGATACCCATTGCGCGTAGGAAGAAGTTAATCAGCTGGGCGTAAAATGTAAAGAGAAAATCTCATGCAAAAACTGTTTGAAAAATTGTGCGAAAATACTTCGTAAAAAATAAAGCTCCATTATAAAATATTTTCGCGATCTACGTTCCTCAGAAGAAAAATTAATATAACTTATAATATAATAAGCTATGTTTGTCCTGAACTGAACTCATGGATTGTAACCCATTATGGTATATATAATCTTCATATAAATAAATAACGAAAATATCATATTTCTACCGGGTCGACTAAACAGGGCTACCACAATATCAAGATTAGAATTTGTAACTATGAATTTGGAAGGTATTGGCTTAACGGATTTCAAAGAAATTTCGTTTGTAGGTAGTATAGAATGGGAAAACGAAATGAATATATTGAGAACGGATCAAAAAAGCGGGGCTACTACAATATGCACAACGAAAAACAATTTTCTGATTTTAAAGCAAATACATTAGTATACGATTATACTACGACGAATTTGGCGAAAAGCACATCTGTACCGCGAGAAACCACCACCCCTACTTGTTAATCATATGTTGCCTTGCCGAGCCTGTCATTGTTAAACCTGTAGGTTGTATTGTCGCCTTAATCCTTATTAGGCGCGTTTCGCTTCCAGCGTAAGCGCAGGACTTAAAGTCAAAGACAATAAGAAAATCACATAAGCCAATCAGGGGTACAACTTTACTGGTGACAAAAAATGAACCTTCCGTTATATCTCGTAAATGTTTGGCCATAAGAAAATATGTTTTCAAATAAACTTGTGGAACTAGTAACGTAGAGTATTTCTTTTCCTAAACATTTTTGTCGTAGGAGTAGCCGTTATCAAGGAAATCGAACAAAAAAGTCGTAAATCGCTTTGAAGTTAGAAAAATTCAAGCATAGCTACCTATGTAAATGATCTTATTGATTACTGAAGTAAATAAGATATGCTATAATTACAAAATACATTTAATTCCTTACGTGTGCATGACAGATTTTCTAAGCGGAAGGAAATGGAATTGAATACTTCTCTGGCATCATTTCTGGTAGATCGTTTTGTAGTATTTAATTATTAAAATTACGTAATATGTTTATTGATGCACCAATAAAGGAGGGAGAAAAAATTTTTAATAGACAGAGATATAAACGGGTTGTGGTGTTTTGCTGGTTTATGGTGTGTGTTCGGTCAAATTATATCGTAAAGTTTGAAATACTCCATCGCACGAAACGCACCTATATGTGATACAATGTACACTTTCCAAACTTGTACTATATGCGTAAAGAATACGTGCTTTGAATGTTTTAATACGAGAGAGGAAGAAAGAAAAGAGAGACAGGGATGAGAGAGAGAGATATATAGACAAAATTAAATGTTCCATAAATTCAAAATAATTTTGGGCGTATAAAAATTGTACAGCGTAATGTATTTTTTGTCATACAATTTCTATTCGCGCAAAAACTATTTTTACTATCTGAAACACTCAATTATGTGAATTTTATATTAGTTTATTTTTAGTGCATATAAAAGTCGGTTTCATTAATTTTTTAATCCAATTTTAACTTAATAGATAATTCGAGCATACCCGTCATATATGGCGGGCAATTACGCTAGTATTAATATAATCTTATATAATATTTCAGAGTGTGGGTTTGTTTGTTTGAATACACGGTTCCCTTATTCGTGAAAATGAAGACAAAACTCTTATAAATGTGGTATGTTTGGAAAGCAAGGACTCCCATGTGGGTGCAACGAGTATTAATTTTTTCTCAAGTTTGTTGATTCGATTCCACACTAGTTTCATTTTTCTATTTGATTAACATGTAAACGGCTGGAATCCTGTATGCAGACCTTTTAGTCTTTAACAATTTTAAACGTCTCAGAATTGAGATATCGCAGAATTCGAAATATTTTACGCATAAAAGAAGAGAGATTCTTATAATTATCGTATATTCACTTATCTAATTCGAATTCGCTCAAATTTTAAGTTTGTAGGAGAATTTTTCCCCGATTTCTTCACATTTCAAAAGCAGGTAACTGGCATTGTTGTCCTCGGTGTTGTCAGTGCATTTGCACTTAGCTTCCACTCAAAAATACGCATTAAGGACAATAAATAATTGAAAATTAACGTAAAAGCTTAAGCTTTTGAAAGGCTTGGAAACTTGATGTGATAGGTGTAGGGACTATTATATTTTCTGTCGTATAAGTTGGGTGGTTCACATCGTAAAATTTTAGTATATCATAATTTTTATGCAAATAAAGATATTAACTATCAAGAAGTGGTTATAAAAATTCATTTTCATATAATCACTTGTTTATAAATTCATCGAAAAAGCTCCACGCAATTATTGCGCGGTTCTCTGCCAGTATATATTAATAAAATATATTATTATAATTATTATATAATAACATACATATATTAATATAATTAAACCCTTATAAACTTGGAAAACTGCGTATCTCCAATAACCATAAAAAAATGGGAATACCAGATATGGGCTACTAGTACCCGTCATCACTGTTGATTAAATGAGCGACTGAAAATTAAGGCAAGAAGGCGATTAAAGATTTCCCCGAAGTTGTAAAATCAATTACGGGGTGGAAACAAATTTTCAAACGCAGGGAGTCTCTATATCGTTAACACAGAAAATTTTTATACATTTAAATTTACCCCTCCTATCACTTTTCCCTGGATGCAACATATCTCACTTATTTATAGCGTCACACAATAGCTCTGTACCACTAAGTACCGTATGACCTAAATTTGTAGGCATTACTTCATGCTTCCATCGATTATATACTCTCAAAATCAATGCCTCTGATTTTCACCGTTAATTTAAACTTCATGGAGTAAATAACGAGGTAAAAACTTTGAAGAACCTAACACCGGTAATGTTTAGGACCATGAAGCGGAAGAGCTAAACATTTGGTCATTTGAACCACAAAATAACCGCGGTCAGCAGTGGCTCACAGACTATATTTCTTTACGCAGCGGGTCAATTGCCAATGAATTACAGTTTCATAGCTACATCATCATTTACTTAACGGAACCAATTAGCCTAGCACGCTAGGTCAACCGAAAAAAAGGATCTGAAAACCGACGCCCACACACAAAAAATAAACAAAAGACGCTTTAACACCATCGAAAACGGATACCGAAGGGGGAAATCTGGATCTCGGGAAAAAAACGAAAGAAATGCCAGATTAAAAAAATTAACAACATCCGAAAGGATTTCCCCACTTAAAGAAAAAAACAAAACAACTCCGACGATGTTTCGTAGCGGGAAGCGGGCGTCGAGAGAGAGAGAAAGAGAGAGAGAGAGAAAAAGAGAGAGAGAGAGCGAGAAAGAGAGATGAGAACAGAACTTTTGAAAAATCCGAAATCCCTCCCTCTTCCAAAGAAAAAAAAATAAAATGAATTCCACTCCCCAACCCTTCCGAAATCCCAAATGGGGAAAACGCAAAAAAAATCCCCAAACCCCCAACACTCTTTAGGGGATTCAAGCGAGCCGGAGGCGTTGGCCCGTGCTTTGAGACCAACACGCGCAAACACACAAAAACACGCGACTGAGGGCCACTCCTTCCAGTCATTTAAATTCCCTCGGGTGGTGGTGATTAAAAAATGAGGGAATGAAGAGAAAGGGGGAGAGAGAGGTGAAAAGAAGAATTAAAGTGAGGGAAACTTACACCTCGACACCTCTGGAAAAAATTAAAAAATCCTCCGACGCCGACACACCCCAGCTGAATCCGCCAAAGCAGCCCTTCCGAATTCGCTTCCCCTTCTCACATTTCCCTTGCTTTTTCCTATGGCGGTTTTCCTTACCGCCACCGGCGTGGCGCCAGTATCGGCGCGGTGGGAAGGAAGGACGTGAAGAAAGGATAGAATGGAAAAGGATTATCGTCTCGAAGTTACACCGATCAAGTTTAAGTCGCTTCGGTCGAGCAATTTATTCATTGATATATTTATTGATTTATTTATTTTTCTTTCAAAAATCGTTGAGTATTATGATGTGTATTCCTTTTAATTTTCTATTTACTAATTAACCCATCATTCTATTTATTTTACTAACTCTAGCGCATTCAGGCTTTTTTACAATAAACTTAAAAACAGTAAGATACGTTCAACGGGGAACAATTGAGCTCGTCTTACGAGAGAAAATTTTCAAGAACAAGCAATTTTAAAATGTGCTTGAATTAAGTATCTCCAATAGCCACAACAAGGTGATCGAAAGCTTTGACAAAGCCTCAATGGATATTAATGAACGAAGAGATAAAAGAAGATATTAAGGAATGGCGAGCGATGAGAATGAGAATATGGAACACGAAATGAAGAGGAACGGAAGAGAAAAGGGACGGAAAAGGAGAGTAAGAAACAAGAAGAAAATATGAAAAAAGGAATTGAGGAAGAAAACTGTACAGCGAAAATAATTGGCCAGAGAAAGAATGGAGTAGATATTGGAAATGAGATGAGGGGAGAAAGGGGAAGGAGGAAAACGATGGAAGCGAGAGAAAGGGGGAGATGGAAAGAAAGGGGCGGATAGGGGAAAGGCGTGTAGAGGGGAAGAGGGGAAGGAGGGGAAAGAACTGGAGGAAAAGGGATGGAGATAGGAAAAAAGGGATGGAATGCGAAGGGATAGGGATGGAGAGAATGGAAAAGGGTGGACAGGCAGAAACGAGGAGAGATGAGGAAAAGAGAAGGGAGGAAAAGAGAAGGGAGGAAAAGAGAAGGGAGGAAAAGAGAAGGGAGGAAAAGAGAAGGGAGGAAAAGAGAAGGGAGGAAAAGAGAAGGGAGGAAAGGAGAAGGGAGGAAAAGGGAAGGGAGTAAAAGGTAAGGGAGGAAAAGGTAAGGGAGAAAAAGAGGAGGAAAGGAGAAGTGAGGAAAGGAGAAGGGAGGAAAGGAGAAGGGAGGAAAAGAGAAGGGAAGAAAAGAGAAGGGAGGAAAAGAGAAGGGAGGAAAAAAGAAGGGAGGAAAAGAGAAGGGAGGAGAGGAGAAGGGAGGAAAAGAGAAGGGAGGAAAAGAGAAGGGAGGAAAAGAGAAGGGAGGAAAAGAGAAGGGAGGAATAGAGAAGGGAGGAAAAGAGAAGGGAGGAAAGGAGAAGGGAGGAAAGGAGAAGGGAGGAAAAGAGAAGGGAGGAAAAGAGAAGGGAGGAAAAGAGAAGGGAGGAAAAGAGAAGGGAGGAAAAGAGAAGGGAGGAAAAGACAAGGGAGGAAAAAGAGAAGGGAGGAAAGGAGAAGAGAGGAAAAAAGAAGGGAGGAAAAGAGAAGGGAGGAATAGAGAAGGGAGGAATAGAGAAAGGAGGAATAGAGAAGGGAGGAAAAGAGAAGGGAGGAAAAGAGAAGGGAGGAAAGGAGAAGGGAGGAAAGGAGATGGGAGGAAAAGAGAAGGGAGGAAAAGAGAAGGGAGGAAAAGAGAAGGGAGGAAAGGAGAAGGGAGGAAAAGAGAAGGGAGGAAAAGAGGAGGAAAAGAGAAGGGAGGAAAAGAGAAGGGAGGAAAGGAGAAGGGAGGAAAAGGGAAGGGAGTAAAAGGTAAGGGAGGAAAAGGGAAGGGAGAAAAAGAGAAGGGAGGAAAGGAGAAGTGAGGAAAGGAGAAGGGAGGAAAAGAGAAGTGAGGAAAGGAGAAGGGAGGAAAGGAGAAGGGAGGAAAAGAGAAGGGAAGAAAAGAGAAGGGAGGAAAAGAGAAGGGAGGAAAAAAGAAGGGAGGAAAAGAGAAGGGAGGAGAGGAGAAGGGAGGAAAAGAGAAGGGAGGAAAAGAGAAGGGAGGAAAAGAGAAGGGAGGAAAAGAGAAGGGAGGAATAGAGAAGGGAGGAAAAGAGAAGGGAGGAAAGGAGAAGGGAGGAAAGGAGAAGGGAGGAAAAGAGAAGGGAGGAAAAGAGAAGGGAGGAAAAGAGAAGGGAGGAAAAGAGAAGGGAGGAAAAGAGAAGGGAGGAAAAGACAAGGGAGGAAAAAGAGAAGGGAGGAAAGGAGAAGAGAGGAAAAAAGAAGGGAGGAAAAGAGAAGGGAGGAATAGAGAAGGGAGGAATAGAGAAAGGAGGAATAGAGAAGGGAGGAAAAGAGAAGGGAGGAAAAGAGAAGGGAGGAAAGGAGAAGGGAGGAAAGGAGATGGGAGGAAAAGAGAAGGGAGGAAAAGAGAAGGGAGGAAAAGAGAAGGGAGGAAAGGAGAAGGGAGGAAAAGAGAAGGGAGGAAAAAAGAAGGGAGGAAAAGAGAAGGGAGGAGAGGAGAAGGGAGGAAAAGAGAAGGGAGGAAAAGAGAAGGGAGGAAAAGAGAAGGGAGGAAAAGAGAAGGGAGGAATAGAGAAGGGAGGAAAAGAGAAGGGAGGAAAGGAGAAGGGAGGAAAGGAGAAGGGAGGAAAAGAGAAGGGAGGAAAAGAGAAGGGAGGAAAAGAGAAGGGAGGAAAAGAGAAGGGAGGAAAAGAGAAGGGAGGAAAAGACAAGGGAGGAAAAAGAGAAGGGAGGAAAGGAGAAGAGAGGAAAAAAGAAGGGAGGAAAAGAGAAGGGAGGAATAGAGAAGGGAGGAATAGAGAAAGGAGGAATAGAGAAGGGAGGAAAAGAGAAGGGAGGAAAAGAGAAGGGAGGAAAGGAGAAGGGAGGAAAGGAGATGGGAGGAAAAGAGAAGGGAGGAAAAGAGAAGGGAGGAAAAGAGAAGGGAGGAAAGGAGAAGGGAGGAAAAGAGAAGGGAGGAAAAGAGGAGGAAAAGAGAAGGGAGGAAAAGAGAAGGGAGGAAAGGAGAAGGGAGGAAAAGGGAAGGGAGTAAAAGGTAAGGGAGGAAAAGGGAAGGGAGAAAAAGAGAAGGGAGGAAAGGAGAAGTGAGGAAAGGAGAAGGGAGGAAAAGAGAAGGGAGGAAAGGAGAAGGGAGGAAAGGAGAAGGGAGGAAAAGAGAAGGGAAGAAAAGAGAAGGGAGGAAAAGAGAAGGGAGGAAAAGAAGGGCGAAAGACGAGAGTGCAGAGAACTTAAGGTTGGTTTACACGGTACCAGTGCACTGGGGCCAGTGGGCTAGCTGCCAGCGAACTGATATGCCAGTAAATGTTTACACGGTTTTTGTACTGTCTTCACTCTAGTAGGAATAAAAGTGGCGCAAGTTCTTCGCAAGGGTGTTGATGTGGTATCTGAAATGCTTATTGAATAACTGAAAATCAATCACCGGAAGCAAAAACGTCGCGCTCGCAGAATTTGGGTTCGTGACTGGATTCGAAGACGCGAAACATTAGGGGCTTCTGCTTGTTTTTTAACAGAAGTAGCAGGAGAAGATCCTTCTACTAACAAAAACAATTTGCGGTTGACCTGTGCTTAATTGCACTTTTGTTTTTATAATCCGCGTGACCAAAGTTCCATAAACACATCCTTCATATAACTCGACAAATTTCAATGTCTCTTTCTCCATCCACTTAGAAGCCAACAATTTTTACTGTCCTACTGGCTCACTGCCACGCCGAAAAGTTGGATGGGGACCTACCTACTGGCACGGTGTTAGTTGACCTGCCTATTCACTGGTGCGACCTGTCAACACAGAGCCAGTAACGCGCCAGTGCTGCGCGCGCAACCATTTTACTTGACTGGCACCGTGTAAACTGTAAACCAACCTTGAGCGCGAGTCAAAGGAATGAGGGAAAAGCAGCGCAGATTGGCAGTTTCAAGCGACAATTCGGAAGAGAGAGAATTGGGGACTCCTGGTTTTCTCTTCACCTTGCAAAGATCCCTCTCGGTAACCACGGGCATGTATTACATTTCCTATCCTTAAGTAACTCTCCTTTCCGAACGCCGCTTGTTGCAAAATAAAATTAAGCTTTCCCTCTTTCAAGTCGCTACATCAACATCTTCCACCCGAGAGATTTTGTCTTAGGAACATGGGGAATAAGTTGGGTAAAAGAAACCCAACGGTTTAAAAGAAGCATTTTACGGATACATTATTGGAAATTATGGGAAAGCTGTATAGCGGGAAAATAAGTCGAGATGACATTACATAAAAATTCAGAATTAATAAAAAGAAATTCGAGCCCACTGATTGCTATTTATCGTTTAATTAGCTGACTGAAATCAAGATTCCTCCTAATACGTCAATATCAAATCTAATGCACCATGATTTCCATGAAATTAAGACGTAAAGAACAATTGGATGAATCAACTTGCTGCTAATACGGTTCACCTGGTACTCTTCCCCGTTTCAGTTTAATCGGTGAGATTCGAATTTTTCATGCTCATTTCACTCACTAATATTTTCATTTAAACTAAAGATACTCTCGAGATAAGTAACCAATTCCCCCTTAATTGGTAGGAACAACTTAAAGATTGATTCAAATTTGACCTTTTGCTAAGAATATTCAAAATAAGTTGCGTGCTTTTACAAAAAATTAACATGACCCTCTAGTCAGGGTATGATTTTAATGGCATCCCCCTTCCCAAAAAATCAAAATTCTGCCGCAGAGGTGCACATCCTCAAGGTCCTTTTAATAAGTGTACCAAGTTTTAAGTCTCTAAGTTTCGTGGTTTTTGAGAAATGCTGTAGGGCAGCGGTACCCAACCTTTTTCACTCCGCGAATCCCTTGAGCTAACCTATTTCTCGTCGCGAACCCCTTGGATTAACCTTTTATCTTCGCGAACCCCTTGGATTAACCTTTTATCTTCGCGAACCCCTTGAGTTTTAACAGTTTTGGCGGCGAACCCCTTATAATGGAGGGTAAAATTTATAAAAACAAATCTTTTTAAACGCGTTTAATTAATGAAAAATAAAAAGTTTATATATATCACAGAGTATGTAAACGTTTACAATAAAATCAGGATCTCAGATATTGTCATCAGTTTCTAGTTAGTACCCTGTACAATTCAAATATAATTCTTGAAGCATAAGAAAGTTTTGAAAATAAAACCATGCAACTAATTTGAAAGAAATTAAAATAATGGTAAGAATTAGACCAAAGAAAGTGAAAAAGACGCCATTACCAAATTTTTTCGCGTACCCCTCTCCTTCCCCCAAATCAAAATTCTGGCCTTGATGTGCACATCCTCAAGGTCTTTTTAATACGTGTATCACGTTATAAGTCTCTAAGTTTTATTATTATAGATAACCTATTTCGCCGCACAATGTATGCATTAAGTGGCACTTGTCCTGCGTTCAAAATTTCAAACGAAAGGTTATAGCAATTCTTGCCTGGCTACAACTTCCTATCGAAATGAATTTACTATTAATTTCAATAATCATCTTTGGTCTCAGAGTCCTAAACTTACTGCAAATATAAGCGGAAAACGAAGGATTAAAATTAATAATTATGAGACGCAAGATGATTTTCAGACCGGCTATAGCAAAGCCCCTAAGAATTGATTTTCGCATTCTATGTTCAGTTCGATGACCGAACTACTGGCTTTACCATCTTAATTCTTCACTAATCACGCACCTTGAGATGACTTGTCTACACCGCTCATTAGTTTGCTCCAAAAGATAATTAGGGACCTATTTCACCCTGCACTTCAAAACCAGAGCATAAACAAGAAGCAATACACATTAAATGAGGACACAAAAAGTTCATACGCCTAATTAGATGTTGAGGAAAACGAATAAAATTATAAGAAAAGACGGTCGTGCTTCTTAGGTCGAATAAGTAAGCTCAATCGGTGGCTATTACAAAAATGATGATAAGTTACCTCTACATCTGCAAAACGTTTTCAAAAAACCGCACGGGCTATTTTGTCAACAAGTAGCCGTCATCAGTTCTAGATCACCGACCTTTCATTGATTAATGACGAATTATTCAAAATTCACGTGCGCATATTCCTTACTAGTGCGTTTTATAGCCATTCGTGTAATTTATGACATCAATTTATTGTAAGAAAACATGTAGTGCAGTAAACATGGTCTCATCATTTTTAAGAACAGGACGGTCGAAAAGTGGCGTAGCGGACACACTCAACCCCCACGCGGCAGGGGGGAAGGGGGGGGGAAGGGACGCACACATTTTCCGATACGCCACTGAGAAAGACCCATTAAATTATGCGATTACTTTACTTTTCCATGTCAAACTTACGATCAGATATATAAGCTTTTGACAATTTAACGATCGTTACACGACAAACTAAGGGAGAAAGATAAACATTGGCATGCATTATCGGACGTAATAACGCTTTATTTACAATTTTACTAAAAAAATCGCCATCTTCTACCTAACTTCAAAAGCTTCGTTTAATACTATAAAACCAGGTCGAATATTACGAAGCTGAAACCTGACAAAAGAAACTTGAGTTAACCGATAGGATTTTTTAAGAAAATTAACTAAAAAGATCATAGGCATTATTCTATACATGGAATGGCAGTTCACAAGCGTAGACGATGAGTTACCGAAGATAGTTTCAACTACAGATCCATTATCTTAATGAACATTGTTTTTAAGTTGATAAGGGGATTTTATTTTCTGCTTCGAATGATTTCGGCGCGATTTACGAAACTTAATTAGGATTCTTACAGCATCTAGCGCATCACCCAACATTTTTGGGCACAAGAACATAAGTCTCTTTCATTAAAAAAAACGGCATCTCCGTTTAAACGGGATTCTATTGCAACCGCCGTCCGATGTCTTCTTTTAACATGAAGATATAAATCCCAGAGCCAAATTGACAAATTTAAAATCAACTCCCATGGTTTTCACGTCCCTTATCTCCATTCTTCCACGGACGTCACTCTTCCCACGCGGCCAAAAAGGTATTCAATCGTCGTTCGGAAACCTCCAAAGCGAGGCAACAACCCATGCACGGCACCACATCGATCCTCCACACCCCGGCCGGCATAATCTCCTCGCCGCCCCCATCCTTCCCCAACTTCGCCGCTAATTATCCCACTCGAAACGCCGCCCCTCACACGTGCAAAACTTCGCCTCCTTTCCTCTTTATCCCTATGGCCCTCATTGCCTCCTCTTAAGACCGGACCCAACGTGTGTTCAGCCAAATGTACCCGGATTGGTGTCGGAGAGGGGACCCACGCACACTCGACGGATAACGGCGACCGTTCCGAAAACCATAGAACGTAACAAGATGAACGACCGTCGCTTGGGAAAACCTTCCATTTCGGACACGTCCGTCTCCTCCATACTTCGCTTGCAAGACCGGCGTCCGGTGCCCGTTCAATTTTCGGGACCCCACTCTCCCACGCACTTAACAGCCGAAAACCCTCATTCCACACCACTCCACGGACGCTGATCCCTCCGTCTGGCGCTACCATCTTCAGGGTATCCTCGGAGACGTGTGGGGGAGGGGATGCAGAGAGTGGCCGACGGGTGGTGAGAGACTGACCCTTGTAAGCCTTCCGGCGGGAATGGATGAGAAGTAAAATGTGACAAGCAGCACGGCGGGAAGGACGAATTAACGTCAAAATACGAACTACTGCGAAGTAATACCGACAAGGTTTCCTCCATTGAGTATTGTTTCAACGAAGTAAATCGATATCACCGCAAATTGGCGAATTCGAATCGATATTGCAGTCATCGATATTTCAAGCATCGAACTGGAATCGATATAGCAATCATATCGAAGGTGAGCCCACATCCAGACCGCAGTCAATGGCACAAATATCTAATCGCTTCCACGGTTAAGGGACGTATCAGTTGATTTATCTACGGAAAGCCGGATTTCTGTACAAAAAATTATAAGGAATCAGCAAGTAGAGTCAATATAAACCGAAAACCAATTTTGGAATTCGAACAAAAATTAATATATTTCTGGTTTATGAAGAGAAAATACAAAAAAGGTTATAAAAAAATTTCTCAAGAAAATCGAGCTTCATTTAGTCAATCTTAGCCTGTAAATATAAAGGAAAAACAAACGATCAGTCAACAAACACGATTCGTAACGATGGATCTATTTTATCGCGGATTTAATATCGAAATGAATTAATGATGATAACCGTTGACTCAATTCTTTATAAAATCTCAGGTTCGACAATTACGTCTAATGTGGAAAAGGAGCGAGAATTACACTTCATACATGGAGAAAGTAAAAAGGGAAAATTTTACGGTCTTTAGCAACAAGAAATATAAACTGCCATGGCAACGAGTCCACTGCTTTTAAATGGAAAACATATTATTACGCAGTATTGATAAAATGCAAGAGAATCTATAGACAGCGTTATGAGGGCATCGACCTCAACCAAAGATGTAACCTTATGACGTCATAATCCTGAAACAAGAAAAATAGAGCAATAGAGATGCAATTTGTTCTGCAATTATTCCCTCACTTGTAATTCCACTTTCTAGGGTCACATACCTTGTTATTCCAAAATTTACACTATTTCGCAAAATGTATACGTATTCAAAGTCTAAATGTCAACAACAATATTTTTGTAACATGAAAATAATACTTTTTTCAGCAAGAAAACGAGATTTTTCAATTACGTCGGCATACTTTCAATTTACGATATGTCGTTCCTTTTCTGCTTATGCGAATCATCCCACAGTGTGAAATACCGGAAATCTAACCGGCCGAATACAGATGTTATAAATAAAAAAAGTACCAGCTTTCCAAATGACGTTCTACGTGGATGTCCGGCAGAAAAAAATGAAAAACGACTAAAACCCGAAAGCACGCTATATTTGCTTCGTGGATGGAAAAGAAAGAAAATCTCCGAGTTCCCCAACCAAATCTGAAACGGAGATATCTCTCTTCCCCGACTAATACCTATGACTTCTTGCATGACGAGCTAATCTATGCAAAATTCATAAAAACAAGAATAAGCCGATATAATCTCGCAGATTCAAAACGTCCACCTCGTTTGACGAACTAACGTGAATCACTTGTTAGTCGAAACGGCCAAACCTGAGGCCTAAAACAGGTGGCATGCGGTTCGCGTGCGACCCGCCGGTTCAATGAGCACGGCCCTCTCTTTATATTGATTCCAGCTCAAGTAGGTCGAAGAAAAAGCATAGATGAGACAAAAACGCATAAACAAATACAATAAAAACATCAGTATTTAGTAATTAGAAAATGAATGATAATTTGTTCTTAATTAAAATAGATACCATTATGATTCGTGTGCTTTAGAGTTTCAACGAAATGCTTTATTATGAAATGCAGCCTGGCATATACCGTATTTGCCTAAATATAAGACGACCTTGACTTTACGACGACCTCGACTTTAAGACGATCCCCCTTTACAGAAGCTGATTATTAGGAAAATATGCGTTATATGAGATTCTGAGGTAAATAAATCAAGATTATTGGAGTTATTTTTTCCTTATATCTCTAAAAATTGTCATCACAATGTTCAGTGCTAAAATAAAAGTGATTTAAACCATGGCAGACCAATCATATCATTGTCACAATTTTTTATTTATATACCACTTTGTTCGTGAAAAGACGACCCCCAACCTTTGATTGAAAACGCAGGGAAAAATCTCAGCATAATGATACAATCAGATACTGTCCGCCATATATTTAAAAATCACCCGTTTGGCACTCATGCAGTTTGAGACCTCTGAACTAAATAGATTAGAACAGGGATGCACAAACTTTTCACATCCGCGGGCCGCACTTAAGGGTTTATTATTGCTTCGCGCGACCTGCTCCTTGTTTTGCAGACACAGTTCCACTGCATTTGCACGTTGAAAGGATTCACCTCCATTCACATGGATACATATAGCAGAAAGGGGTGGTAACCGGACGATGGGAGGCAGGTGACGCCACATCGTGGAGGGGGAAAGGAATTAAAACGCGCAACACGGGATGCAATTCATAATCGATCGCGCGTTATAAGGCATTACGGGATCACGCCTAACGAATCACTCACCGATTCCTACGTTAAGCGGATGAAGTCGCACGGCGATAAAACAATAAATCGGTTCGAATGGCAATTGCGATTCGCCGATTAATCCGGCGCGTTTTCGACGAGAGTGCGTGTAGTTAGGGGTTAAATCCAATGACGAATATAACGCTCCCGAATGTTATGCGATTCCCTCAAATCTGCTTATAGGTGAAGGAATTCACTCCATTGCAGGTGCCACGAAAATTCGTCATGATGAGAATTTAGAAAACAAGTGAGGGAAGAATTGGAGAGCAAATTACATAAGGCGTATGTTTATTTTTTCACGCCATCATAATTATTATTTTATTGCTATAAAACAACTAATAATTTAAGAAGAAAAAATTACATATCTAAGAATAACCTCCTCCAGAATCGAACCTCGGTACTTTGAGTTTTGAAATTTGATGCACTATCCATTTCACCAACGTTACATCTTCCTAGAAACATCACCTTTTTCTAGCATGAATTCTTCTCGAGCTATTATTAAAATTGTGATGTAAACATCGATTACTCCCCAGCAGCCGATCTTAGATCCACCAATCGTCTAGCTCACATGTGGACCGACCTATCCTGAAAATTTGGCATCTCTGAGTTGAAGGATACATAAGATATTGCCCACAAAGACGGACCGACCAACCGAATTGATAAGCGATCTTTTAGAAACCAAAAACTAACAAACGAGTGAGTATCCTTACGTTACTGCAGTACTGAACATAAGGAGATCCTCTCAACGGAGAGCTATGCGTTTTAAAGACTGCTTGGATTGAACTCTTCCTCGCCTATTTGGCCAAATGTTCTCTTGCATCGACGTTGAGACACCTGTGAGACACTAAACGTGAGTAGTGTATCCGTAAGATCGAAAAGATTTAGGGAAACCAAAATCGTTAACCGCTCAGTTTAAACTGAACGGCACAAATCGAAGAAACATTCAGGTCATCAATCCGGGTGAGGGAGAAAGCAAAAACGATACACCAATCATTTTCAGGAGAGCTTGATCCCAATCCATGGTTAAACGGTCTGAAGGACCTAGCGTTTGCCGTCTCCGTGAGTATGTCCCACTTTTCCGGCAGCAAAAGCAGTGCGTTTTAGGGAACTTATGAATTAATATAATAAAAAAATAACGCACTAAAGAATGACTTGAAGCATCAGACCCACGGACTTCAACTAATGTAATTCGTGACTGAACTGTTTACGCCATGAATAATATTCGCTGCATAAGCCTTCTCATGGAGGAATTATTTAACTCACGAGGAATGCTATTTAACCACAAAAGAAAAGTATATTAAACTCCACAAAAATATTGAATACCTATCCCTCGCTTTACGTGGCGCATGCATTCCTGGAAAAGACCGTACAAAGCGAAAGCGTGCCAAGTGGGATAGACTTTCCCAACGTGTAACAAGTTAGTTATATTATATTTAGAATTTCTTCCTTTATTCATTATTATAACTTAAGTCGAACTAACACATAAAGGATAAAATACTTCTCCGGGCCGAGAATCGAACCTTACGAGTCATACAAAGCGATGACGCATGGATGTCAACGGGGACGCAAAAACCCGATATAGAGACGCCACGGTCACTCACGAAGAGAGACCAGAACCGGACCTAAATCCGACCGATTTATCGCGGCTTTTCTTTCCACATCTCCAAGAAAAACGCCGAGGAACTAATTATTAAGAACCACCCTTCGAAATGATAAAAGGTACGGACGGAACCACCGCGGAATCGAGGCATCAAAGGATATCTATATAAATGCGCACACACACTTTGCCGCCTGACCTCTCACAGTACGCGCATGTATGCGTTTGAGCGCGCCGTAAGGGAAGCAGCCAACCGATAATAACTCCCCACTCGCGCACACACACAACCATGGGACGTGGGAAGAGATCCACTCATTAAAATTAAGGGGAGGGGAGAGAGAAACGAAGAGAATGATCGAGGGGGAAGGATTAAAAAAAAAGAAAATAAATGAAAACTTCCATTCAAGTTCCAATTAGGAGAGGCTTCGGTTCTTTTTTTAATCATCGCACTCGAGATCGAGGACTTCTAATTGACAAAAGGAGAAAAATCACGTGACGCTATGTAAGCGGAGGGAGGGAGGAGGGGAAACGGCTAAAAAAAAACATACAAAGAAAATCACGCGTGCGATCAAAGCGTGCAAAGGGATAACGCGCGCAGACGCTAAGGCACTCGCGAAACGGACAAACGAAAGAGGAAACTCGTCCGAGAGAAGCGAGCTTTTTGAAATAAAATTGAAAAATACATATACTACAACCAGTGCCGCATTAATGGTCTTTCTATTCCTATCACACTTTTTCCCGTATGTCAGAGCCATGCAGACTCGATCCGATCTCTTAATCGTTTGGGTGAAATTGATGGATTCGTTATGAGCCTTGCAGGGGTCTTAAACGAGCTTTCTGTATGCGACCGAAATCATCAGCGGACCGTACCGAAAGGTTCTTTAAACAAAATCGTTTTAGCGGGTTCGAATCCCATTTGGGTCAATGAGAGGCGCGCTCCATTTTCTCCGTACGTACCTATCAATATACCTCGCGCCTTTCTCGCTTCGCTTTTGGCGGCAAAAAGGAACCTTTGATGATTCGCCGTCAAACGGCGCCCGGATCGCTCAAAGCGCGTCTGATACGAGACTTTGGCCTTATCGACGCAGGTGAAAGGAAGCTTATGACAACCACGAAAGCGAAATTTTGAGATAAAACAAATCGCGGCAATTTTTTGCAGACTTGCATATCCAGCCTGAAATGTCCCGCGCGCATAAGGATTCTTGATCCAAACGTATTTTAAAAGGGAAGAAATCGAAACGGCAGATTATGGACTTGGATATGTTCCAAGAAAAGATGACCAGAGCCAGACGCGAGCAATTTTGGATATAGTGCCAAAGGGATAAGAAGAAGCCAAAAAAAGACATTCAAATCTGAAAAAGTTTTGTTAGCATAGAAACCAAATAGATCAGCGTGAGTAGCTCACACGATTCCAGAACGGAAAAATCCTTAAATTCTCTCTCTTTGAAGCGAGCAAACCGATGTGAATTCGTTTGAAAGAATCCAGAACGAGGAAGTGAGAGACGAATCAAACCCCATCCATAGATAATAAAAAACGCAAGATTTAAGAGCAATGACTCCACGCCCGGAAGTTGCGTGCTCTTCGAACAAGCGAGGAAAGAATTTTAGAGAAATTAGCATAAGGCCCTTTTTTCGACAATTTATTAAAAGACATCCGCTTTTTTAAAGATTAATTTTTTAACTATTTCTTAATCTTAAGACTAGAAGCATATGATAGCTAAATAGAGATTCATCTTTGTGCATAGCAGGAATGGGTTTTTTGCCGAAAATTGCGTCATCTGATTCACTATTATCATAAGCATTTATGATTTTCTTTTTTTCCTTTGTTTACATTCAGAAAACCTTGGTTTGCAAACGGTATATCATATAATTTTTAGAGAAATTATGTTCTTTAAATTGGGACACTTAAAAACGGCAAATCATATGTTGCTTTTTACAGCTACTGTTGTTCAACATTTGTTTTATAGAATAGACGTGATATCCAATTCGGGGCTTATACCGCTGATATACAGGTTATTTTACTGAAGTAAGGTTAAGCGAAGTTATATAGCTCTAATAATTCATTTTACGAAATAGTTGAGTGATCGTCGATATTAAAATAAGATATCATATTCTTTTTCGACAAAGAATATATTCGTGGATGTAAATTGATTTAACACATGATGTTTAGCGAAATCGAATTTTGAATTTCCACCATTTACTCCGCAGATACATTTCCTAGGCCCACCAATTTTTTATCATATTTAGTTCTAATGTAGAACTATCAATCCTGGAATGTTGGCGTTTGTGAATTACGAAATTTTTGAGCAATTTTGTACACGGACAAACAGACATACGGACGGCCGAGCCAAATACATGTCCGATTTTTATAAGAAGCGCTAAAAAATCTGCACGCAATAAATTAAGAATGCCAGCCTGATGCGTCGATAGCAATAAACCTGAAGACCGAGTCTCTCACAAAAGACAAAATACAAAAAAACATTACAAGCTTAACGCGAGCGGTAAAAAAATAATTACCCCATCGACAAAAAAAACGCACAAAAGCCAGCGGCTGCTTAGGGCGGTAGGATTTAAAAAAAGACGGCCTCTTTTGCTTCATTCGAAAAACTAGGTCGATTTTACCCTTCCCGATACGGGACTCGTGGAGAGATTCGCGATATCTCTGAAGGCTTTTTAACGGCGAGATCAAACGAACACGGGGAAGCAATTAAAAGGCAACCAAATTCGGGAAGGATTCTGGGAAACCAAACGGAGAGCGCTCGTTCGTTTTCTCTAACTCTGGAGAAAGCGGCTAAAAGGTATACATAAAGAGAGAAAAAGGAAGAAGAAATAAGCGGAATAGTAAAAAAAAAAACTAAAAACCCTCATACGGGGAAAACCCTATAAAAGAGACCGCTATATGAGAAGCGGTCGTGGAAGGGGGAGGTAGGAGCATTAATAAATAACAATAAAGGAGTGCGATTTAATAACAAGAAAAAAAACACCATCCGTAAAAGAAATAAAAAGAGACTAACGGCGAATTTAAAAAAAAACACAAAGCGAGGGGACATAAAGGATGAATTCGTAAAAGACTGAGAATAGAGCGAGGAGAAGGCAATTAGAAAAAAGGAAGAGAATTTCCGGATCGTTAAGAAGAAAAGGGAAGTATTTACCTGTGAAAGCTAAAAGGAAATCAGTCGTTTCCGCGATATTATTATTTTTTATCACGCGCGCCTTTTATGTCTGAATATACACGCATCACATACACACCGATTGGGAAAGTGGTGCCACTGGATTCGGAATGAGAAGCAGATATAACATCCAATACCTAAGCCGGAGAATTCTCATTGGCCGTAGAAAACAACCCAAATGCTTTGTTATGAAACAAAAGGGGCGAAACGAAAGATCTTTACAAAGAAACAAAAACTTGGTTATCTAAAAAAGCGCGGAGAAAAAAGTTTTTCAGCGTTTTGAAAAGATCGAAAAATAGGATTTAAGGATTTACGAATAAAATAAGTGGGTCAAGGTCACCTTCACGATTGGAAAAAATCTTGGCTGCATTTGAAGCATCATTCAATAAGGGAAAAAACAAAGCAAGCATAATCACACCGACATGAAGTCGAAGATCACGTGCAAAGCGATTTTTTCGAAAGACAATCAGTATTTTATCATTTCTACAGCCATAAGATAAAAAGTTTCCAATTTTTAACATTCAATTATCACTTCATTGGCATAAAAACAAAAATGAATTTCCCGTAACATAACAAACAGAGGCGCCTTTCACCAGTATCCCAAGTGGAAACAAACGATCCTGAATGGGGTGCCAATAAAATTGACACCTTCGCTTGGACCGAATCTCAATTAAATAGTTCAGCGAGTATGAGCCCCCTAGAGGTTAAAAATAACTGTCCAAGAGATACATGGAATAAAAGTTCGAACGTAATTTGCCTATAGCCTTAAGCGTTTCCTTAGAGATAATTTTCTTTATTTAAATAAACGCGCGAAACAAAATGACGTCCCGCCCTTTACATGATCGTAAGATATTTTAAAAGGATAAAGATAGACGCTAACCCGTATAACCTAACCCATTTGTTGCACGTTGGAATGGAAAAGGCCAACAAACGTGGATATAGAGGGGGGAGGCTGATGCAACAGTCTGTGACGTCATGAACTTCGTCGGACGCTGAAAAGAGTGAAGGAAGATACGGGAGAAAGGGAAACAGACTCCGAAGGCACGGAGGAATAGATAAAGCCTAAAGATAATAGAGGAAGATAAAGAGAGGAGGAACGAAGCAGAACCCTACGCGCTCCCTCCTCCGCACCCGCTATCATCGCAAGATGCCCCGTGAGAGGGGATCAAAACTCCCGATCAACCTCTCTCTCTATCCCACGACCCCATACTCTTCTTAACACGCGCCGCCATCCACCACCACGCGAGGAGACCTTCCTCGTACACCCTCCCCCTTCTCCCACCCTCTACCCCCCCACTTCATCTTTCCCGACGACGTTCGGGTCCAAAGGATTCAAACGAATGCCCTCGCTACTCTTTTGTCCAAGACCTGAGAGCTCAGCCGACGCGGTGAGTGGTCCCTAGAGAAAGAGAGAGGAGTGTCTGTGTGGGAGGGAGAAAGAGAGAGAAAGACGTGGGCGATGACGATTTCACTCTGCCGCCATCCGAAAAGAGAGGGGACGCTGGAGTTGCACCCTCCTTCTCCGCCGTCGTCTAGTTGCAGTTGAAATCCCTAATCGAGATTCAATGTAGGTTCGCTTGGGTATTTCGATGGGAATTGTGAGGGAGAGAGGGAGTTTTGGGGATATTATCGGTGCATACGTCTGCCTGATCACACCGGCGTCCTGGGTACACCTCTCCCCACCCCGCGCATGCTCCGTAGACCGTAGTTTGAAGGGGTTTTCGGGGTCGATGACACCGTGGGCTTCCTCCTATCCCCGCACTGCTTCTCGAGCTTTCGTCCTACCCCCCTCCACCCTCCAACATCCATCACCTCACCGCACGGGCGCTATCGCCCCGTAATTTGCATTCGCATGTAAGGGTGGGCGGGCCGGGAGATGCAAGGGAGAGATGAAAAAAACAGGATGATGATGACAGAGAGAGGGAGGGATGGAGAGAGGGAGATGGGGAGAGAGTGAGATGGGGAGAGGGAGATGGGGAGGGAGGGAGAGATGGGGAGGTAGAGAGGGAGATAGGAGGTAGGAAGAGTGGGAGATAGGAGGTAGGAAGAGTGGGAGGAGGGAGGTAGGAAGAGTGGGAGATAGGAGGTAGGAAGAGTGGGAGATAGGAGGTAGGAAGAATGGGAGATAGGAGGTAGGAAGAGTGGGAGATAGGAGGTAGGAAGAGTGGGAGATAGGAGGTAGGAAGAGTGGGAGATAGGAGGTAGGAAGAGTGGGAGATAGGAGGTAGGAAGAGTGGGAGATAGGAGGTAGGAAGAGTAGGAGATAGGAGGTAGGAAGAGTGGGAGATAGGAGGTAGTAAGAGAGGGAGATGGGAGGGAAACAAGGGTAGAGTGAGAAGAGAGGAGAGGGAGGGTCCTACGTCAATTAGTAGCGGGCAATTCGTCGTGCGTAAATTCGTCGCGTGTCAAATTTGTCGCAATACAAATTCATCGCGAGCCAAATTCGTCGCATGACAATTTCGTCGCATGTCAAATTCGTCGCATGGCAACTTCGTCGCAAATTAAGGAATCGTTGAGGAATTAGCAGTATAGGGAAATAATATAGGACAACGATTCTCCTATAAGAACACGTAATGAGCGAAGTGAATCGCAGAATAATATTTTCCCATTAAAATGCCAAGATTCTCCAAAATATGTTATTTAAACATTAAATTTAACGAATTTTTACAATAAGAAAAATATTCTTCATACCTTTCTCCTTATAAATGCGCAAATCCCGCGTCGATATTTAAACTTATAGATATTTTAAAATTTTATCGAAAAAAGGCTTGTACGCTACGTTTCAACTCTTCCCTAGTTATTCAGAGAATTCGAACCCGGGACTTTTTCAGAATATTTTTCGTCATTGACTTTTAATGCGTGACTCAAGTATTACTGCCAAATCTCAACTCGCATTCTGTTATAACACTTGCAACGAAGTCTCAGTTCGCATCATGCGAATGCGGGTAAAAAAACTCTTAATGTAAGACAGATTCAAATTCTAACGTTATCTTATAATAAATTTTATACTTAATCTGATTAAACGTTTTCCCTAATTGGATAGAGGGGTAGTTGCAGCGGGCGATTGCTGGATTCCTGCGAAATCTCAATCATCTACATAGACAGGAAATTTGTTAAAGCACGTATAAAAAGCGTCATAGATAAAGTGACAAGAGGAATAAGTCTTTTATTAATGTCCTGATTATATAAGATACGAATATTTCATCAATTATATTTTCAGAAATTTTTATTAGGATAATTGTTGTGAATAATTTGCACAGGAGTTCTATAATTTATTCGGAAATTATGAGGCATCGTCAACCCTTCCCATACACTAAATGTGGTGTATCGCAGGATTAATGAAGAAAAAGGTATCCTTTTCCCTCAACGATTCCTGAATTTGCGACGAATTTGCCAAGCGACGAATTTGACACGCGACGAATTGGCGGGACATCGATAGGGAGTGAGAGAGGGGAGGGGAGGAAAAAGGGAGGCAGGTAGGGAGGGAGGGAAGGCAGAGAGGAGGGAGGGATAGGTAGACACATTGGAGGGAGATGCTGAGGGAGATGAAAAGAGAGGGTGAGGAAAAGAAGAATGGGAGGAAGAGAGTGGGAGGGAGTGAATAGGAGGGAGGGAGAGAGAGAGAGAGGGAGAGAGGAAGGGAGGGAGAGTGGGGAATGAAATGAGGAGAGATAGGCTTTGAGGTAGGCAGGGAGGGGTGGACGTTTGGTGGCGAAGGAATGCTGGATGGAGAAAGTGGGGATGATGGGGTGAAGATGGGGAAATTTCCATGCAACTCTCCACATTCCCACAACCTTCAGCCCGTAAACTATGGGAAATTTTATTTTGCGTGGCGATAATTCATCATAGTTATCTATTAGAGGGCGCTCGAACACCAGGAGTCTACCAGCGGGGAGGATTTAAAAAAAAAAACACGAAAACGCAACTCTCCCGCGAGAGTTCCAGAGATGGAGAGAGAAGATATTCTTGGGAATTCGCGCGCTCCCGAAAACAACGCTACGTGTCTCTCGGGTGGGCGTGGAAACGAGCCGAGCGCACAGGCGAACGAGTTTATAGCGAGCCGCGTTATCAGCGCAGACGCGATGACAGACTATGGTTTCCAGATGACTAACCTGGAAAACTTTCGTGGTCGCTCTCTCCTACTTCAGAGAGAGAGAGAACAGGTTGAGTTGTTGATGAGACACCGTTACTAAAACCGTTTTACATAAAGGAGTAACACTGCATTTCGGAATACGCGATCCTGACGTCTTTTCACTCCTATCTCGTTAATATGTGTCAACTATTAGCTGAATCGATTTGAAAACTTGAAGGGAGGGAGAATGATTAAAACGAAGAGGAAAATAAATTTATAACGAATTCTTTAGTCTAAAGTAGTGTGTTCTATATATAAGGAAGAGAAAGTTCGACGTTTCTACAAATTGATCATTTACCGTATGCATTGTGAATTCCTATAAATTGATATTTTTTACTTTTAAATTTATTTTGAGTGTGGTTACAATAAATTCATATTATTTGTGACAAAGGTGTATTGTCTACAAAAGTAGCTAAAATTAACGATAGGTTCTGATGATGTACGTAGGTAAAATGTGTAAGAATAAACTTCTGAATTTTTCATTTTAAAAGCTTTCATTTTCCAAACCTGGAGCAACAGTAGGGATTGAAAGCTTAATTGCATATATAGTATCAAATAAAATAAAATTACAAATCTTCTCATTTAATGCCAATTTCATTTTTCGTGTTTGTACATGTTTTAGGTGGCCCGTAAGTAGCATTTGGAAGTTATAAAAATAACCATAAGTCCTCCAAGGTATTGAGATGGATGGCTCCAATACGAAATATTCATCAAGATTTTCTGTTTAATAACGTATCAGAACTTTTTCGATCAATATTTCCAAACTCAATATAAATTTTACTTGAATTTTTAATTTCCACTGTGATTATGACTAGATGGAACTATTAAGCCTTCTCGCGAAGAAATCCCATTAGGTAAATAACGCCAAATATTTTTCTACCTAGAGGAAACCAACAATAAAATAGGAACTGGAAAGGATTCAAGAATCCTTTATAAATAATTAGAAAAATCTTAGGGATTCCAATCTAAACAACTACATCGTACGATATAAATGTAACTTTTAGTAGGATGGAAAAAACAGATACTTTATTTAACTATGACGCCCACCATTAAACGATTTTGCCGAAAAATCTATGAACGAAAAGAAAAATAAGCCATGTTTGTCCCCGTTCTCACCCTAGAAAACTCGCGCGATTCCACAATGGATACTCCAAAGCTTTATTTTTCGAAATCTGGGCTCTTGGAGTCGCATTCTAGCTCGTTCTTTTTGAAATTCGACGCCATATTTCCATTCGAAAAGTCTACTAACGACGCCCGCCACACTTCCGCGTTTTATTGAGCATACTCTTTATTATTATTTCGAGAATGAGATATTGCAATGGCAAGTCGGTATATGGCAAAGAAAAATAAAATTCGCTTCCCACCATCCGAAACGGGCACTTAACACGCGGAAGTGCCAAATCTTACGCTAAGCTCCCAAGAAACGAACCGACACGTCTTTAAGACCGTGACTTCCTCCAGCACGGCTTCCACTGGAAGAGTCACCAAAACCGACGACCTCACCCTCTAATCGTGCTTACGACATCCACTCGTTCTCCGGGATTGCTCGACCATGACGTCATAGGTCTCTTACCCCGCGTAACTTTAAAAAATAAATAAAAAAGACTACTTTGAAAACAACCGAAAACGATACGACGCTCCACGGCTAGTAAAAACAAATGTTAGGCGACGTTAAAAGACAAAAGCTGTAATGTCCACAGAATTCGCTCCGCTAAATCGAATACTATTGACATCATAAAGTTTCCTGACATTGCTCCGCGGGAGATGGAAATAAGAGCGGGAAATTGAGGGCTGGAGGAAAACGACCGCATCGTCTCGTGTAATGGCGTAATTGGGTTTATAACGGCGACGAACCGAAGGGTTGCTCCCGAAAGCTATGACGCTGTACGAGACGACGGAAGTTGAGGAATAGAACGGAAGAAAATGTCTCCCGTCAACCTCCGTTACTATCTTATTCGCAGAATCCTGAAGTGAATAAAAATAACGCTTCTTCGAGTAAAAAAATATCGGCGACGCTTATGCGAATATATTACGCGACTCCAATTCGAATGAGGCGCCATTCCGCTCATCCTGGGAGACGAGACTGACTAACATGAAAAGCCTTTCGCAGTCGAGTGATTGCCTGAATAGCTTATTTGCTTGAAAATTTAATTTCCTACGAAGCAGCGTTCCACAAACTGGGGCCCGCGATGGTATTATAGGCCCCGCAAGACTTGCCTCTATCCTTTTAAACGTAAATACAAAAGCCACCTTATGTACAAATGGAGTTCAGATAACATGTGTTACTATGTAATCCTTAGCTACTGATAATTATTCAATGTGACAGTGCGATGCACTATCACTATCGAATGAATAAACATAGAATGGAGTTGATAGATGAGGCTGAGACTTCTTGGAATTCTATAATGAAACCAAAATTAACAGTACGAAAAATATTTTTAATAACAACTTTGGCTAATTCTACACAAATTCCTTTAAGTAGAATTAGCCAAAGTTGTTGATAAAAATATTTTACCGTATTGTTAATTATGGTTTCAAACATAGAATGACTTTGTATAATGATGTAGAACAGTAGCAAAAATTCAACAACACTGTCAAATGAAGAATGTACAGAAAAACACAAAGGGTTTCTTGTACGATGTTCAACATTCGATTAAACCAACCATAACCTCACAGCCTTGTAAGGATTATGTTGAGAATGGACGTAAAAAAGATAAAAATAAAAGTTTTAGATTATGAAATCACTTGTTTCAATATTGAGGTGTACTGGTGATCAAAAGTATACATATACAAGTTTTATGAAAATTCTTCATTTCCAAATTTTGTTTCGAGTGTACCATTAAACTTTTGTTTGCTTTTGATCGCCAGTGAAGCCCAAAATTGAAACGCCTAAAATTGAAAAATTTCTAGAGCTCCAAAATCGAAGTATGTACCTCCAACTGGAATTTTTCTTTTTTCTTCTTCATTGCGTTAATATAAAGTTTGCTTCAAAACTAAGTTTTATTTTATTTTTACTTTCAATTACAATCCCCTTCTCTCCAGCAGCCATCCCAAAGGGTAAGAGAGGGACGGTGAGCGAGGTGGGGATGGTCGTGAGCCATTGGGGAACGCTAATCTACAAGTACTCCCGCCAGGTTCTTTCCCTTGGGCTCCACTCCGCACGACTATAGTGAGCTAAAAAGACCACAAGTTCGATTTAAGCCCATCAGACAAACGAAACAATCCAAAGTAATACGGGCACGATAGGAAGATTGTTTCAGTTAATACAGTAGCACTCAATTGATTATGAATTTAGCAGTGATGGAAAACGTTACGTGTAACGTAACGAAATAACGGAATTATTTTGGATTAACGTAACGAAAAACGTTAACGAAATTTATCAAATAGCTGTAGCGGAAAACGTAAAAAATAAATTTTATTTCGTTAATAGACGGTAAAGGGTTATGTTCTAGTGGCATTCGTCCCAGGCGTGGGAAAGGGCAAGGGAAAGTAGCCTAAAATCCCTTTCCCCGGTCTTACTTGTCCCCCGCTGGGCCAGTTTTGCCGCCTTGTCGCGAAAGAAACGCTATCCTGACCACTACCGATTGTTCTTTGGGTTTTCCTTCCATTTGTGAAAGGAATGGTGTTAATCCTTCTCCAGGAAGCACGAGATAAGGAGCGTGGAGGATGAGGAAGGAAGCTACAATAAATGTGCCGCTTGTAGTTAAGGACCTCTACCATTCTCTATCCTCCCCACAGT
Organism: Tanypteryx hageni; assembly: GCA_028673005.1. Lineage (NCBI taxonomy): Eukaryota > Metazoa > Arthropoda > Insecta > Odonata > Petaluridae > Tanypteryx > Tanypteryx hageni. The sequence goes on along the minus strand of CM054115.1, from coordinate 53,492,743 downwards.
GCCTCGTACTTCGAAAACATTCTTTTAGATAGTACACCGGAGTGGGTTTTTCCTCTTTTAAAAGTCGATGCTCTTCAAGTACCAATCCCATCATCCCCTCCAATCTCGAATTCTATCCATTGTTCGTCAGTCTAACTTAACAAGATATTTGAGAAAGGTCGAAGTGAATCTACAATTCGAACGTGTTGTCATCGTTCGTTAGAGATCAATACTACTGCTTCATCTATAAGCGTTTTGTGAGTGTGTCAGAAAACACCGTTGACACTTCACATCTATAATATGGGAGCGTCTCGGGTCAACGCTATGTGACAAAAGTATTTTTACTTATTTTTTTGGTTGCAAATGCCGCCTAAAACATTACGAGTATTTAATAAAAGCAATTGTTGAAAAACCTAATTTGAAAAAAATATTTTGATAGAAAGTACTAACTATTGTCGTGTAATTTTACCATACTGCCAACTCTTGGCAGTCAAACGAACTGATATAACCTAAAATGCGGGACCGTCGGAGATAGATTAAGTGCTCTCCAACATGTGGCACTGTAGTATTTTCATATGCATTTTTAAAAATTACACCGATGCACAGTCTTGATTTCCATTGCCTTACATTAATGTCGTAAAAAATATTAAAGTAAAAAAGTAAGAATATCTAATAGCAGCATTTGTCGCAAAACATAATTTGAACAGAAAATTTTGATAGAAAATATTTATGTCGTGGATCTTTCTATTACTGACATCTCAGGACCGAACATGGAACTGGTATAAATGCGGGATTGTCGGAGATAGTTAAAAAGTTGTGTAGTATTTTGGAATACATTCTAAAAATAAACCCACCCATTGTATAAATTTACCATGCCGGGTGGAAGTAAGCACATATCTTATTGATGCTGCAAGCAACGCTGAACTAAGCAGCTAGTATCTATAATTATTATGAGACGTTTATAGTAACAGTGGATAGTTATTGGTCTCTGGAAATGAAGACTAATTAACAATTTCAATTTATTTCAAATTACCGAAGCCGGTCACAGGGAGACTTTTTGGCAGCCGTAAGAGGAACGAAGTTAATTCAGTGTTGAAGAAGTCAGTCCTATTTTCATACATATTTCAAGTTTATATTTTGTTTTGTATTAATTAAAGTCAAGTAATTTAGTGTGGTGGCTTTCTTCGTCATTATATTTTTAATGCCACTGTATATAACATTGGGTACTGGGTTTGATTTTGAAGACAACAATGTCCACCATCTACATAGGAAGGGAGTATCTGATTTTATGAATTAGGATAAACTCTGCAGCACCTAATGGAATGTTATTTTATTTTCTTATCCCTTATTTGCAAACTAGTGCCCATAAATTTTAATATATTTTTTAATTTAATTCTATTTTATGAAACTTCATACAATGTCTAAACTTTTACGCTTCTGTTCGTTTTCCATTTCTCTTTAACCCACACGTCTTCCTCCTGCAGTATTACTCCTCCCTCAGTTTACATCACACTTGTCTGCTTCCGTTCCCATGCTCTCCCTTCCTTCCTCTTTCTTCCCCTATCCATTTCCTATACCTTTCTTACCATCCACCATCTCCTGTTTTTTATTTAAAACTTTTTCATATTTCTTGTTCTTACTGTAAATAAGGACAATTTTGGCCATTATAGTTCTCAAAGCTACCATCAAAATAATGCTCTGAAAAAGCATTGAATCGTGCATTTTACCGTACTTTCCAGAATTGTCTCGTCGTTCAGTCTTTCTGTCCCCCTATTAACTTTTGAACCGATTACTGATTTTCATGGTATTTGGTGGATATCTTTGACCACTGGGGATAACCTGTCGAGGAAAATTTTTTCTGATATCTGAAGGTGCGAGTTCAATTCCAGAAATTTTCCTTCCATTCAGTTTACATAAAAATGCGAAATCCACCATACAGCGCCATCAAAAGATAGGACATCTAGCTATTTGCGCGGGATTTGTACAACTTTCTGCGAAAAGAAATAAAGATTTCAACTTTTATCATAAAATTTTGCTTATCGAACGTATTTATTCAAATTACACCTAAGCAAGCGCAAGTAGAAGCTAGCTATTTTAGATGAAAATGTTAATTTTAAAATGTATTTCCATTAAAATGGAAAATAAAAGAAGTATTAAAAACTAATATATAAAGTATATTACACGTGACGTTCAGATATGGCGTTCGCGACATAATATTAAACGTCCTTTAGTTATAGCGGGAGCGAGAGAGACAGTTCCGTTGCTTAAACGCGGTGAGTGATCAAGAGATCACGAGCGCGCTGGTGAAAGCGAAGAGAGATCGCGTTGGGATTCGCGGTTTACGGTGAGGTTGCGGCAGTACGTGACAATATCCTTTATCCTCATTTTATTAAATACTATTATGTATTTTCCGATCCTAAAAATTTTTATTCATAACTATCGAGCATAAATAAGTCCTATCAAAATGATGAACCCTCTAATCAACTGAAATTAAAGAATTTTTAAAACTGGTTCTTGATTTTTATCAACTGCGTTGGAAATAGACTACAAACTAAAAAATTCATATGAACGTAGTTAGATCCCACTGAAAGCATTAAATTAAAGATTTCGCAATAATTTTGCTATTAATTCAAAGTAAATAGTATTCTTTTCGTAACGACAGCAATACCCGCATTGTTAAAGATTCCAAATTTTTCTATTTTATCCGAAAAATTACCTTCATTCATGGTAATTTGGAGTGGTTTCAAATTTCGTCTTATAAATAATTTACTTTATTCTTTTATATACAAAATAAAGCTATTACCGGGTTAATATCTCAAATCTAACTGATCTTGAAATGTAATATAGTAAAACCATGCATGATTTTGATGTATGCATTTCTTATAGGGGATATAAAAAGAAAGAACGACACCAAATATGAGCCCTAAAGAGGACAAATATTGGAATTTGAATAATTCTCTTTAGTTTTATCTGATGATCGATCATTCTACCAAATTTTAGGTCTGAAGCAGGAGCATGTACTCCGAGTTACAATCGGTGCAACCGACCGACGGGTTCCTTTTATTATCTTTAATTACGGGTTCCTGGATTCTCAGTGTATTTTTTGTGCTACCTATAAAAAAATTCTAATATAAGGCATAACCGCTACAAAACTAATGTTTTAGTCTTAAATATGTGTAAAGTTTATTAACTTGAATATAAAATTTTGAATATGAAAATCCGAATTTTCATACATGATCATCAAAAATGAAAAATGTGCCGAATACTTGGAAATCTTAAAAAAGGTTTCTGATCTGCAGCATATATTTAGAGGTGCCTATAAATTAGTATTCTAAATGAGAAGCACGTATTTAAGGTGGATACGTAACCTATAAACGAAAAAAAACTAAAATGAGTAACTACACCATTATTTTTTACCGAATTATTTCGTTATAACGTTAAACGTAACGGAAAACGAAATGTAGATTTTATCGTAACGAAAAACGTAACTAAAAACGAAATCGCTTTTTGCCTGTAACGAAAAAACGTAACGAATCGTTTTTTTTTCATTTGCTAGCACTGGATTTTAGCAAAGCATTCAACTTCAAATCGACTATTTTTTTGTTCTAATAATTTTTTTTTTAATTTTAGCTCACATTTCATATAAAATTAGCATTTAACCAACAAATAAAGTAGCTGTAGCCTCTGCTTCATTAAATATTTTTCTCCCAACTTTTACGCATCCAATTTGCTCTACGTTACTATTATGATCGCGTGTATGAGTGCATATAGCATATATAAATAATGACCATTAAACTTTTATTACAAATCTCGGAAACGCGATTCACGGGAGAGAAAATCTATCATCAAATTATATTCGAGCGAATGAATGGCATGCAACGCCGATAATCCCGACGTCTGAACTCGAAATCTCCACCCAAAGACACACAGCGCGGCACCCAAGAGGAAGCAACCTTGACGATTACGTCGTCACGTGTCACTGCGAAAGAGACAGAGAGAGAGAGAGAGAGGGAGACCACCAAAATACAACCCTTCCCTTGACACCACACAAACTTCCTCTCCCCATACCCTCTTGTCAGTATTCTCCTCTTCTATCTCCCTTTTCTCCTTTCTCTCTCTCCCTCTCACTATCCCTTCGCATGTTGTATAACTAGGTTAGTGCCATGGGGTTACCCCTTACCGTTTCGCCGACGCCAGGAGGCGGAAATTTTCACCCTCGTTACGTCCTGCCTCGCTACAAGTGCATTCGTTAGGGAAGGAGGGAGGTAAATGGAGGGGGGAATAGAGAGATGGAAGGAGAGAGGGAGAGATAGAGGGAGAGATAGAGGGAGAGATGGAAAGAGAGGAAGAGATGGAAAGAGAGAGAGAGGGAGAGATAGGAGATATGGAAAGAGAGGAAGAGATGGAAGGAGAGAGGGAGAGATGGAAGGAGAGAGGGAGATATGGAGGGAGAGAGAGGAAGAGATGGAGGGAGAGATGAAAGATGGAATGAGAGATGGAAGGAGAGAGGAGAGATGGAGGGAGAGAGAGGAAGAGAAGGAGAGAGAGGAAGAGATGGAGAGAGAGAGGGAGAAGGAGAGATAGAAGGAGAGATGGAAGGAGGGAGAGATGGAGGGATAAAGAGGAAGAGATGGAGGGAGAGAGAGAAAGAGATGGGGGAGAGAGAGGAGAGATGGATGGAGAGAGAGGAAGAGATGCAGGGAGATAGGAAAAGATGGAGAGGGAGAGATGGAAGGAGAGAGGGAGAGATGCTGGGAGAGATGGAAGGAGAGAGGGAGAGATGCTGGGAGAGATGGAAGGAGAGAGGGAGAGATGGAAGGAGGGAGAGATGAAAGGAGAGATGGAGGGAGAGATGAAAGGAGAGATGGAGGGAGAGATGGAAGGAGAGGTAGATGGATGGAAGAGAAGAGAAAAGAGGAAAAGAGAAGTTTGGAGAGGAAGGCAAGGGAAAAAAGGTACCGCTTTTGTACGGAGAAAGAGGTCGGGGTAGATAAACAGGACAACACGCGTTAACGAATATAGTGGTTTATTAGAAGCTGCCCCTTGTAACGAACCCTTCCCTCTCCGCTACCAACGGGTGAGTTAATAGCAAGAATCTGAAGAGCAAATTATACGAAATGTCATCGTATACAACGCCCAACTTTAAATTGTGCAGTGACAATAGGCGCACATGGGGGCGATGTCATAATATCCAGAAAAATAAAAATATGCGGCTTTGATAGGGATCATATGTGATAGGATTTCATAATCGATGAAGGACGGAACGGAATGTCGGAAGCAGACTCGATGATCACGCATTTAACAACGATCAATTATGAAGTGGTATCAGAAAAATAATTTTTTCATTGCTGAATTAATTATGGACGGAACTTGCAGATAATTAAAGGCGATATTTTAAATACTGACCCAACAATGACAAAGAAGGAAAAAGAACGAAACTTGTAACCATGACTCCAATTTCCGTCAATAACTTTTCTCAGAGCACGGAAAAGAGATCTTAACCCATACAGAAAACGTTGACAGATTAATATAAGGAAAGGTTAATGTCAGAATTCAGTTTTAGGATTCAACACTGTGAGATACTTGAATTTTGATTTGATTTCTATGCTGAATTTAATATAGAAGATAACCGAATGTTTCTGAGTACGATGCTCCTAAATGCAAATTTACATTTTTTAAACTAAGAGGCAAATAATAGTATATAGTCGCTTAAAAAATCATATTATTACGAACAACAGACACATAAATCATGAGCGATTTAAACAAACAGTAAACGGCGAAAAAATGTTTCGTCAAAGATAGACGATTAATAAATAAAAAGCCTCGGTAGAGAAGTATCCAGCTTGTCTTATGGCTGAAAAAAAATCTCGACTAAGCACTTAGGTATTAAAAATTGAAAATTAAATATCTACTTGTCATGGGTATTTCCAATATAACCTTACTATGACTATTGGAGATACCTAAGACAAGTATTTCATTTTTCAATTAATATACGTAAGTGTTAATTCTAGAAATAAAAAGCGGCAAACGAAAAACTGTTTTTCAGATTTTACCCAACCTTAATGGAACTTCTTGTACTTTCCGAATTATCAAATTGAAACACTTGAACGCCCCGGACTAATAGAGAAGGGAAGAAATTCGATGGCCCTGAACCGAACGATAATGCTTGCGCTCCAAAACTCCACACGGCGAAAGCCATTTGCAGCCACCCGACCGGGAAAAACTCCGTCACGCCATCGAGAACGAGTCTAGATTAGGGGTGGCCGATTCCGACTCGATTCGTGCATGTATCGATTCATTTGCTCTGATTAATCGGAAAACTTTAATCGACTCACTTGTTGCGATTAATCGCATGAATCGATTCAAATGATTCGATTAATAGGTTTTTCAAAATAATAATCAAGAAAATTGTTTTTAAGGGAGATCAAAAGAAATTTTAATACGACCAAAAACTTGCTGGATGCATAGTAATCTTGCCAATTGTCACTGACATTGTCGCAGAGATGGCAAAAGCATACTAATCGATAAATCCATTTATGTAAGCTATAAAAAAATAACCCTTCCTATTCGAAGAAAACTTGACTCGATATTTCCCAAGCGCTTCGTGGAAAATGGGAAAAGTTTGGACCATCGTATGACTTCCACTCAAAATAATAAGTCAAACCAAGACTAGGGAGGAATATTTTGTGTGAGATGCGATATCCAGAGAGTGCGCTGTTTTGGCCTTTAAAAGTACATTTGAGCAGTTAATTGTATCTCTTTTATGAATAAATACGCATGTAAATAGACATCTACATTAATTGAGCACAGCTCGTAAAAACATACAAATGGTTGTAGAGCTTTGACGCCTCTTCATAACGATTGCAGGATATACAAAATTGCTAAAAGTTAAAACACTGCCGATAACAAGCGAGGCATTAAGCAGTATGTACTTAAAACTCACTAAGATAGAGCTTCCTGAACACTCAAGGGCGGCCTTAGTACTTGTAATTATTGGCGTTAAATAATTCACAAAACCTATAGTTACGGGTGATAACAATAACTAAAAAATAAAGTCTTTAATTAATAATAATACTTTATAATTGTTAATAAAAATCGTACGTAGAAAAAAGCAAAAATAACGTTGGGCAGCAACTGTGAATATATAAGGATAAATTTATCTAATAACACTATTTTATCGGATCGCTTCCGTTCATAACAATTATCATATGAAACAGTTGTGAAAGACGTAGCAAATGTTTTTATATGTTCCACTATTTTATTTTTAAAATCATATCACAAATAACGCCCCAAGTCTTTTCAAAATGACTACTCAACTAAAATCCAGCTGTAGTACGCTATAAGAAAGCTGCCGCGAACGAAAAGACATGAGAAATCAATTTTCAAATAGTTGCCATATTTTTTCGAAAGAATTGGTTCGTATACGAGATTTATTCACTATTTTCTGAAAATTCAGCCAATTTTATGCTATGAATACGTTATCAGTCGGATAAAATTCCACAATTCACGAGAGCAAATTTAAATATATAAAAGGCCCAAGTTTTGGTACAACAGGTTAGTTTGCAATTACATTAAAACAGGCTCAAATGCAGACTAGAACATCGAAATACGTCCTTAAAAAAAGGAAGTTAAACCCAGAATATTTCGCTTGAAGATGGGCGCGCTAAACACGCGAAAAATGCTTTTAAAAACGGGATCTATAACATTTCGAGCACGCCCCGGGTCTTCCGCAGGGCAGCCATGACTATAAGCTGATTTTCTTCAAAGCGTATCATGTTACCAAGAAGCCCGCGCAATAAAAAAACACTTCTCAACCTCCACACACAAACAAACGAACACGACATTTTCATAAAAAAGATTTCCATCTTTTTCGAGCAGCAGCTTCAGAATCAAGGGAGATACCAGAAGAATTTGCAGGAGAGGGAGAGAGAGAAAAAAGACCATATACTCCAAGGTGACTCACAGTAATATAAACCGCGACGGAAAAAGAGAGATAAAGGAGAGAAATGGAGATATAAAGGCTGAAAGGAGGAAAATAGAAGACGAGAATTGAAAGAATGCGAAGCATCTGAAAAATAGAAGCGAAAGAAAAAAGACGCGGAAAATAAAAAGCTGGAAAAGAGAAAGATAAGGGAGACAGAACAGAAAATATATACAAGACTACAAAGATAGAATGATAAAAGAGACGATAAATAGATGAGAGTAGGGATACGATAACGAAACGAAAGTATCGATACCGTAATCATATGATGTATCGAATGAAAAGTATCGATACCACAGAAGTATCGGGCCGAAAGTACCGATGTCACTAGAAAATCGAAAGAAAAGAATCGAGTACAAAAGTACTTGGTATCGAAAGGAAATTACCGATGTGAGTAAAGTATCGATACTTTTTTCGTATCTAAGGATACGAAATAGAAACGAAAGTATCGATACCTTACTCGTATGTTATGTCGAATGAAAAGTATCGATACCACAAAAGTATCGGACCGAAAGTACCGATATCACTAGAAATTTAAAGAAAAGAATCGAGTACAAAAGTACTTGGTATCGAAAGGAAATTACCGATATGAGTAAAGTATCGATACTTTTTTAGTATCCCTAGATGAGAGGAAGAAATCTGATGTGTCCAACACACGACTTTCTCCGTACAGGGTAATTAATATGATTGCAACAGTACTGCCGAGTTCCTCTCGACAACGTTATCCTCAAGAATTATCGGTACACACAATCGTGAATAATTTTTAAACAGAATAATTTTCAAAATGAAGAATACATTGCCACTTTTCACAGAAAATACTATTGGTAAACAATTTTATTTGTTGCTATGGATAACAAAATATCGATGCACGATTAAAATTACCGTTGCTCTCTCTCTCTCTTAATTGGTTTGGTAAATAGTTTTACTACATATACCTATAGGCCGTCCCTCATGGTAACACCCACGTTCCCGTCCGGTCAGAAAGTGCTCAATTACAATGGACATCGCTGTCAATATTTAACCCTTAATTAGTCGCGTGGGGTCAATATGACCCCAAGCAATGTTTTTTCGTCAATATCTAAAGAAATCTATTAACAATCTAACCCAAACTTGTTCTACCTTCGAAACTGACATTCTAGAAGAGAAATTTGCATTTTTGTTTTTTTATTAATTTGTTATTTTTGATATTTTTATATTTATATTTATAGTATAAATATTGTAAATATTGAGAAAATTAAACTATTTTAATGTGCTATTTTGGTGTGTATCCATTTGTTATGTATATATGAGGTTAAAAAAGTTGCTTTTATTTTGACATCTCTCTAACCTGTTGCTTTTTTCTCTATTGGTCTAGAAGGGTTAAACGCAATACAGATTATTATTATCACATCAGAAATACAAATAATTTTCCTGATAAGCAGTATTTCATTGTTTTAACACTAGTTCTCTTATGATACATTTCTACTTCACTAATTTTCACTATAGGTTGGTTACCCCTCTTCCTCCCATCTCCCCCCCCCCTCTCTCCCCCTCCAATGTACCCTTTTCCCTCTTTTCGGAATTCTCCGGGTGTTTTCTTACTTCGGCCGCACACATGCAACCGTTTTCTTCCCATAGTTTTCTACCCGCAATAAATTGGATCTCCTACCGGCCGCATGACGGTCACGGTTGCGATGTTTTAGACCAAAATATGAAAATCCTATTTTCAACGGGGTTTCTATGGAGAAGTCCCAAGTACGTTCACACTTATAGGGGAGGACGCGGTTGGACCTCGGCACGAACCCCTTGGGTCGCTCGAGGAGGCAACTTTTGTCCCAAGCCCCATCGAGGGCAATCCTCGGTGACAGCAGAAGTGAGCTTGAATCTTTCTGCTAGTTGGGGGCAGCCATAAACTACTTCATGCTGTAGGTGGGGGCCGGAAAGCGACCGTGCCGCGACCGATGTCTAACCCAAAAGTGTGAGTGATCTCCGCAAAAATAGTCCTATCCCTAATAAAGCCCTCAACGCGACCTTCATGCGACAATGCAACAAAAGGTGGCGTAGATACATGCGATCAGCTCTGCGCTGCTTATAATGTTGGCAGAAGAACGAAAAGTTGGCAGTTAGCTGTGTTTTTTCATTTGCTAAACGTTTCTGCCATAAATGCCTTTATTGTTCATAAACAAAACGTTCAAAAGGAAATGACAAGGCGAAATTTCTTGAAATCATTATCGAAGGAATTAATAAAGGATCTACAGATTTTGAGGTCTCAGAGTCAGTTTATATCTAGTCATCTCCGAAAGCGCATATGCACTCAACAGGGACTTGCGGAGGAAGGTCCATCGCCGGGATCGGGACTATCAAGGGGAAGATGCGAACATTGCCCAAGAAATAAGGACAATAAAGTGTCCACTAGATGTGGAAATTGTGGAGCTTTTACTTGCAAAGACCATATGACAATGAAGTGCATTGAATGTGGGGAGAGGGAAAGTGATTAGAAAATACAAAAAATATTTTAATTTATTTTAATCAATGTTTATTGTAAAAATTATTAATAAATAATTGTATTATAATGTAAGATTGATTTTATTTCCAGTAAAATATAAATAAATTAATATATTATTGCTTATCTTTAGAAATCATTTTGGGGTCATATTGACCCCACGCGACTAATTACGGAACTTTTTTTCACGCGACTAAGGGTTAAACGAAAATTTGTTTACAAAATATGACGCTAGGCGGCACTGGGATAATTTTTTCGAAATCAAAATTGCCCTTGGCAGCGTAGGATCGCTATCAACAATTATAAAATTTTATCATAGCAACGGAACCAAAGATATCACTTAGCGACGTACTTAAAAAAATGACACAAATAATCAAAATATTTCTTAAATGATCCGCTCCATGAAAAACTGTCTCAAACAAAATAAAATTATATTGTCTACATCTTTGATAATAAGAAATATTAACATTAATGAAGTTCTGAAAAAAACGGAAAAATAACGAGTAAATCTCCACTTCCGATTGAACAATTTTAGCCTAAATCTAATAGTACTGGTTTTTTAACAAAAGTCTTAAATGAAAAGTTTTGTAATGATTTGATAAGTAGATTTTGAGTTAGAGCGCGCACAAAATCCCTATCACACACAGGCATCATCGAGAAAATAGTGAAAACGTACTCAAGGGTGTATTTCTGTTGAAAATCCGAATTCAATTTTTTCATGAAAACAATACTTTTTCCAATACTGCGTAGGGAGAGAATAAAATAGCAGAATTATTGTAAATGTATTTACATCTAAATCATTTTATGACAATTTTATCTATTATATGGCCAAAAAATTAGGTAAAACATAAAAAAGACCAAGTGAAAAAATACAATCCTTTGAACGGTATCGTCTTCCAGCGTTTACTAAATTTACCTTTAATCGATTAATTGATTAATCTTATGCATTAGGCCGATGTCCTTATGAAATCTACAAAAGCAGATTCGAACTCGACTTAGTTCGTCGCTTACTTTCGATGATGAGAAATGCAAGCTATGTTCAGATTTTAAGCGTAGATTTTTTCAAATAGAATTTGCGTGAAATATGAAAAAAGAGACATTCAACTATAAGTCCAAGTCACCAACTTTAATCTCAATTGTAACAAATATAAAAATAAAACTTCCAGATGTAAGGGACTCAAAATTTTAAGAATTAACATACCATGAGAAAGACGAACCATGTTGATTTAAATATTTTTTCTTTTGGGTGCTACAGATGATTTGGCGAGAATGCAGCACCAAACATTGGAGGGAGAAACTGACAGACGTTAAAAGAAAATTGGGTAGATAAGAGTGCGTACATGACGAAAAGGAGAAAACAGCGACGGATGGGGAATGAGAGGAGAGAAAGACGGGTCCACGAGAGGAAAACGACGAGAAGAGCAGAGGAAAAAACGAAAAGGGGAGAAAAAGGAATGAGGAGGGAGTGGCTCATCTTCGGGGAGTCGCGAAAGCAGGTTCTGCATCACCCTAACCCGAGTATCGTTGGGGAAGGGTTTTACAGGCGGCGAGGCTAAAACACACGCACGCACACACACATGCGAAGGACTTGAGGGTTAGGGGACGACGTAGACTACCCTGACCTCGCAGATTGTAAAGGGCAAACACCCCTCCGAGAGCTTTGAAAAAAAATATTCTCTCGTCCTTTCTCCCTTCACCTTTTGACTTCCTTTCATCTCTTCCGCCCCGAATGAAGAGAGGGGGCGGGGAGAGAGGGGAGGGTGAGAGGGAGAGAGAGGAGTGCCGGCAGGTTATACAGAAAACCGCTGAAAGCAGGAAGAGGAGAGAGAGAGAGATAAAGAGAGAGGAAGCACGACGCAACCCCGATCTCCCTCTTCCTCCCCCCACGCTCCCTCGGGTAATATAAATGCTCCACCTCTCCCTCTCTTCCCACGAGACAGAGGTAGAGTAATACGGTGAATAATAAAAATCGGACTCACTCGAGAAAAGCTGGACGGTCAAGGGGAGATTAAGACAAAAGCCCCCGCGGCGACAGAGAGGGAGAGAAGAGAAAAAGTGGACGTTAAACAGGGACGGAGGCCGAAAACTTCGGCGTAAGGTCATAGGTCATTCCACTCAAACGGCCCTCATTTCCAGGCCGACCGAAAAATAAGGAAGAAAAGATCTAACGGTGGGAGTATTTTACGCCTACGCCCGACATGAAACGCCGCCCCCGCGCCCGGGTTCGACTTCCGCGAACGAGACTCGGAGAAGAGGGTGCGGAAATGAGAGGGGGTGGTCGGGGGGAAGGGGGTAACATGGGTTGGAGGGGAAGGGGAGAGGATGCAGAGAACAAAAGAAATTAATAAACCACCCTAGTAGCTAAAATCCTCCATCTACACTTCATTTGTGCAGCGAGTGAACGGAGGGGGAGCGAGAGAGTGAACGGAGGGGGAGAGAGTGAGAGAAAGAGAGAAAGAAAGAAGAAGAGTGCTCGATACTAAGGTAACCGCGGCGCCGCAACCTACAATACCCACGCTCTTCTCTCCCCACTCCCCAAACCCTCCGGAAAACATCAAAAAAGATCCACCTTACCTCGCGCTCCTTCCCTCGCAACTGTTTTGCATTTAATTACCTCCGACAAAACCTCTTCCTCCCCTTATAAATTCCAATCCTTTTTTCCATTGAGGATACTTTTCATCTCTCCCACCCCTCCCTTTCTCCCAACCTCTCCCTCCCTCTCTCCCACTCCCCCCTCCCTCTCTCCCACTTCTCTCTATCCTCCGCCCCTCCCTCCCCACCCTCTCTCCCTCTTTCTCCACTAATCCCCCCTTCCGCAATTCCTTTTCCGACGCCTATTCAGCAACGAGTAGAATTTCCCGGGTCGACTAAGACCATAACCACGACCCCTTCAAGCGTGCTAAGCAGCATTTATAAAAATCATCCCTCCACAGAAAGTAGACTTCGACAACTCTGACATCTCTGAAACGACAACTCAAATTAATGACCAAGTCATCTAATAATGTTGCTGCCATTAACAAATATTGCCATTACGTTAGAACTAAACGTACATTCACGTCTCATGAATGCCATCATCGCCGCATTTACCTCCCAATCTTTCCATCGTGTTTTCCCCATAATTTTCCCACTCTCCCTCCCTTTCTGCTCCACCCTCCCCTTCTCTCCCACCCCACACAATGCCCTCCCAACAAACATTCACAAGCTAATAATCAAAGGACGTACAATCCCTCCCTCTTCCGATCGACTATTGTTTTCCATTCCGTCATTCAACTCTCTTGACGATCCTCTTCAAACCGAAAATAATAAATTCCCCCTTCCCTTCCTTCTCCGAGTTCTCTTGTAGTTCGTTTATCACGAACAAAGGACGAGCCGGGATCCAGTTCGCTTGTTTTTCGGTGGAGGGAACATATAATGGGATAGTTTTGGGTTCGCGTCCTGCCGGCGGCACGGACTCCCGTGGGTCGTCTCGTGGCTTGGGAGAGGTTACAAACGAAAATAACAAAAACGCATCGCGGGTAAATAGGATGCGGATTTAAAAAAAATACTCTACGATGCTAAGCCATATGATTCGGAAATATAAATCGATCAACAAGACAAACAGATCAACTTTTGTAATATTCAATTCCACTACGATGTTTTCTGACAAAATAATTTTACCAATCGAAATAAATTGCAAAACGCATAATTTCCGCAATGAAATCCGCTATGATTCTACATAATTATACCTCCTATAGTCAAGCACATATGCCATTTTTACTAAACAACTTACAAATTTTTTCCGCCGTGTTTTCGCATTCGAAATTTCAACAGGGACGAATAGTGTCTCAGTAATTGGAGATGGAAGAGCATTTCACAAAAAAATGAAAAATTAAAAGAAACAAGTAATATCATCAAACCCAAAATAGGCCAAATACAATGATAGATTTACTATAAATAATTTCCTGTGCAGTTTTTTCCGCCGCGAATATATTTTTGGTTATTTTTATTATCTAGCATAAAAATTATCATCATCATAGGCTTCAAGAATGGATTTCTCTTCTTCATTTTAATACAATAAACATTTCAACAGGAAATCTGGGAATGCTTTTCATTATAATTAAAAATTGTTATATTCCACTTCTAGTTCACAACAAATTTTCTGCGTAACAGAAATTGACGCATTTCCTGATTTTTATTCGCATTATTCCATTACATTACATGGTACACCTGTCCTACGCCCGTGTCATGGATTTCACTATTTTTTATTTATACGTATTTCGTTCTCGTAACGACGCTTTAGTAAAGACGCTACTCACGAAATCGTGAAAAAGCGGTCAAAATCGGACCAACAGTTCCCAGTGTTATGGAAGGGCATAACGGACGCGTAAATTCCTCATATACACAAGAAACAATTAAACCTTTACACGGGCGATTGAAAAATAAATGTCATCTTCAATGAGCGTTAATATTCTGCATTACCCGAGTTCCAACGCCACGCCCATGTTAAACTTCTCTAGTTGACTTGAAATTTATTGCGGGTTTTTCGGCGCGTTTTTAATGCGCTTATAGGGTCACTTTGGGGTGCCTATCTGTGCACTTGCTTAAATTGAAATTGTGGCGAAACCGCCAACGATAGTGAGCTGAAACTTGGAGGGCACATTTTTGTACTTCTGACATTTAAAAAAAGTCTGATGCGGCCATCACATGACATTCTCCATATCTGTAATTCTTCAAAAAATTCCAATTACGTTAAATGATAATAAATATTTCAAGGAACTGCTAGTAAAATTTAAAGACACTAGAAAGAACAGAAATAACCTCAAACCGTAGCCTTCTAATATTTGATATAGCCACGAAGTTCCAACTATTAAGAAAATAAAAAGGAGCGTTACTAAGACGTAACTGAGCGTGTTTACAATATTCGCCGGGAGGTAGTGTGGTGGGCAGCTAAAAAATTAGTTTTTAAAATCTCTTAAACAATGCATTTTATGAGAAAATGTTTCGAACAAACGTAGAATATTAAATTTCCTACAACTTTTATTTCAGTACGTTTTTACATACATCAAATATTAAAGCAAATATTACAAAATAATGGATAAGTGACAACAGTAAAACACCCACTTCTGGTTGACCGATTTTTAACAAAACCCCATCAGTTCTTGACACTTTAACAAAAATGTCAAATATAAAATTTCTCGTTGACCTGTTTAATAGTTTTTGAGTTAGAGCACCCACAAAATTCCGGTCACAGACACAAAACACCCATAGACATCGAGAAAGTAGTCAACACATGTTCAGGGAACCTTAAAACATGTATTTCCGTAGAAATCTCGAATTCGATATTTTCAGGAAAACAATAATTTCTCTATGGCTACTTCGTATGTATATGGAGAAAGTAATAAGACGTAATATTGCCCAGAGAGCCAAACCAAATTTTGTGTCACGACCAGTTAACTCGTCACGCCCGGCCAACTGGCCTCACCGACACCGAAATGTTCGCATTACAACCCAGGGCCCAACGAAACATGTGAACGAATAATTGTAACTCACACAATTATTTGGGCGTTGCAACCGAAAAAACATCTACTTTCAAAACAAAGTCCGCCGCGTGAAATAACCGATCTCGCACGAGCTTAATAAAAATTCAACGGACGCAACGCAGCCGAAAACAAATGCCGCTTAATCGATATATTCGCGTTTTAATAACCAAGGAAACGACAAAAGTCGGCATTAATATGGAACCGAGGAAAAGAAAAATAAAATAAAATCAAAGACTTAATGAGGTCTCCGGAGAGAATACGAAATAAAAGCCAACATAAAATTCGATCTTTAAAAAAATAAATAAATAAAATAGCTGACGGAGAGCGCGTTATAACTACAGCGCGCATTTTTACAATGACTTAAAAATTCGTAAAAAAACCTTCTCTTCTCGAAGGAGGCTGAGAGAGAAAAATAGATACAGATAGAGATGCCGTGCTCTGTCGGTTTGGAAGTGGTCGGAAGTCGCAAAGGCCCACTTGGGGGCCCTCGCAAAAAAAGATATCTTTCGAAGCAGAGAGGACAAGGCTGTTGGGCCCAACTTGTTACCCGGACGAAGGTTCAACGAACTCCTTCACCGCCAATCCCAAAAAACCACCCCACTCCAAACAAGCCCTCCACACCCTGGAAAGAGGGGATTGAGAACAAAACCACACACACATCCACAACTCCCACGTTAAACATCAAATGAATACCAATGCTGGAAGGAAAGGACAGAAGAGACGAAGGATAAAAAAATCGCTTTTTTATCATTCTCCTCCTTCCCTCATACTCCTCAAAAATAAACAAAAAAGAGAAAAGAAATCCCGCCAAAACATATTACTTAATTAGAGCCTTTTCTTCGCATTGCGAGATAAAAATCCCTCAACTCTAGTTCGGGCGGGTATAAACTACAAAAAAAAACATCCCAATTACGTAATGAGTTGAGTGGAATCGCGTCTGAATGCTGCGGTGGGAGAAAGGAGGGGAGTGGGAGAGAGATGAAGAGGAGGAGAGGTAGGAGAGTGAAGCGAATGTGGAAGGGGAATGAAAGTAGAGAGATTCTTCTACCCGTACCATCTACACGGAACCCCTCGACCCTCATTCCCCCATATACCGATGGAGGCACAAATCTACGGGAACGAAGCATGATAAGCGTACTCTTTGTATAGAGCAGGGGTTTTCAACCGGTGGTACGCGTACTCCTAGGGGTACATCAAGAGTTTTGAAGGGACACGCCAAAGTGTTAAACATTATAAATTTTCTTCTTCGTCTTTCATGCAAGACTCCGGAATCAAAATTTGCGATGTTATGACTATGAATACCATTATAAATCAGGAGAAAAAACGCAGAAGCTGTGAATTTTAACGTAATAAACATGGGTTAATTATCTTAATACAAGTTTTATTAATTTCAACAACACTTTAAAATGTACATACTTGGGGTACGCGACCATTAAAATGCACTTAGGGGTACGCGAACGTTAACAAAATGCTTTGAGGGGTACGTCAGTATGAAGAGGTTGAAAATCATTGTTATAGATGTTCCTCCGTGCTGGAAAAGATGGTTAAAGCGGTAGAATCGCATTAAAACTCTCTCTCTCTCTCTCGCTCCCTCCGTAGACGTTCTACTGAAGTTAACGAGTTTTATTTAAATAATTATAATTTCGCGCAAGCATGCGAAACGTACGCGAGTATCTCCCAAAGAAATAAACCAGGCAAAAAAAGTGGCACCCCTTCTCTCACACACAAACACATGCGTACACCAATACTCCACAACAACAATAACAGGGGACAGCACGAAGAATGGAGTGAGAGAGGGGATTATCGATCATTATTTTTTCGTTATTAATTTCGACCCGCCGCGATGTCCGTCGGCGGAAAAGTCCTGTCAGCCAGTGGAGGAATAAAAACTCAGGGCGCTCGGTTATTTTTTCTGCTTTTATTTTCGCATTTTCTCGCGTATTTCGCACAATGCACGCACTAAAAATTCCTTCCAATTATGAGAGAGAGGAAAAACTGAGAGGGGGCGACGACATCGCCAAGGACGTACAAAAAGGTGAGCCCCGTTCAAAAAAACAAAACACACTGCTCATAGTTGCAATTTAGAATAGATTTTTTTGTTTTATTTTAGAACTTAGGGGGATTCGCTTTACCCGTGGTTGCGACAACGTGCGATGATGAAGGCGAAAAATATGAAATCGATTGTCCGCTTGAAACGCATTTCCTCCGAGAATCGAATGAAACTTGTAAACCCCGCGATCCATTCATGCGCAGAGCTATCTCGAAAAAAATCTCTAAACGCATCCTCGAATCTTACGAGATGAAAATGGTTTGACCTGTTTGACCCTCCACGTCAAAGTGTCCATTCTCTCGTATTGCTACCTAACTGTTCCACCAATTGACGAACACGTAACTACTTTATCAAACTTATTTTGATAGATGATAAGGGTAACTCCTGTAGACACGTAAGTTTTGAGGCAACTCGGTAGAAATTGTAACGCACAAAGTATATTTTCTGAGTGGCAATTCAATGAAATTCGCATTCAGTTTACTCAACTGAGGAGAAATACTTACGTTACAAAATCCACACGTGATCTTTAAATTGAACCTCCTGACAATATCCCTTCGGTGACGCACCCCTAATTATACCTATGACTTTAATCTGAAAATAAATTCATAGAAACCTGCAGATTTTTGAACAGCTTCCATATTACAAGTAAAATTCCGGCATTAAGTTTGGTAAACTCTTGATATGTTTTACTTCCGTAGCTTTCAGCTGAAGTAAATAAATATAAGAAGAGGCAATACTGACATATTCGATTGCTCGCAATACAGATAAAAAAGCAAGCAAAGAAACTGTTAGTTTGTTTCATGTTGTTCTTAATAAAAAATACTCGCTTGACAACAACTACCAATATAAAGAATACAACTCATCTGGTAATACTGATTGGTCAACATTGAGTAAACAAGTTTGAGTAGTAAATTATATGTGTATACGAATCTTCGGCAGAGTTGGCTTATTTGACTCCGAACAATAAAATATCGATATAAACTTTTCTATTTTCCACGGCAACCTACCATATAAAACTGTCGATGTTGAAAAAGCGGCCTCACACTTGCTCAATGAGAGGAAATAATGGTACGAGATGATTATCGAGAGAAATTCATCCGAGTGTAGCATAAGGAGTACCAACAAACGGTAAAGTAGATAGTAAACTCCTTTCTACATATGAACGCGAATAATGTTCAGAAAGACTGGTGAGAGCAGATAATGTGATAAAAATATTTTCCGCCAAATGCCCAACAATAAAATGGTCCCATCAAAAGTTAAACGGCAGCTATCAAACGTAACCCTTAAACATCTCTCCAGTTTCATGTTCTTTTTGTTTTGGTACCTGTTCTTGGAAGCGTGATATAGTAAAAAAAATCAATGGAGAAATATAAAACGTCTTATCTTTTGCTTAAATGAAATTATAACAGAAGTTCTAAAAAAAAATAAATCACTTAAAAGAACGAATTACCGACATCAACTTATTGCTGAAACCAATTAAATTATGGTAATATCTTCCATAGCCGTTACAAAAAGGCGTACATATTAATTCCTCACAGCATCACTATTAAAATAACGCGCTGCACTAAATTATTCGTTATGAAGAAACAGGTTTCTATGCTTATTTAAACTTAAAAATAAAACTATAAAGTAAGGCTGATGAGTGACGTGGTCAAGCGACAGCAAGACTGCATATAAAGGTGTAAATGTTCTCAATATTCCTCGGAATCCATAACAACTAAAAAACCAATTTTACTATTGCAACGGACACATTATACGGAACATAATTCTCTGCGTCAGGTTTGACGTACAGACCAAGTATGGAAAGAGTACCATCTGCGAATCGCATGAGCCTTGGGGGAATATTTTATGCGGTCCAACAAGCCTATTTATTTATTACGAAAGAATCCACCTACAGCACAGAGGCCAATTACAGCAGACTGGGTCCAACAAAGAATTAACTCATAACAAATGATAAAAATGACAAAATCGACAAAAGAATATAAGGAACTAACATTGAACAAAGAAGTGAGGCAAAATAACAACAAAAACAACTACATAAAGCATTAAAGATTAATGATTAAGTGGCTTGGAGGCATTGTTGAGGAGGGTTCCTAAGGAATTTAATACGAATTACATCATATGTTCTACTCAAAATTATGGACGGAAAATCTTTTACCAAGAAGTCGTGTGGTTCAAGTATTAGTTTTTATTGATTTTTACGAACAGAATCCCTCGCAATCTTACAAATAACTTTCAGCTGGATCTCTTCAGCTGACCGCTTCGTAAATCGTTTCCCCAACCCCTTTAACTGACGATCAAAGTAAGCAATGAATCTGTGGAGTAGACTAGATGCGCATTTCAGACACAAGGTAGCTGTCGTCGATTCTAAAAAAAGACCGGTCAATTACCACTGAGAAAGGGCACTTAATAGAGGTTTACGTATACTTTAGTATTTTGATACTCATTCGATACAAATCATAAGATGAGATGGATAATCCATCTTGAAGTCATTAATTTCTAGAACGAACAAAGCAAGATTTAAATAAGCTAATAAAACAAAAGAGCCTACTTCATTACTCCAGAATTCCCAATGGAGGGATGCGAACTTTCTCATACTAGGCTCAAATGAGCGCATAATCCCGCTGAAATAAAAATCAGGTATAATTCCAAAACAGTCACCGAATTTTTCGCGTCCAATATTCGGAGAAAAAAGACTACGTCCCTCCATCGACATCCCAGGCAATTTACCCAACAATTACGGCCCTCATTAGTCGTAACGACCGCCGAAAAAAGCAGCATTATAAGATACAAGGACACGAGCGGGCTGCTTTATTCAAGCTCCAAAGGGAAGAGGGATGGTAGGTAAAGGAGTTTTTTACGAACAGTACGAAATTTTCCAAATGAGATGTTTTCTCGAGAACTTCATTCCGGAGACTTTCATTCTACTTACTCTTTCGCTTGCTAATGGCACAAAACCTCATACCCCATGCTTCCACTCCTCACTTCCCCTTCTCAAACGCTCACGATGCAGCGACTGCCTTAAATCCTGCCCTCTCAATGAGCAGCACCCGAGGGGAAAATCGCCATAAGGGACGAAAGAAAATGGAAAGACAAGACGAAAGATAAGGGAAAGAAGACAAAGCGAAAGAAACTCTCGAAGGAGGAATACACCAAACAAATAAACGGCGCAATATACACTGTGCAAACTTTCTCCTATACGTATATAGGTTTGGTCTCACTACACTCTTTGCCCCGAAATTAACTGTGTGTGCTTGGCAATTCACTTGATGATCGTCACTTTTGGTCAGGATTTGTCTTAAACATTCTTCTAGCAGTTTTCCCTACTACCGTAGTTTAGCGTATACTTTAATGCCACTGGACGATATATAGTAATTCTTTTAGGCATATTGCTTAGTATTATTTGTCACATCAGGCTATATCGAATAACGTATATTTTCCAGCAAAAAAGTCTAAGTAAATGAATACGATGCGAAGCTCGCAAATCTCAGAAGACAATCAACGGGAAAAACTAGGAAGCTGGAATTTCTTACACGCATCCAATCTTTTAATATGGAATCCTCTTCTATATTTTTGTAAAACGAAAAAAAAAATATTAGTAATGCGCTGCTCCTCCGAGCGCACCGAAATCCGGCGATCAACCCGCGCGCCCTCTCTCGACCTCACCATGCACTAAAGAGGTAGCCCTCGTTAAAAAATGAAGGACACAATAGAAAAAATAGTTTTAAACAAGAGAGCTCGCTCATTATTAAGCAGGTTAATCATCCTGTTTCTACCAAGAAAGGTTATTAAAGGTTCTTCCCCCTCTCTTCTCGTCCCTCTGCCTCGGCGAAACGCTCATTTTTTTATGACATACACGAGACAAAAGCGGTCTTAAGAGTAAAGCTATATCGGGCGGGAGAATGCAAAGGTGTGGTGTGAGAGCCGCAAAGTCGGGAAGGGATAAGGGGAGTGGGGTAGGAAGGTAAGAAACTCGTTGCGCGGGTGGAGCAATGCCGTTCGCCTTCTTTCTGGAGTACCTACGTCCCACTGGCTTTAGAAAGAGAGTGCAAAAAAGACCACAGAGGGGTGGTTAACAAAGGAGTGCGCCAAAGCCGCTTTTCACATAAAAATGAGATGAAATAGCTAAAAATAAGGCCGGCCAGAAGAGAAAGAAAGGTTGATGAGGAAAATGGATCCACTTAATCAGAGTAACCTTAGATTACGGAATGGCTTTGTGTATTTTTTTAATAGAAACAAAAAGAAAATAATTATATCCGGAGGCGGGATGACCAAATGGCGGTTAAACCCGCGGTCTAGGATAAGAGGTCGTTTTAGGAGTGCAAAAAGAGGGAGGGAAAAACGACGCAAAAGATCGGCAAGGCAGGTGAAATCTCCCGGAAAGCGGTTCGAGCGATCCGCTGCATTTCGACACATGCCGCGAAACACTATAGGTATGCGTAGATCTTGTCTCGAATTTTCCACCCACTCCGTTTTCGGGGTGTCATCGTATCACCCACGGTTGCATGACGGTGATGCAGCAGCATAAGAATATTTCCTTTGCATGTGGACAAAATGTTTCACACTAATCTCGGCAAAAACTATCGGAGAAAAGCA
Organism: Tanypteryx hageni; assembly: GCA_028673005.1. Lineage (NCBI taxonomy): Eukaryota > Metazoa > Arthropoda > Insecta > Odonata > Petaluridae > Tanypteryx > Tanypteryx hageni. The sequence goes on along the minus strand of CM054115.1, from coordinate 53,470,136 downwards.
CCTAATGAGTCAACTTTCAATATGATTAATATCAAAAACGCGCATTGACTAACCTTAATGAAAGGCAGCAGCCTTGAGAAACGGTATATATTTTTTATAACCGTGAGTAGGTACACGTAACAAAAAATGGAAACCCTTATTGCGACCATATGAAATACTTTCTCACGACCGGTTTCGTTAAAATACAAGGTGAATAGGGTAATAAGTTGAACTGCAGGAGGCAATTCACTTAAATAAAACGAAACAATCAGCGTAGTAATACGGCATTAACACCTTTTTAAAATTTCATTTGTCAAAATGCCTTCGCATAATACTTAAGCATCTTTCATTTACATGGTTGCGTCTCGTGCTAAGCAGCATCAGATAAACATTTTATAAAGCATTACGAATCCAATCTGTTTCAAAAATTCCTCCGGCAAATGGTTTCCATAACTCGACCTTATAGAATTCTGTGAATTAGACAGTCCAATGGATATCACTTGTATTGTTTAACGAGACACAAAAATATTAAAACATTTGCGTATTTAATAATACTTGGTGAATCAAAATGTAATAAACAGTTAGCCGTGGAGACTGCGCCTACGTTTAAGTGTGGAAAGACCTTCTTAACCGTAAATTACAATCTTTAGAGATTCACAGGGAAGGGAGAGATGACAAGAGATAATACGAATACAAACGCGTAAACAAATGGAAAAAGAAGAAATAATCTAAGAAACGTCTGAAACGAAAAAGTAATAATTAAAATAAAAAATACACAGGTTTACGGGATAGTTATTCCTCCCCAGGGACCTGATTGCCAAACAACTTAGGGTTGTCAGTCTTTCGACACCGAATGGAACGTCCTAGGTACTCACACACTCACCCGTTCAAACAATACCAGACCCTGAAGATGGAAGAAACAACAACGCCTAGGTTTGTGGGGAAATATTCCGCGTCAGGGGCCAAGGTTTCGCACAGTCGTTTAGAAGATTTGTCTGCCTTCCGACCGCGACAGGAACCTATTAGATTTACGGGAAATTATTCCGCGACAGAGACCCAGTATCTCACAGACTTGTCTAGGTTTGCGTGTCTTTCGACAGCGACCACTCACGTACTCAATCACGCACCCACTCCAAATACCAATAAATTCACTAAATAAATATTTCAGGAGCTAAGACACGAGCGTAAAAAGTGGCGAGTACTCTCTGTAGCGAAAAGTGATTTACAAGCAATGCTGAAGCGATACCAGTTTATACGTATTCGTAAACATTTATGCTGGATTTAAACAATCGACACGTTGCTTCTACGTTACGTGATGTGTCAGGTTTGATACCACAAGTCATATCATTTTCCAAAGGGAATCACATCGTGATACTATACTGAGCCGAAGGTCATGAATTTTTTCGTTTTGTGATTACGAAAAGACAATTTCAAAAACTAGAACCTGAGCTCGTTGACATTGGGCGAGAATGGTTCAGCCGAGCAACATCTTATTGCCAAATGCATCGCTAAAATGAATTCTCGAATAAAACAGTGGGAATAAATACATCATCCACCCAAATAAGCGTCTATTATCCCGTTTTTTAAACAAAGACAAAAATCGTAAAAATTGAATGTTCCCACATGCTTTAAGTTCTCGTAAAAACAAAACAAAACATATTGTGCTTCAACGACGAAACTTTACGAAAACACAAAAAAACAGGACAAACAACTATTTTACCAGAAAAAAAAACAAAAGTTTCAGCTAAAAAGAATTTTACGTCCGATTTAGAATACAAATGACGTTTATTTTTTGCATTTTATTTATTAAAAAGAATGGAAAGGTGAGAGGGAATAGGGAGAGAGAAAGGAACAGAGGGAGTGAAGGATGAAAAGAGAGAGAGAGAGACGAAGAGAGAAATCTCCACTACTCCGTCCGACGCGACGAGAAAAAAAACGAGAAATCGGAATCCTACATTCGAATCTTAACGCTTTTCACTCCGCACCCTGTATGCTCGCGGACTCTCGTTGACACCGTTGGAGAGCGTAGTAGAAGAGAGTTGGAGAATATTCTTTTTTTAATTTGTCTGAGAATTTCACTGTGAAGAGCCGAGCCTTCATGCGTTCACCCACTCCTTCACTTTCTCCCTCTTTCTCTCTCCCACAAGCTCTCAACACGGATACTAGGAGAGAGAGAAAGATAAGAGACGCTTGAAGGTAGAACGTAGGGAGGTCAAACCGATGAAGAGAGAAAATTCTCACCACCTCTCTCTCTCATACTTCCCTCACGGCACCGCGCGCCATCTAGTGGAACTTCCTGCCGCCGCGACGCCTCCTCTAGGGTCCTCGTGGGGCCCTCTTTCTCTCTCACATTCCCATGTACACGTTACGTAACCCACCACCCACTTTCCGCCATTTACACCGTTCCATGCCTTCGCACCCCCTCCTCTCTATCCCCTTCATCCGGGAGATCCACTCGAAAAATGAAAACAAAAGGAGAAATCTCCCTATTTTTCACCCCTTCCTCCCGCTCACCGGTCGGAGATGAAATGGAAGTGGATAATTTAAAGTAGTCAAAGCGCCATAGGGGTATTCGATGTACGGTGTAAATCAAAGCCATCTGGGGTATGGGGGAGGACGATATGAAGTTAAAAAGGCAGAAATATAGAGAGAAACGAAAGAGGAGAGTGACGGTCGAACTTTAGCAAAGTGAGAAAGCAACTAAAAAACAATCATACTTTTTGTCAAATTTCGCAAAACAAGAATTTTAACGTCCCAAACTCTCTAGGAAAAAGGGCACGTTGGGCGAAAGTTTAATAATAATGGGAAATATCACGTGCTCGTATAGGCTACGAGATTTCTCACGTCGCCCCCCTGCGTAAAATGTGGTGCGCACCTAATTCAGGACAGTATACAATTAAATCTTAAGTTCGCGCATACTTGATCGTGTATAATCGAATCCGTGTTGGAGAAACCCTAGTTGGACGAGGGGCAACAGTATCAGTGTGCTCTCCACATGTTGCCTGTCGAAAATTTTCAACTAAAAAAATTAACAAAAGAACTAAAACAAATCTGTACAGCACAACCGTCAAATCAGTATCAAACGCTGTAGTACCAATATTGTCTTCGAAGAATAAATAGTTCAGCTAGTCCTATTGTTTTGGCTGCCTTGCAGATAATTTGGATTTTTCTCTACTCTTTAACGATAATGCTTAAGGAAACTGACGATTTTATTTAAATGAAACGTTCCGTTACCAAGTTTACTCAACCTTGCACGATCAAATCTTTGTTGGAGAAATCCGCGTAGGGCTACGGATGGTCTAATGTAGAACATCATAAGGCGACGGCGTTGTGCGAAATTTCACGAGATTGTTAGTTTCTAACTTAATTAAAGAATAAAAACTAAAAAACGAAAGGGAGAAAAGTGAAAAAATAGAAAGTTAAGTATAGAAGAGAAACAGATCGTAAAAGGAAGAAGAGGATAAAGGGGACGGAACGTGGGAGTCGAGAGGAGGAAGTAGGCGCAGAAGAGGACAAGGAAGAGGAGGAGAAAAGATAGGAGGAGAGCAAACCAATGATATCGTGAAGAGTCTCCGGGGGAAATAAAAAGTAAATCTACCTCGACACCGAGATTCGAGGTGTCAGTAATGCCAAGGGGCCGAGGCATGAAATAGAAGGTCTTGTGTGCCCCGAAGCAGCAAGTTCGGCTTAGCGAGGCGAAGGAAAAATAAAAAGCAGAAACAAAAACATTTTCGAGACCCACTCACAATGCACGCTGTGCAAAATAACTTCAGGAATTCTGGGTAGATAAAAAAGCTACTCAAGAAATTTTCCTCGGATCGCGACACAATGTTATTTTTCAGATGCACTTTCGACGAAAACAAGACCGAATAAAAAAATACAAGAGAATTTTACTTTGACGCGCGAAGCGAGATAAATATAGAAATACCGAGTGACATAAAAATATCCTCGAAACTCGACAAAACAAAATACTTTTGATGGTAAAACAACGTGGCTCCCTTTTGAGACCATCTTCCATATAATGATAACCTCGCCTCTCGTAGAAAACACAAAAGTATTATTGTCCCACTGCACTGACGGTTACAGCTTTAACCTTTGATCCGTCTATGACGTAGATTAGCGGGTAAAAGTTACTTATACCAACGACTTGTAAGGATTACAATGAAAGTGACCAAATATACCGATTTACGAGATTTTGTAACGAATGGCTTTCTAAGCTGAGTTTTATAAGGGTTTGAAATTCTTTTAATTTATTACTTTACAATTTGTATTAAAGCGGACATTAAGCCAACTTATTAGTATTGAGATACCTCGACTTCTTTCCTCTTTGTTTCAAGTTTTCGTGCTTATGTAACCGGCTTAAAATGTCTATTGAATGATTGAAACCCAATCGAGGAATATTCGCAAAAACTATACAAATATTTGCATAACTTTCCAAATACTCCAGAAACAAACATTTTGAACTGACTTTCCCAATCCATCCCAACACTATTCCACAATGTATGGGTTTTAAGGCAAAGAAAAAACTGCCACTTGTACTGATTTAGCATCCAATAAAATTGATCACTTTGATTATGCAGAAACAAACTATTTCATCGTCCTAACACAACTTATTTAAGACAATTAGTTTAATTTGAGCAAATGTTTGGCATTGTGAAAAAAAGGAGATTAAATGTGTAACTCACCTTATTGTTAAAATCCGATAAATGATGGTCAAAAACAGTTGGAAGAACCGGACGATCGCTTCTGTTACAAAGCAGCCGTCCTCAGTGGTAATCCAAGAATCAACAATCGGTGAATGAACGCTCAGGACGGCTGATTCGAAATAATCATCTGTTTTCTCTCAAGCATTCATTGGCTATCGGAGTTACCACCATCATGAATTGTACAAAAAATAAACTTCGAACACGGGATTGTTTTCTTCCCCGAGTAACATGGCGTCAGGCACTCTTAAAACTAGCAAGACCGACTCCCGAAAGTCAGAACTGGATTGCGCAACTATTTCTGCAGGAACCTCAAGGCGACGATTACTAGGAATGAACTCCCGTTGAAATTACCACGTCCATAAAATCTCCTTCGCGGCGGAGCGTACGACAGAGCCAATTTTGGAAAAAATAGTCTTGCGACTAAACTTTGAAACGCGAGAGCATCCCATAACTTCGCCACACCTCGTCTCGACGCGAGCAAAAAAATAAACGAGTGCCAAAAAAAATTTAACGCGTTTCAAAAATCCTTCTGAACGTGTTCCAGCGAAAAAACGAACCTTCAAAAACTTGAGGAAAAGGAGTCGCGAGAGCGTCGCCGACGCGCGAAGCATAAAAAAGGGGGAAAACAAAAAGGAACGGAACAACAAGTGAGGTCTGCGCGCGCGAAATAAAAAGCATCGAGAAAAGTACCGCGCGACTTTCGCGCTCAGCCAAAGATTATAGCACGCAAAGAAAAAATAAGAAGAGGATATTTGACAGCGAGAACGAGGTGCAGAGAGAGAGAGAGCGCGCGAGAGAGAAACAAAATACGGATTTTTTTAACGAGAGCCTATTGCAGCTGCACCACCCATGCCAGTGGAAGGAAGGAATCTCTTTTCTCACACCCTTCATACCGATACTTCAAATCATTCCTCGTATTCATCTCGCCCTCGACTGGGAGAGAGAGAGAGAGAAGAAAAAATAAAAGCATAACGACTGCCCATCCACTCTTCCTTCCACGTCACCTTCGACTCGCTCTCCCTCTCCTCCCACACACCATGTCTTTTACACCTCCTCTAGTATTTCCATCCATTTCTATGCCTCAAACGACGCTATCCTTTCCTTACTTTAAATGTTACTCGGAATCCAGCGTTGCGTTTTATATTTACCATTAGTGAGAATGAAAGCTCTTTGTATTTATGACAAGCGGAAAAATATTCCGATGATGACACAACATCGCACACATTTATATGTATGCATAAACAAACCTGAGCACGGATACCAGTGCATCCATAGGCGTTTGCATACATAAATTCAAGCCGATGCACTACAGAAGACTACATCCAATCACTCTCCCGTTTTTTGTAGATATTATGATACTTTACCAAAAATAGCCGCATATAGGACGTTTTTTAATAAATTTGAGCTCAAAAATGGGGTGCTTCAAATAGAATGGCACAAAACTCTTCCCGAAATTAACAGGCAGCTCAGTTGTACAAATAAACTCTCGAGTACTCGCGTCAGGGTCGAATCGACTCAGAACAACTTTAAATGCCCGTATCTTTTTATGCTGAAATGCAGCTAACTTCATTCACCTAGTAGCTAGAATTGTTTTAAACGTTTCACATCTTCACGGGTCCGGCATTGAAAATTTTATGATGAATAGGAGCCAAAAACTTGGATGGGAGGCGCTAGGTACAACAGAAACACTTAAGTAAAATTAAAATTATCAACTTGGAAATTACAAAATTAAGCGCAGACCAAGGGAATTGTTCGTTATGACCTACGGTTACACCTAACGTCGAATGGGATGCAATAAAAAATTTGATTCGATTTCCGTAAAAGAAAGAAATATAGTAACTTAATGCTTGGTTTCGTTTAGCAATAAAATGTGGTAGAAAAACTTTTTCCACAACCTTTTGTGCGGGTAAACTGCTTTGGGCAGCTTAAAAATCGTCTAAAATTGCGTTCACTTTTTGTTCGCGTAATATTTGTAATATACATATATTTAACTGGGATCGCATTAGCCTCATGCGTGTTTGAAGAAGGCCGCAGCAAAGATAAATACATTTTATGTTTACGGGTGAACAGTTATTTACTTACGAGAAGTAATAAATAATACACGCATTTTGTTGTCTTAATAACAAACAAGTAGCGTAATCCGCGAACCTGGGTAAAATTGGCGCATTTTTATATTTTTCACGCGGTTATACCGCCACATATTCGGTCACTAGAGCCACGTTTGTTTTACAACGGGAGATACTTGTACTACTTTTTTGGACGTGCTAAAAAGAAAAAATCATCTTGGAAACAAATTTCAAACGTGTATAAAATATAAATTAATTTCAAAGAGAAAATGTAACACGCGGACCGTATAAAGGCAAAGGTAGGACGGCAGGTTTAACATTCCTGGATTAATATATACGAAATCATAAAGTGACTGAGGTGTTCAAGACCAAGAATTAAAAAATCAAAAGATTAAAAAAATAATTTTCTCAGTCGTCTCTAACAGCCAAAACAAGGTAACGAAAAACCAGACACTTGAGAAACGTATTTTTTTTAATCTTTTGATTTCTAAGTGCTCGTTTTAGAATTTTTTAAACATAAGACGAGCTCGATAATTCTCCATCGAACTACTAAGATATAATAAAACTTAAAGGTAATTATAAATATTCGATGGACATACTGCGATAATAAAAAACATCCTTCGCTCAAAAAAGTGAATCTTCGAAACATATTTTGCCGTTCGTCTTCGACGCAAATTCAAGAACAAGCATAATTATTAATAAAATTGAAGAAATACTTATCTCAGGTATCTCCAATAGTCGTAACAACGTTATGGATTACCAACCTTGTTGTGGCTGCTGGAAATACCTGGGATAAGTACTTTTTTCATACTTAAGTACTTATTCTCGATTTTTTTCTGCCCGAAGACGCGCTCGATAATCCTCTTTCGCCAAATTATTCGACCCTTCTTCTGAGAAAGGTTTCATCCTTATTCCAACTGAAAATCGACGTTTTTCAATAGCCCCAGAGCGCACTCTCCCTTTCGGCTAAAAATAGAAACGCAATGGGGCGAAACTAAGAACATTTAGTTTTTCCGCCTGCGAAGGATTTCATAAAGCGTCGAAGGACTAACCGTCCACATCCTCCCCGATTCCGCTCTCTCCCTTTGAGTCCCAGACGGTAGAAAGCGCAGTTTGGTAGACGGCGCATTATCCGACCCCGAGCGTCGCTCGTTAATCAATCACTCCCGCTTTATGCGACCTGCCCCTTAATCGCCCGCAACCCGCGTCTCATCTGCATCTCGCTCCATTACGCAAGCCGTTTCCGGCGTATGGCAGAGGAAATAAGAGGGTGAGCTGAAGAGGGAGGAAGGGGGGGCAAGTGGAGGAGAAAATGGGGAGAAAAAGGGGGAGGTTAAGAGAATACGCAAGAAGAGACGGGGCGACGCCGTAAAGTACGAGGAGAACAAGGATAAATTTAAATGCAGCGCCGTCGGGTGTGATGGAATAAAGGGAAGGCAATACTCGCAGGGGCAATTGAAGTAGAATGAGTTACTGCACAGGAGAGAAGAGAGGAATCTAATCGAAAGCTTTTTTTCGATGTTATGCCACGTTTTCGACACATCGACTCTCTAAGACTCGCATGAGATAGAATTAAGGACGTTCTTTTCGACATTTGAGCGCGAAGTTAATGATCGCTCCACTGGTTAAGGGAAAAAACTTTATATTAATGTTCCCGTGAAATCCTAAAGATTTTATAGTATAAAGGGTGACCTTAATACCACGAGCTTCAAGAGACAAATGCTGATGGTTTTTAATACCTAAGTTGGTAATAACGAGGTTTGTCATAATGGGATCGTTATAATAATCAATAAATATCTACGATTTCGCAGGAGACTCAAGCAAACTTCGTGTAAAACAACATTTTGTGGAAACCGATCTTTTATTGACAATGCTTTAAATACAAAGGACAATTATGAAAGCCTTCTCAAGTAATAATGCATATGTTGAGCTCACTTTTCAATTACATAAGAGATGATGTTGATGAGATGATGCATAAATAAACAAGTGCATTTAGGTTGTTCTTAAAAACAAAAATTTCGAAAAACGTTCATTGCATAATTAAATCCAATTCGACTTCTATGTAACCATAAAACCTTTTCGTTAAACGCTTAAAAACTTAATCGATTTGAAATTAAGTACACGATTGTCAACTCAGTTAATCGATTTTCAATTAAGTATACAATTGTCAATTCAGGCATTACCGTCAAACGAGTACCTATCTATATATATAGGCGATGCATATTAACGACATCTGATAAACAACACCATCTTCAATGAACATTTTTAAAATTCACACAAAAATACTCGAAATATAACTGGATAACGTACTTTTCTCCAACTAGCATTGGCACATACCCGATCCATTCCGAAAACAAAAAAAGGTCAAAAAATCATTTTATTATGCTAACGCTAAGACTGGAATACAGTAGGTAATCTACACAACTTCAGTAGCCTTACACCGATAAAGTATCTCATTTTCAGATGCAAAAATAACCATCTTCAATGATTGTGAGAAAACGATTCCTTGAACGAAACAACGTAACTTTGCATAGAATGGCCAATAGTATTTTGCATTATCGCATTATCAGCATAGCAATACATTGATTTCTCAAATTGCACGGCTTAGCTTTACACTTTTTGATTAAGCACAGTTTTCTTTTTGGCGAAAACCCTCGGATCGAACGGCCATTAATTTTGCTTTAACATGGCCACCGAACATTGCAAAGCTATAAAGCTATTAAGAATATATTTTAACAAAATCGCTTCAGTATGAGTCCAAGACTCGCTCGAATGTAACCTCAGTACTCCTATGAGAAAGCCTTTGCACCACTTTGCACGATTTCGCTTTGCACGGTCTTTTCCAGGAACGCATACACCAGAGGTGATATTCGAGTTTTTGGGTCCCTGGGCAAGAGTCATTTAAAGACCCTTAGGCATTTCAGATTCAAATTTGACTTTGTCCTACTCATGAAGTTGCTATAAAAATGTGAATTATGAATTCATTTTACCATAAAACAGATGTGTAATTTGAGCCACATTCTTGTTAATATAGTCCATAACTGTTGCTAAGTTTCGGGGTACCCTAACTTGAGGGGCTCCGGGCATTTGTCCCATTTGCCCATCCCTAAGACGACCACTGCATACACCGCACAAAGCGAGGGATGAGTGAAATTTCTTCGATGCCATTTAAAACTTCAACTCGCTAATATGCGAGTACGATCACGACTTCCAAAACAAAAAGAATTGCGACACGTTTCGATCTAGCAAACAGTTGGCATCATGCAACAATAAGTCAGTGTAAAAACGAACATGTCGAAATATTCGCGCATTTCATCCGCATACCATAGCGAGCACATTTTAAGTTTGATCCTAAAACCCGTATGCGAGCGTCGAATTAACTTACCGTATATGCCGGCGTATAAACGACCATTGAAGCTAAAAATTCCGAAAACTTAAGGTCGACTTATATGCCGAATATAAAACTGTGACCTTTAAATAACAGATTAAAACCATTGATATTTACGAAAACATTTGATCATACGGCGTAGGTGATCTTCATTTTGAATCAACTGCTCGATTGTTTACATATTGTACATTTATTTTAGAAGATTTAAGATAATTATTTTTAATATTTAATAAAAACTAAAATATTAACTTTTGTTTTTAGCACTGACTCTCAAAAAGTTACATTTGGGTTTTAAAAACCATAAAATTCCTCGTTTTCTTCATTCAAAGTTTTTTAACGAAAAAGTGGGGGGTCGACTTATACGGCGAATATGTGTCTAGTCATGTATTTACGACCCGAAAAATCGAGGCCGATTTATACGCCGGGTCGACTTATACGCCGGCATATTCGTCAACTAATTAAGGCCGAATATAGCCGCAACAACGCAAATGGTACGGGAACACTTCTTCGGAAAGTAGAGAATGCGCCGAGTCTTATGCAAGAGATCCATTCCGGATACAAAAAGTTCTTTAATTTTTAAAGGGGGCAGCTACCAATAAATAATGTGCATGGACGAGAAACACTGCATTCGAAATCAAAATAACGTAGGATGTAATGTAATGATACGGCCAATACAGCGCAATACCCTTTTAAACTAATAGCTGTGATTAGGGCTATGCCCAGCCATTTTGCCGCCGGATGCGAGATACAACATGGCGTTCCTTCAATTTTTTATGACCCATTTGTCAAGGATAAAAAGTAGTGGTAAAATGAAACACGTGAATTTTTAATATAAACAAATGAAGATAATTGATGTAATGTATTTAAATAAAATACAATAATAAGCTGTCGTACGACCGTTGCCACACTAAATACAGGGGTGTTTAACAGAAGTCCACTGGCTTCTCTGATCTGGGTGTGCCGCCGAGGAATTCTGAATGCAATAATACTACTGCGCAGCCTGAAGTCAATTCAGCGCAGACACATGAAAAGCTGTTCTTTGCAACTTTTTTGATAAAAGGTTACCTAGGAATAAGCAATATCGAGAAAAATTACGAATCAGTGCGGAAAATGTTTCATATCATATCATTTTCATTATTTTCATATCATATCATTTTCATTATTTTGGCGCTCCTAAGAAAGGCGCCTGAGGCGGTCGCCCCTCACCCTTAGGCTAGGACTGATCAACGTAACCCCATTCTTCCAAGAGCAAAAAAACCGAGTGCGCGTCTCGTACGAATAATCGTGGTATTCACTACATACGTATACTAACTCCATGGCGCAAAATAATCGAGGGTAAAAAAATTGGCGCACCTTTCTGAAGCGCGGCAATTCCATTCACGAAAACAGACCAACTACGCATCCGAACAACGCTCGATTTCCATTATATCCATCCCGAGCGTTAACACGAAAAATTCTCAAGACCCATATGTGACGTGTGCGTTCACAATTCTGACATGGGGAAAGCGGATCTTCAAAAAAGGGACCATCTGCACCGCCTCATAATCAAGCATAAACAGAAAATATAATGGAGCGACAGCAGCTTTCGGGCCGGCAACATACAGCGAGGGGGGCAAGCGGAGTGGTTTCTCTGAATAAAATTGTGAAAGCATATTCTTTGTGCTACATTCAGGGGCCCCACAGGGTTCAAGAACTGTGGCCCTATCATAGTTTTTATTCTAATCTATGTCGATATTGCGAGATGACGTAATGATAAAAATCGATATTAAAATATTTAATACTGAATAACTCCGGGATAACTGATTTTTATCAAAATATTTGCCCTACTTAGTGTTAAACACAAATGAAAGTATTGGTGAAGCTTGTATGCAGATAGGCATATGCTGGGCATGAAGACATATGAAAAAGTCGGAGAAAAATTCTGCCTAGACCAGGAATCGAACAGGGATCTTCCACTTGTCCAGCCGATATTCTATCCGCCCGGCAAGTGGAAGACCCGGGTTCCATTTCTGGTAAACGCAGAATTTCTCTTCTGCTTTTTCAGAAGTCTACATATTTGTTTCACAAAATATTTAGGCACATTATAACTGCATGACGTTAGTTACATACACCTATTGTGTATCTAGGAATTATCTATTTGGCTCTAAGCAATTTGAATTTCATACCCCTTGGTTAAGCAAAAAAACTAGCACGTGTAAAAGAGATGATTGCCAAAACTGAACGTAAAATAATATGTTCGAAATTAGTTAAAATATTAGGTACATTTCTTTACCGTCACCCGCTTTATGAAAATAAATAGCAACTTATCATATTTTGGTCTTAAACAAAAAAACTTAAATCCTATGTAATTGCTAACCTCGCCAAATCATGATATGAAAGTTTTGAATTTCCAAGCGGTTAGCACCTCTAGCAAAAAATTTTAACCTGTAAAATTCTTACACGTGAGGAATAACAATATTCCAAGACATATGCATCACAAAATATTTTCGGATGAAAGAAAATAAACTAAAAAGTTTGACCAACATGGACAGAAAATTTTCGCGAGCCTACTTTTCAGGTAAAAATTCCGTAAAACTACCCCTTTCTTCGCTGCCGCAGTCTCGCATTTTCCAAAGATACTCTCCAGTATAGCAACGGCGACAACAAAAGTACGACCAATGGACTAGTAGGGGATGTAAAAGAAGTCACGACTCCATCCCATCGGTCATGAAATAATATTCCTCTCACAACACACACACACACACATCTTCATTACCATCCAGCACGTAAAACCTCGAGTATGCTGGAGGAAGAATATTTCCGACTTCACTACACCGAGAGAGGTCCCTGCAACGGTCACCACAAATAGTGAAGGACGCCTCCTCCCTTCCTCTCCACTTATCTTAAACCCCATAAAGAAAGACGGGCACGTCTCATACGAACGAGGCTGAAAAATCGCGCCAGAGCCTAACGCATCTTCATAAAAAATAATAAAGTCATTATGACCCAAGATGCAAAGCGAACGACGGCCTGAAGAAGAGACGAAACCGTAGGAGGAAGGGGGAGGGAAGGATATGGGATGGGCAAGGGTTAGATGACCTCCGAAAAAACTCACGCACACACACACAGAGACAAGTTCGCTATGGCGGCAGTCATGTACTCGAGTGACACGTAAACGCTGAAAACATCCTTTCCTTCATACAAATATCCCACGACTATTCGAGTGTGCTGAGACGTTTGAAATGTTATTAGACGTATGTTCAACTTAACCCTTTCAGGGCTGAATTATGAAATGCGCCACAAAACAATAATTATATTGAAAAAATAGGGGAGCAGACGATTACATAAAGAGACATTAAATAATTTACAATTTAATTTTATTATTTTCTAAAATGTATGTATGATGCCATCATTTAAATCTGTATGGATTGCATATACACCATTTATACGACATAAAAAAGTGCCTACTTAGCAACTCTACTTATTGATAAAATATAACAAAAATATCTTGGCCACTGCGCAATTTTAGTCGCCAATGACGACCGGGGGCCTGACTTTCTCAAGCCTTGGTTACCATAAAAGCTTTCCAAGTTGTGTGTGTGTGTGATCCCAACTACTCAAATCAAATACACATCGAACGCCCTGAGAGGGATAAAGTCAGAAAATAATCAACTTCTGATAGATACGTGAAAGGGGCAACGAAATGTTTTTGATGAGACGTGACGTGGGCAATCGAAGATAATGACTGGCAACCGGATAAACACGCATTACAACTGAACAACAAGAAAAAGTACTCCACAAATGGCACGTAGAGCTTTCAAATGCGTTCTTTATTGTATAGGAACCATCAAAGGTTGAAGAATTTTGATGACATATAACGAGATGAGGGAAAGTTTATTTAAGCCCTTATGCAAGGTGGAAGTTATAATCTACTGAAACGAACAAAAATAGTATTTGATAGTTGGTATTTCAATGAGGATCTCTCATACTACATTTAATCAAAATACGTAAGACAGTTCAAGAAAGACGCGATAGACAGACGACGCGTGCTCATAATGCGTGCCGCTACTATCGCTTCGCTGGTAAAGAACGCCTAAAAAGAGTTTTAATCATGTCCCGAAGGAGATGTATTCCTTCAGTTTCATATGGTTTCTCTGTGAAACCAAAATATAATGACTATTCTTTAGCCACAGCGTGGTATTTTCTTGAATAGCACACAAAAATTGTAAACACGACAAAAATAATTAAATAACTGTTATGCGCGCTTCTAAGTTTTATAATTATAATAAAAACGTTCCTTATCAAAATTTGTTTATCTTTTGTTAAAATTAACGTTACCTTGAAAGTCCCACTTCTTTAAAACAGAGTGTTTAAAAAAATGTTCGGACTTATTTTAAAGTGTCATATGGTCCCACTAGAGGGTAAAAGTACCAGACATTTACTTGAACCAACGATATAAGAGATTTTGAGATTATCATCATCAACTGGATGCTTATGTCATTTGCAAGAGACGCAACACTCTGGTTTATACATAGGCGTTTTTTTTTATTTTTTGAAATTGTGAATGAATTCACTGAATATAACCTGAAAATCTATTGACAAATTATTTAATTACCCATAGTTATCTAAATTCCACCTATTAATAAATACTGTTGCACAGCGACGAGTACAAAATACTGAACTTTTTCATATCCCTTGATATACAACAAAATTAAAGATACACAATGGCACTAATTTCCAATGAAACGGTTAAGGCAACCGTTAATTTAATAATTTATAAAATTAATCTTGAATCGTTCAATTGATCAAATCCAGTAAGTGGATATGCTAAATAAAATTTATAAATGCGACCGAAAACGGGCAAACTTCGAGCTCCCGATTCGGCTGAAACGTCGAATTGATGAGGAGAGAAACGATAGATCCAAACAAATTGTGGCGGAGGGTATCCGTATCAAAACTGAACCAAATCTGCTATAATAATGATCGTTCGCGGCATTCTTTCGGCGCTAATCACAATCTCGAGTCTTTCTCTCGATTACGTTCAAATACTATGGCGAATAAATTTTAAAATCGTTCGAAACAACGTGAGGAGCACGAAGGCTCCTTAAAAATGCGGACGCGTCGCGGCCCCAAAGCTACTACATCTTCAGAAATGGAAGGAAGGAGACTGGAGAGATGAAAATGGAGAGGAAGAAGTGGCGAGGATGGGCTCCTATAATACATGGTGAGCGGACAAAAAAAAGGGCGGGACAGAGGATGGATATCGGAAAATGCGCCGCGGAGAGAATCAAAAGGGAAAGGAGAGGAGGATATGTTCTTTAAAAGGGTAATTTGACTAGCGGAACTATTAGCGTCTTTTGTAGCGATCCTGTGTTGCGACGGGTTGGGAGGGGGTGGGGCGTATAAAGGCGAGGCCAAAAAAGGGTAGGTAGCACGCCATCTGCCGCTACCGTAAAAAAAGGGTTGGTTCAATGTTCGAGAGAGGGAAAAAGGGAGGGATGGTCAAAATGGAAGGAGAGGGGGGCGGACGGCGAGGGAGTGAGGAGTGAAGTGTCCGATGGCGAAGCAGGGAGGAGAAGATAGCAATAAGTCGAGGAGATACGGGAATGAGGACGAAGAGGATGGAAAACAAGTGAAGATATAAAAATGAATTTTTATAACCAACTTTTATATAGTTAATACTTAAATATGAATAAACTCTTATAATATAATTATGATAACCTTTCGGCTTGCATGGGCGTAAAAAGTTGCAAAAGTGTCTACCAGCTGTTGAATGATATGGGATCTCTATATTTAACCTTTAATCTTTTTACAGTTGAGAGAATGGCGTTCAGAAGTAGATATCTCAGTATTACGATCAGTAAAATATGGTCAAAATAGCGAAACTATCAAAATTATGTCATACATAACATATGCGATTGTCTAAAATTACGCTAGACCGTGAGTTTGGCAGTAGCTGCATGTGCACCAGATGTGAGAAAATACCTCAAATATGCGACGAGATCGCAAAACAACGAACTGGAACAACTGAACGAGACCGTCAACGATGAAGAATCCCGGATTTTAAGAATATTTTTTGTCGCAGACCTTATTTTCGGAAAATACATATAACTAGCGTAATTGCCCGTCAAATGTGACGGGTATGCCTGGATTAAGTATTAAATTTAATGAACATCCCATTCTTCCTCCTATTCTTTCTCCCACCATCCCTCTCTCCTTCTATAGAAAAATAGACTTCCTAGTCTCAATCTCGTCCTAATAAAGACTATTATCTATCTATCTCTTCCTTTTCCCTATCTCCCTCCTCTCTCTCTCTCTCTCTCTACACTCTCACTCCCTCTCTCCATTCTCTCACTCTCTCTCACCCCCGTCTCCTTTCTTTCTTCCTCTCTCTCCTTCTCTCTCACGTATTCAAACATTAAAGCACGCTTTCCTTACACAATTATAATAAATAAATAATAACCCCCCCCTATCGCCGTCCCTCTCTCCTTCCCTCTGTTTAAGTAATTTCGCGAAAAATCCTAAGATAATTTAAGGCAATCCATGCACTTGTATATATTACACGTGTGCGGGTTGAGACAACAATTGATTCTCGAAGTTTAACAATGGAGTGGTCGGCAAGGCAACATCCCGTTTTAAAGCCGATATTTCCCAAAATATGTGATTTAAATGTTTTATATGAGATATTTCGAACGGTAGGTGTGAAAAAATTAATAGAATAAGATACTGCATTATTTTCTTAAAACAGTTCAAATTCTAAGATCGTACATCAATTCCTTCTAATTTGAATTTCCAAAAGAATAAAAGCTTGCACTTTAAAATTAGCTTTTTACATGTTATCTTACGGGAAATGGAAATCGTCCCTCTGGAGTCTAACCCGGGTCTTTTTTCGTATTGTTTTTGTCATTTAATTTTTATATTTGAATCAAACATTCCTGCGAAATTCCTTCTTCCACCTAATCGGGAAGTTTGTTAAAACGCGTTAAAAAGTGCCATTGGTGACTTCAGCGTTAGACACAGGGTAAGGCTTTTCTAATCTAATACATATATTAAAGAGAATTCTGTCCTTTCTGTGTGTTTGCACGTTTGCACAGTTGCAGCACATTTTTCATTTGCATTTTAAAATCACTTAGAATTGCGATATGAATACGGGACTTGCACAAAACGACGCCTAAAAGAACGGTATTCATTTTCCAGCAATCGATTTTCGAATACGCGTTCCACAAATTCGTTATTAACAAGAAAATTTGGCTAAATTTCAGACGACAAATATTTGCAGTCAATGGCGACGGCATTGTTGTTGATCTAGCAAAATTACGTCTATATCTAAAAGCAATGACATGAATTTTGATATTGTATTGGAAATCAATTATGAGAACTCTTCTCATATATTTTAAGTGTATTTTAATCGAAAGGGAAGTAATGATGGCTTAATTTGAGCGATAGGTTTGTTTACTGCAGAGCCATTTCTAGGGCGTGGAAGAAATACGTACGAACATACGACCGCTAATATTTTAATTAGCTTTTTGTTTTGTTTACCTTGACCTTGACACATTTTTTGTAATCACTATAAATGCATCGGCAATGCGTCAAATATATTGCTTAATTATCGAAAGAAATTAATCATAATCATTGTCAATATAGTAATTTTTAAACTGCCCAATATACTTTACAAACGAAAAGATATTTTCAATGTATGCGTGAAGTATCTTCCTATTTGAAATGTTGAGTTGTCCATCATTACAATGCATTGGAGTCGTTTCTGACTTAAAAGTTTTCACGCTACGTGCTTATTTGTTTTAAATTTACATGAAACTTTTCACAAATTTTCAATCAGTTTTTGTCCTTCATGATTTTGTTTCTTTGCAACCTCTTTATTAAATGTCGAAAAATCGGAAAAAATCTAATATAAACTTAAAATATGAGGGAGGAGAATGGAAGAGAGGAAAGGAGGAAGAATGGAAAGTGACTTAAATTTAATATTTAATCCGCGCATACCCGTCATATTGACGGGCTTTTGTACTAGTATAAATGGAGATTATAACGGGTTAATTGCCCATATATATATATATATATATATATATATATATATAACAATCTTTTTCATACCTCTGAAAGACAAATCCCTTTTAGAGTATATTTTCTCCATCCAATTTCCGCGAAACTGGTCGGCTCGCCGTTTACAATTCAATTTTCCTAGCAGTGCCGTAGCGGGGAAACTAGGCGCCCAAATAAGTATGTACTTTTCTTTAAGAAATAATTAACAATTGCCTTCACTTTATATTGTTTAAGCGAGTAAATTACAGTAGTGATAGTAGATACAGTCGTACCGTGGGGGTTACGTTCCTGATTTAACCCGCGGTTGCCAAAACCGCGATTGGAAAATTGGGGGTTATGGAGATTGATCCCTGAGAGACATACCTAAAGTCCTGTAATGCACACTTCAAGTCTAAAAATTAGTATGCTACATTTAACAAGATGGTCCAAACGGAACTTATGATGCCTACTTTCACATAATTATTTTAAATTAAAAAATAGAATCTCCATTCCTTTCCTCAGAGAATAGTACAAATCCCGCTCCGATATTACAATTTTAAGATATTTTAATGTGCAAGAGAAAATTACCCTGCACGATGGATTTCAGGTTTTCTATGTAAATCAATTGGAAAGGAGATCATTCCTGGAATCGAAACCGAGACTTTCAATCTTCGCAACAAAAACTATCCTCGGGAGCTCGGTCCCAGTAGCAAGAGATTTCCACCAAGGGTCATGAAAATCGGTCTATTGGTTCCAAAGTTGAAAGGGAGGGCAGACGGACAGACAGACGCAACGAAGAAACTATAAGCCTATTTCCACTCTGGAAAGTAGGATAAAAACAAAACATGTTGATTATATAAAATGCAAAATAAAATACGTTCAAAAAACAAAAATGTACTGTGCATTGTTAATATAATGGCATAGCAGCCCCTGCTGACCTTACGCTTCAAATTCCTCAAATAAAATTCCTCGAACCACCACCTCTAGCTAAAAATTCTCTTTCCTAAATCTCTCCTTCTGGTGAAGAGTAATTAGTGGGTAGCGTCTTCAATTACATAAATTTTAATATTAGTAAAATTAGCCAACTAGACACGGCGGCGCAGAGAACCGCGGATATTCAAGACTGGATACCGCGGCTAGTAAAACTACGAACAACTTTTCAACTGCGGACACTCATAACCGCGGTTGGCGAGGGACAACTGTATTTTCAAGATATACAGCACCTATTTACAATATTGCAGCACTGGACTTGCTTCGAAACGTTCGTTTATCCGATCAACCGAGCCAACATTTGGGCCCAGTTAGTTCGGACAAATAGGTTAGAACTCTTACCGCACATGCTGTCTCCGAACAAACTCGCTCCACATTCGGTCGGGCTCTTCCGTTTTTTTCTTCTTCAAAAATTCGAAAAACGACGCGCCATTGCCCGGTGCCGCTAAGAACTCGAAGTAACGTTAAATCATATGGAAGTCGAAGCTTTGTACCTTCACGAATCGAGTTCGTCACGCAACCCTTTGAAACCACCTGTCCCTCTCCCTTCTACTTTCTCTTTCCCACCCTCTTCCCATTTCTCTCTCCTCTTCGTGCCTCTCTTTTCATAGTCTTCCCGTAGGTTCTAGTTCCTGCGCGACATAATGTAACTCGCTGGCTTATGCACTATCCGTGCTTTGCTTTCCATTCCTCTCGCCTTCCTTTCCCACCCATCATCTCCTTTTACTCCTCCCTTTTATCTCCCATCCTCTTCCCTTATCCACCGGCCATCTCTCCCCTATCTCTATATCTTCCCCTATTTGAAAACATAATAGAGCGTACACGTCCCCCCTCTTACTCCAGGCCTTTTTTTCCTCCTACTCTTACCACTCCCTCCTTCACCCATACTCGCTGTACTTTTCTTCTCAAGTGACGTAGCCTTGAAATGGGTGAAAATTTTAAATTGGTAAATTACGTATCTCCAATAGCCATAAGATTGGAGAGAAACCAGATACATTTCGGCGAAAAAGCAACCGTCTTCAGTGGTGATTTGCAGATTTTTTTGGAATTTACTATCGCTGACTCAGCACCGATTACCGCTACTTTGTATTCGAAATACGCATGTTTTCACTAACCGTTTCATGGCTACTGGGGCTATATATTTGTCAGTTACATTCCAGCCATTATGCGAGTTTGATAATATTTTTTGAGTAAACGCCTTTAAATCCTAAAGCATGGATGGGAAAATTTATTACGATGCGAGCCGCATCAGTAGTTGCAAATGCTTCGGCGGGCCGCATTGGGGTTCACATCGGAAGTTACATGAGAGAATGAGAAAGATCCTATTAGTATTAATTATATTTAGCGCCATAACTTCACTAGAAAAGGTTTTCCGGCAATAGCTTTTAACCAAACAAGAATGGAAAGGTGCACTCCATGTCGGAGTGCAGTTTCCAAATGCGTTCTTTGAGATTTCACAATATTCTCAATATTTTTCGCTCAGATGAGAATTTAACGAGAAGCAAGCGAGGTACGTTGTAAAATACATGTAGGTCTTCATGTAAAGTAGTCGTAATTATTGTCCGATTTTAACCAAAATTAGAATCGGTCGGCCTATTTTAGTAAAACCTTAATGCCGAATATTATCACGATACGTCAAACGGTTCCCGAGGTAAAACAAAGGAGCATTGTCAACTACTTGCAGATCTTCATGCAAAGTGGTCGTCATCGTTGTCCGATTTTAATCAAAATTGAAATCGGTCGACCGATTTTAGCAAAACTCCCTAATACCAAATTTCATCAAAATACATACGTCCAGCGGTTTCCGAGTTTTAACATTCGGACGGACGGACGGAAACGACCTCCCCTATATGCTACATTCACGGTTTGCTTTCATAACAGAATCGCGGGCCGTACAAAATGCTCTCGTGGGCCGTAGTTTCTCCACCCCTGCCATAAAGTATACCTTTTCCATCAAATAGAGATAAAAAATTGGCGAAGAGAAGCTATTGCTCAGATTCATAGAGAATGTGCGCATGTGTACTTCCATCTACCTTGCCCGTAATTTAATATACGATTAGTGAAGGAGGCGATGAGCATAAGGGTTCGCTGAAATTACACTAATATAGAAAAAATCGGAATTTCCGAGAGCAAAGAAAATAATTAAATCTTACATGAGGTGACAACGTATATAATTATATAATAAAGAGAGTTCCTCAATAATGCGTAGCTCCTAAAAGACGTAGAAAAAAGAGAGAGGTTTTTATAAATGGCTGACAAAGTAGACATGATATGTATAGAGAATCTTAGAGTGTATAGCTGGAATTACTTATACTTAAAATAACCCACATTATCCGGCACTAATGCCTTGCCAAATAAGCAAATTTCTATTTAATCCGGTTTGCGTATCGAAACATTCGTTCCGGTCGCAAACAACATGCGACTCGATAAACGCTCTGCATTCACGGCCAGAAGTTTCTTTTAAAGATGCGTTCGTACATTCTTAAAGGTAAACCACAAAACTAAGCTGACGCTTTTTCCGCGTTTAATTTACCTACATTCCTTAAGCATACGGTATTCCCTGCGATAGCCAGCGTGAAGAAAAGTCATCAAACTGAGCGATAATTGTCTATACAAGAGAGACGTTAAAATTTTTTACATAAACCATTGATTTTCCTAAAGATAACTTCGAAGGAAGAATTTTCGCAGAGATTTTCTGAAAGCAACCCCGTTTCCGTTACACAGAACGGGGTGATGTTTGAAACATTCCCATTGGCCTATTGCTAAATCTATAGGTAGCTGATCCTTGGAAAATAACAAACAAGAGAAGAAAGATGCACGCATCATGCAAGGCAAAGGTGATCTGTATGAAGTATACAATCATGGCAAAAAAAGAAAAATATTAATAATGGTTTACTTAGCATTATGTCTAAACACTGCAAAATGATGCATCAGAAATGGCGCTAAGGAAATGCCGAAATTTTGATTTATCGATTTATTTTCTAATCAGTTGTAATTAATAAAACAATCGAAAATTATTTAAACCAAACCTCACTTGAGTAAAGTAACTGTAACGTAATCTTTACGTTCACGTTCTTTTCTTCGTCGTATATCGCCCATTTCTTTCCATTTACAAAACGCTTTATGCGCACGAAAGGAAAGCAAATGTATTTACGCCCACTCCTTCATCATAAATAATTTTCTTTCCTTCCGCTTACTAAATACTGCAAGCACACGAAAGGAAAATAAACGAATCGCGTAATTATAGCAGATCTTGTTTGCTTCGGTTTCTACGAAGAATGTTTTCGTTGACAGCAATTGCAAACCATGCAAGATATTTTTCAAGTTTAAAGTGAATCGGAATATTCTTGTTCGATTTTTTTATAACGGCTATTCTTACAATAAATAGGTATTTGGCAAGAAATATTCGATTCAACTAGTTCTACAAATTTTATTTTGGAAACATTTTTTGGTACGGCTAATATTTTACGAGATGTGACGGGAAGTCCATTTTCTGTGTCAAGTGGTACTCCTGATAAGGTTAAGTGATTTATTCATATCATTTTTTGTTTTCTTTGCTCAAAAGTATTTTATACCAAATTTCATGAAAATAGTTTTGGAGATGAAGAGACAGACATGATCTGAGCGCAAGGCGTTCATTTTTTACTTTTAGTAAAGAACGCCTAAAAACATAACTAGATATTATTTGAGGCAGTTAAGTCTATACCAAAGCGCCGATCGTCGCCTGATATGTTTACACTATATTGCCGTGTTCAATCGAGAAAATTTAGCACGCACATACGTGATAACGGGAATTAGATTAGGAAACCACATTAACGACAAAACAATCAAGTGAATAAAAAACCGCATTAAGCAGCAAGCGAGTAAGCGTTGATGAGACTAGGATACCATTTCCCGCCAATTTTAAAAGTGACTAAGCTTCTGCCGCGAGTTTTTCGGCAGAGAAATCAATTGAAACCGAGGACCCGCTCTTATATAAAAACGCTAATCCGCTTAAATTATACGTTAATTTCCAAAGCGTGACAGCCAAAAATAAGAATACCGTCCTAGATTATTTTATAAAACAAGGAAATGAACAGACGCATCAAAAAAGGAGCGAAGAAAAGAAAGGGCAAAGCCCTAGAAAGAATCTAGAAAAATGAGATGAAAGGAGTTTTTTTTTGGCGACAAAGATTGCTGTCAGCTGTGGCTCTTCTAACCGGCACGGAAAAGAAAGAGGGAGGAAACGAGAACGCTCTCGTTTAGAGAAAGAGAAAAAAACGGTGACAAGGTATCGCCTGGCAAGGATTTGCATACCGACACAGAAAAGAGGGAAGTGGAGGAAGCAGGGACAGAGGGGGGAGGGAGGGGGGAGGGAGGGGGAGAGGAGGGGGAGAGAGGGAGGGGGATAGAGGGAGGGGGATAGAGGGAAGGGGAGAGAGGGAGGGGGGAGGGGGAGAGAGGGAGGGGGGGAGGGGGAGAGAGGGAGGGGGAGGGGGAGAGAGGGAGGGGGGAGAGGGAGGAGGGAGAGGGAGAGAGGGAGGGGGAGAGAGAGATAGAGAAAAGGGGGATGCGACCTATCGCCCGGTACTTGGGGAGTGGAGTCTGCCCGATATACCGGCCGTATAATCTGACTACCCCTTGTGGCCCTCGTTTAATGGCCTCTCACCGTATCTTCCGCCTTCACTCCCTTCCTCCTCGCGTCCCTCGGCCGAGCGAGCCATCACCGCCTCTAGTCAACAGCCCGTGTCTCGCTCCACTTCCTCTCTCCCCCATACCCATACTCCTGGCAGTCCAAATTTCCGGCTACAAAACACGACCTGCGGCGGGAACCCCTTTTGCTCTTCGTCCCTCGCTCGCCGTCTGAATGACGTAAGCTGCAAAAAAAAACTTCCTTCGAGCCGCCTCCCCTTCTCTTGAGTCGTTCGCCCGACGTGGGATTTTACGAGACGATATATCACCACCCCCTTACGATGCATGCACCCCGATAAATCGAACTCGAAAGGGAAGGTAATCCTCACAGCAGAAAATTCCGAGCGGTATAAATTAAACCTTCAAATGAAAGAATTTTTCGAAAAAATTATATCGGGAAAGTAAATTGACCAGAAGCAGAAGAAAATTCGCGTTATGGACTTACGAGTTATAGTAGTACCGCGTAGATAACGACCTTCTTGGCGACTAGTGGGTGGAGCTAAGGCTTCTTACCCCTCCTCCACACCTTCCCCTTCCCGTTTCACGTTGTCCGTGTTCCCTATGCTGCTAATTCTCGGTGTTGCCAATTCGTGCAAAATCCAGATTTTTGTGGTTTTTGGCATAATTTCTCACTTAAACACTTAACGAAAGATGGAAAATTAATTAAATAATCCTTTGGGAAAGTAATGACGGAATCGTTTCCTTTTATATCGGACTTGTGTGCAGAGCACATTAACGTAACATTTTATAACTAACCACTTTACTCAGAATTATCAGAAATACAAAGTATTAAACTCTATAGAGTAGCTTTGGAAATAGAAGTTGGACATGAAATAAATGAAACCAGTTCAATAGAGATTGATCACAACATTTAATAATTAACAGAACAGTATTTAAAAAAGATCTTTTAATCAGTCTCGTCCGATGACGTCAACATGTCCATGTCACTCTCGCTTCCAGAATCTCCCTCACTTCCACTGAGTTCAATAATTACTTTGTCTATTTCCTCATCCATTATGGCATCCCGTCTCCAGTACTCTTCTTCTGTCTTCTTAACGTGTTCACACACTTTAATCCACTTCTCTGTGGTAAATTCTTCACAACATTTTAGAAAGAAGATTTCTTTCTTCTTCTCCAGCGTGCAAGCCCCCAAGTCGTGAGATAACTAAATAAACAGCGCACAAAGTTACACAAATTGGCAACATTTTACAATAAAGTTACAGTCTATATAATTTTATTGCCTGTCTTTTAAGGTCACCCCACACCATCTCAATCGGATTAATATCGGGATGGCAAGGAGGCAAACGAATTACTTCGTGTCCAGCCTCCCGCAAAATTTTGTCCACGACATAATTTATTTCCACATTGGATGATTTAACCAGCAGCAACAGTTCCGCCTTGCTCATTTCGGGAGAAAAACTAATCCCATTAGTTTCCAGCCATTTCTGCACTACATCCTTTAATGAAGCTGAATTCGGGCGCTTGTTCTCTTGCACACAATAGTATGCAGCATTATCCATGACCACAACACTCTGTGGCGGAAGGTTTGGAATTATTTTCTCCTCCAACCACTTCAAAAAATTCTTTGAGTTCATATCATCGTGGTAATCTCCGGTCTTTTGCTGAGACTTGAAGATAAGCAGACCGTTAGGAACAAATCCCGCCTCACCTCCTGCATGTGCAATGATCAGCCGTCGTCCCTTCCCGAGGGGTCCAAGAACACCTATTTCTGAGTACGACTGCCAACACTTAGCACTCACATGGCTCTCGTGCAAGTAAGTCTCGTCCAAATAAACGATATTTTTTTTATTTCCTCTGCATCTCCTTATTTGTCTTAGGTACCTTTCTCTCCATGCCACGATCTCTGGACGTTCAATCAAAACCTTTCGTTTTGATTGACAGGTTTTCCAGTTGAAACCCAGTTGATGAATTACCTTTAGTAAATATGTTCGCTTGCAACTAAGTATACCATCTTCTTCCAGCGATGCGAGTAAATTTTTCACCGTCGGTAGCATTTTACGCACCGCATAGAATTCGTGGATTATTCTTCGCACGCAACATTTTCCAAAATCATCAAGATCGATTCTCTTCTTGCGTTCAGATTTTTTGCCCTTAAGGGTGGCGAAAGATAACTACCCTTTTTCTGGCGACATTTTCCCCTCTCTTACAATTTTCTTCACAGTAGTCACACCAACTCCTGTAGCCTCGGCTGTCGATAACGCCACATTCATATCCAAATTGTTCTCTATTTTCAAATCTTTTAAATAACAGTTTACTTTATAAACCATTTCACGAGCTTGGCTCCTGAGAGGCCTGCCTCGGACTGATGACGATTTTGATGTACTGGCCATTCCACACAAGCAATCCCACCAAGCAAAAATCAAAATCGAAGTCCAAAAAGAATGTCCAAGAGATAAGCAAAAGTCAAACACGTAAAAAAACGAGAGAGCACAGGAAAATATAACAAGTAGCAAGAGCTGGCAACCGCGAGGAAGTGAAGCGTTCACGAGGGAGAGAGTAAGCGGGAGTGGGGGGTGCGCGGAAATTTCCGCGCAGGTCATTATCTACGCGGTACTACTATAACGGGGTTCGCTGACAGTTTCGTACCCCGATAAATCGAACTTGAAATGAAAGGAAATTTTCTTAACTAAAATTCTAAGTGGTAGAAATGAAGACTTCGAGTGCTAGAATATCGGGTTCGAGAAAAAATTAATTGGAAATGTATTCGGGAGTCAACGGGGTTCAAAGACAACGGGATCGTCGAGTGTGTCCTTAGAATTTACAAAATCCCGCTATTTAAGCCATTCTCATTCGGATCATAACGTTTTCTCATTTCGGGATGAAAAATGTCGGAAAAATTGAAAACGAAACTTATAAAAATTTCGCCGTCTTTCCTTTGATTACCAAAAACATTTTTTCCCGACTACTCGGACGAGAATCGGCCACTTCTTCTGTCATATCTACAACAATATAGTAATGCATTAATCCTACAAGCAATTGGGATTTTGTTAAATTCCACCATAAAAGTTCGCCCCATTGGTTTTAAATAAAAAAGAAACGAAGGGAAAAAACAAACTTTTCAGTCCCATGCTAATCGTGGTAAAAATGCCCCTTTGACCAGAAAGTTTTTAAGTGCCGAACTGGTATCGATTCTAAAATAAACTATTCGAAATAAAATTTGGTCTCGCAGCCATGATGGCACCCTCTCGATATCTCTCGAGGCATTCAACGCCACTTTCCTTTTAGGATGAAGACATAACGCAACGAGATTATATCCGCACCTATACTTGCATACCTTTTCAGAAAAATTCCCGCTCAAAACTGGAAGAAAAGTACACACACATTTACCAAGGTAAGACAGACGCTAGCGCCAAACATACGACTATCGCGTAGCGTATTTTGCGCCGCAAATACTGCCTCCTATCCCATCCACCAAATGATATCCTCGCGACGGCGTGCAATCTTCATTTCCCAGCTATGTTTGAGCAGAGAGAGACGGCGAAAGGAGAAATGGGAAGAGGGAAAGGTGCATCCTTTATCATCTGGGCGCAAACACGCACTTCGCCGCACACACAAACACCCTCCACCACCCCCATCTTCAACAGTGCATTGTCCCTCTATACTACTCCCTTCCCCCTCCACTATCTCTTCCTTCGCATAACCCCGCGTCTCGACCATCCCATAGCGTTATCTGCATGTATGCAATCTTAATCCCCTCAAGCTCAAGACTACGCCGTGCATTTCCACTCACTCCTCTCTCTCTCTCTCTCTGTCCCCGAAGATGCAGCCGGAATTTCATTCGAGCTTTTGGTGCCGGTGACCTCGGCTCCGGAGGTCCTCGCGGAAATTTTGATGGATCTAGTGAGAGAGAAAAGACGCACAGACGGAGAGATGGAGTACCTACCAGAAGAAGTTTCGACGGAGAGAAACGTGGCGGAATTTATTTCTTTTTGCCGCGCGAAGAACCTGATCGAATTTCCTGAGCGGAAAAAAATCACGCGCGTAGAGGAATGCACGCGTTGAGAAGACCACGTGTCGTTTCGATTGTTCGGTTCGAGGGATATGGGGGCGAGGAGGAGTGGGAGAAGTAAACTGACTCGTCTCCAGGGACGGTATTTTGGAGAGGGTTTAAGCCATAAACTATTACGAGCGAGGAGGAGATTTGTCCAAATGTGGCGATTTGGGTGCAACGCGCGTCGGGATGCTAGACTCCTCAAGTTCTTCGCAAGAAAATAACCGGAGTCGCGACTTTAAACCGTTTTATAAGCCCGATAAAAGTTTCGTTTCGAAATATTCTATTTTAAAAATTGGAGGGCGTGCCAAAATCACTGGCACTGTACGAGTCTTATGAAAAATATCATTTTGTCTCTAGCCTTAATGCACATTTGAAAATTTTATCTTAGTGGTATCTGGATAAAAGAAGGAATTCAAATTGAGCGTGTGGGCTGCTATTTTGCCAGGAGGTATCGCTGTATTTCTTTTGCGTCGCTATTACTCCAGAGAGCTATGAAGAAAAGCTAGGTAGAAAATAAATCTTTATGCATCATGGAGATACAGCTCAATTTGGTCACCAACTGCACAACATCTAATACGAATAGCTTCCTGGTTGGAGGATTGGGTGACAGAGACTGAATGAATGCCCAGTCTAACATCCAGATTACATGTGCGATAAATTTTTGTTAAGACAATCAATCATAGACGGCAGAGCACAAAATTACAGTGCATCACACTAAATACAACAGTGTTGTATAATGCAACATGTAAGTTGACCTTTAAAGCTTTAGGAAATCTCACAAAAAAATTAGTACCGACATATGCAATACCTTAAATGATTTTTACATTGAAAGCAGTTGTATAAGAAAACAATTGAGAAAATATGAAACTGAATTTGCAGCTGCAAATTTTTTAAATTTGTTTCTGATAAATGTAGTTTTCAAGTAAAATAAACCAGAGCCCATATTAAAAAAAGGTAGAACTATGGGTTTCCAAAATTCATTCATTCCTTGATTCAGGATACGGTTATAAAAGAAGCTAAACTCAACCCACTTTCCCTGCAAGCAATTATTTTCTTTGAAGAATAATGACGGGCGCTCTCTTCAATGTGTAAGTAATTCAGTAGCCCCCAACCTTTTCGAGTGACTGGGCTACAGCAAATTAACAAATGAGCAGCGGGGACCAAACATTTTAAATGAGAAGAATATTAAAGTTAAACGCATTAATTATGAATTAATTATGACTTTACCCTCACTTTATTATTATGGGCTAAGAAAACTGAGGTTCAATATAACAAAATGAAATATTAATAAACTTAAAAATATCAAGCTAATGAAAATAAATAAAGGTAATCAACATGAAAGTGAATATGACAAATTCCACGAATCTTGACCTACAATTTCTTAAGAGAGCATAATAGTTGGAGTGAATCACTGCTACAGAATCGTTCTAAAGGTATTCATTCAAGTAATCACTCAGTAATGTAATTTTGCCAAAAGGGTTGAAGGCTGTACAAAAATCACCCTAGGGGGAAATGCAGCCCTTGAAATAATCACACACCACAGCTGAAGCTGCTTATCCCAGTTAAGGAAGAGTAAGGATCTCTCAACATGGAACCCTGTAGAAATAAAATCTTGTAGAAGCAACGCCAGCTGAGAATAAATTTACATCTTGCCATTCTTAGATTTTCCAGTTTAAAATCCAGGCAAAACAATGGAACTCTCTCATAAGTGGCTACCTTGTAGAGACTCCTCAGAAATGCTGACAAATAAGAGCTTGCAAAACAAAACAAATCCCATGAAATGACGTGGAACTTATTGTTACCGTTAATAAAACATGTAGTATAATTAATGAAGAGGGATAAAATTAGCAAACTTTTTTATTTTTCACGCAGTTGAACCATCACATATTCAGCCAAGAGAGACTCTCATTTGTTTTATAACAGGGAGTACCACGTGAAGGTGAAGTTAGTGTTTAAATGAGAGAGGTTTAATTTGTGAGATAGCGTTGTATTGTGCATCATCGTTCTACATAAACTACCTTTTTTGGATAGATATTTCGAAAATGAGATTTAAGTTTAGAACACAATCAATTTTGCATTAAAATTCTAAATGTTTACCTATCCATTTGGCTGGTCATGGGATCAGGTATGACCAGAATTTAATAATTTTAACACAAGATATATTGTTTTTAGATGAATGACGTTTAAGCACAGTTTTATTTTGCCATGCCTTTATGATTTCAGAATATAAAAAGTTAATTAAACTTGTTAACTTATGATTTTCTCTGAAATCAAATGTATTTGGCTTCAATGTGCTGAACCCATTTTCACCAATAAATGGAAAGTTAGTATCAACTAA
Organism: Tanypteryx hageni; assembly: GCA_028673005.1. NCBI lineage: Eukaryota > Metazoa > Arthropoda > Insecta > Odonata > Petaluridae > Tanypteryx > Tanypteryx hageni. Next base: position 53,439,967 of record CM054115.1, on the reverse strand, counting down.
ACAAAGAATTTGTATGTGAGATTTTACCATTGCATGGTTAAGTGCCTGTTAAAATTTAGATCTCTCTACCATAAATATTTTGAAGAATTTGTTTATATGTTTGTGCATTTATAATGCAACAACAACAGAACGTAGAACCAAGAAAAAGGTGCCATAAAAAGGTAAGCAAAATGGGAGGGTTTTTAAAGCGACTTGAACTACATTTATTTTTTAAATGTTTTTTTCCTTTAATTTTTCCCCATTTAAATAACACAGGAATGAGCGTATTGTTGGATTAACAATCTATGTGACAACTGTTATAAACAATACCTAATATTAACTAAAAGAAATAATTTAAACTACAGTATGGAAGAAAGAAACACTCAAGTTATTTAAAGAAGGACAATCACCAAAAAAAAACTATACATCTGGCTAATTGTTTCAAAAGATAAGTGGAAGACAGTTTTAATGTGAAGTGCTTTCGTTCTCTAAAATCTTTTTATGTATTCTGCATATCCACTATCCTTAATAGACAGCGAATTGTTTTTCATTAACATTGAAAATGAATAAAATGAAAGATATCTCCGAGGGTGCAATCAGAAAACTTCTATAAAAAGTCTTTAATTTAGACCAAAATTTATAATTGTTAACTCTTCCTCCCCTGAACATCTATATGTACATTTTGCTTTCCTTTTAACTGAACATTTGTATTGATCAATTAAGCCAATTGAACTTATTACATTAAAACAACATTTTTAATGTCGTACTAACATACATTTTATCGCCTAATTGGATGTCAAAGTCTGGGAACTCATTTTGTTTTGTAGGTTTGACTTTAAAATATTCACCTGACAAATTAAAACTCACAAAATCAACCTTTGCATGGGATAACGTATGGTTAAGCTAAATTTGGTTATACAGAGAGTTGCGTTCCTGGAAATCGTCGCGTAAAGCAAAATCGAAAATATTTTTCCCATTGAAAATAATGTAATAGGCATTGTTTACGTTACTGAGCAGATATCTTCCACTTATAAGCGTCTTTAAATTTGATTTAATGAGCGTTTTGACCCCCCAAAGCGTTTTCGACGTGATATGGCGTCCTGTGCAGCGTCCACTTTTACAATTCCTAAATTTTTTTATTAGTCAAGTTTCTGCCATGTATCACAGAGTTTACGAGGCTACTTCGATCAGTGAACTTCCTATACAAATATATTCTCTTCACATAACTATGAATATTTTTGCACAAAAAAAGTTGGATCAAGTGCGTTATTTGCGCAAAGAGAAGAATAAGAAAAGAGATTCTACTGCCGTACCGTGGAACCCTGCTCTATCGTACGATGCAATTAATGGTATCTATGCAGGGACGATAAAGGTAAATAGTAGACGGGCAAGAATCTATGAATTATTTAATAAATAATAAACTATTAAGAGTACATACTGTGCGCATAACGAATCGCATAAATGCAAATACGCGATGTGTACATTGATAAATGGTAGTAAGAATAAAATCGCGTTAAACCGAATACGCGACGCGTAAATCGGAAACTGATCATAAAAACAAAATCGCGTATATGAGAAAACGCGTAAATCGGGCACGCGTAAATCGAGAATACCTGCATCTTCAAACGTGTTTCCACCAGTTGCACTCCTAGAACCAATTTCTGCCCAAGAATTTAATATTTTTGAGAGACATGACCACAAAATATCATGTAGTTTCTTCCCCTGGAACTTAATTCGAGTGAAATAACAATATTTTAAAAGTGATTCCATTGAATGTTTATTAATGATTATTTGATAATAAATTAGAAGTCGTCAAATTCGTCGGTAAATGTGAATTAAATCTATCTAACATATATTTTGAAGAGTTTGTTGGTTTGTGCAAAAAGAAAGTTATACTTCCCGAATAGCTGCAGATACCAAATTTTGAATAAACAATACAACCACTGAAATTAGCTGAATGCGCTAATTTTTACACCAAAATATTTTATGTAGAAGGTTTAAATAATTATTTTCGTTTATTACAGGATTCATTTACTGTTGAGCGCCATTAAGATATGCATGAGTAATTGTTAGAATCATCGTAGGAGTTTAAGACTTGAAAGAACAAACGCCTAAAAGTTTGTTTTCCTGCCATTCTAAGAAAGTCAAGTTATATTTTTGTTCATCTTTTTTATAAAAACCTTACCCATTGAATTTCAACAGGAATTTCTCTAGTGAATAGATATTTCTGGAAAAATAATAAATGCATAATTTTAAGAAAATAATAAAAGTATGACAAATAAAATGATTTAACACAACATACCTAAGCTTGCAGTAACCCAATCAATCACATATATTGCACAAATGTTAAGATATCCTTAGATAAACTAGATAAGATAGATGAAAATGAAATTGTTCTAAACCTTTAAAGGCTAAGCCTAAATCGTTACAGAATCTATAAATTGCAATCCCCAATCTACGAACACCACACATTGTTGAAAGTTGTTTGTAAATCATAAGTGCAATTTTTCCATAAATATAGTGTTAAATAAAAGAGATATTGCATCCTCAAAGCCTAGTTGGTAATGATCATCGCAAGAGTTTTGTATGTGATGTACTTAGGGTATGGATTTTTCGGGTTTTACCCGATTTTTACCAGACTTTTACCCTCCGATTGCCTTCTTTAAAGTTTGGGTAAAACCCAAAAAAAAACCCCGAAATTATTAGTTTTCTTTGAACAGAATTTTTTATATTTGGTCACAGAATTTCTATTCTGGTGCTTGTAGGCATCTCAGCACTTGAGTGTAGTCCAAGATGATCGTGATCAGTCTGTTTATTCTCTTTGTAAACAAATTATTCGTAAGCTTACTTTGTAACACAATCTTAATCTCCTTGGTTTGCTTGTGCCACTAATAGTCGCCTTAGCTAGTCGCTGCTAGATCTTTGATGGGATAAGGAAAAAAGAGCCCAAGTGTCTGTTAGTTGAAAACACTATGAAAGAATTATCATTTCACTAATATCTGGTGTGCTTTCAAAAGAAATTGAACGGGAAGCAAGATATTTGTGCAGCCTGCAAGGTGTTCCTCTCCACCTGGAGGCATTTAACACATGATATCACACTCTCAAACCTACTTATGTTATAGTAAAAAGTTTTGATTGTTGATCAAACTTTTAAATTTTTAAACTAGTTTTTTATTTTAAAATAATTTTATCTGAATTACAAAATAATAAAACCCAAAAATTACCCGGGATTGAACCTTTTTAAAACCTTGAAATATCTGTAACTTATTTATAGCCAATTTTAACCTGAATGAAATGGAAAATAATAAAACACGATATTTACCCTCCAAATGAAATTTTTTTTTAAACCCGAAAGATCCATACCCTAAATGCGACATGCGACACTATGAAAAAGTAATTTTATTTTTTACCTTCTCTAACGAATGCAATAGCAATTAGAATGTATATCTTCTCTAAAATTTCTCAGTTGTAATAGGGATGCACCGTATGTTGAAATTAAAGTATTGTATGATAAATATCAAATTAAGCCTTTTTTATCCTAGCTCAACGAGAGGAGCAACACTGTAATTTTACAGAAACTATGCATAAATACTGTTGTACCATACTATATTTGTAGCATACATTAAATACATAAATTTCATAAATAAATTTTCCATTCTTATCGATTTTACTTTCAAAATATGTGCGGCTAACTGAAATTGAGAAGTTCGTACGATCAAGTTTTTATGATATATATAATAATTAAAGTGCAAAAATTCTTGTTCGAAAGATCAACAGTTCATGAATCAGATATTTCTAAACTGGGGCATTCCTGTGCCTGAAAAAAACAAACACTCCAAAGAATAAACAGTTGTTGAAAAATAAAATGATCACACATACCTTAGACTTGTCGATGATAGTAAGAGTAGAATCATCATGAAGAATGATAATGTCAGGTTTCCTGACATCAAATGAAATTCCTAGAACAGGGAAAGAACGAGAGACCCACTGCTTGGGAAGACCTTGTTGCCTAAGCTTGCGACAGAACTTGGTATATTTTTTCAGTTCATTACTCCATTCTATTATCTGAAAAAATCAAAGAAAGAAAAATTAAATACTTGTTTTATATATTTCGATATACTGCTTACTTAAAATAAAATATAACTGCCATAAACCAAAGATTCTTAAATGGTTAAATGGTAAACACTTGGGGCCACATTACAGTTTTTCATATGACCCAATGGGGCATTTACTCCTTATCAAAAGAATAGCATAATGTATTGTTTTCTTTACACCAGTGATTCTTAATCTCTGGAGTTTCCCCCCTTCCCCCTAGGAGGACATGAGGATTAAAGAGGGGTGGAGGCATGAAGGATTTTGGACTAAAATCAGTTTTGCCTCAAATTTCTACCTTTCATATGTTTCTAATGCTGTCCAATTTACCTGCTTTAATATTTTTTCATTTCTTTAGCAAATATTTGGATGATACAAGTTTTGTACTGATGTATCCAAATACTCTGTCAACTTATCACCTCCATAACAGATGCAGTTCAGATGAATGGATTTATCATACATAGAAATAATATATGACAAACTACACAGATTAATTTAGACAATAGCAACTTATTGCCGACTGCCCAAAAAATTATGCTCGATTGTCAAAATCCAAATGAAACATTAGAATTCACTAAAAAATGCAAATAGTCGAACTCAGCTCATGAGCTTAGATAAGCAGACAGAAAACTATGTCATAAAGATTTAATATAATAAACTCCTTTCTCTGTATATCTTTGTCTGAAATGTGTGTCACGCTTGGAAGGGCTTTCACTGGCTGACTGCAAGCCAATGAGAGATTGGGAGGTTACCCTGTAATGCTGTCAACTACAAGTTCAATGTCCTGCTGTAGGATGGCAGGTCAAACTGAGAAAAAGACAACGCATTGAGTCCGATGTCAAGCTGTATGATGGCAGGTTGATCAAAAGTGAGAAAAACAGGATAGACGAAAACAAAGATATTGTCTCCTGGGGATTATTTCTATTTCTCATAGAGTAACATGTAAAAATAGACTTTTCAACATGCAGGCTTTTATTCTTTTGGAAATTAAAATTAGAAAAACTGACCTATGATCATCCTATTTAAACTATTTTAAAGAACAATTAATCAAGTTTCTTATTCTATTCATCTTTTTCCGCCTACAGCTCGAAATTGCTCGTATTAAACATTTAAATCACATATTTTGGAGAAATATTTTCATTTTAACAACTGCTCTGATGAAAATGTTACTGTCAAAACTCGAGCTCAGATTGTTGTCTCCCTTACCTCAAAATTTGTATATCTTGACAACCAACCGCTGTGTGAAATAAAATCAATATAAAAAGTATAGTTAAAATAATTTATTTACAGTTAAAATTTTTAATTCTGTTATTTATTAATTTTAACCCATCATTGGCTTGGATCTGATTTAAGTCAAAATAGATAGCAGCACACATAACAGCAGGAAAATGCACTTCAATAGGCAATTTTTCATTATGGGTTGAGTCAACAGGTTGGGGGTTGGATTCATTCTATTTCCTTCACCAGGTTGGGTTAAGTGATTGGGAGTTGGATTTGTTTTATTTCCTCTCCCTGGGTTCGGTTAAGTGGTTGGGAGATGGATTCATACCATTTTCTAAATAAATGTGATGTTTTAATAGAACAAGGGAAAGATTAAGTAAATGTGGGGTTATATTAGAACAGTACCAAATCTTCTTACTATGTCCTTTATAGGCTCCATGTTCTCAGAGATTTCATACTAAATATGTTCAAATATGTCAGTATCAATTTGTTGCTACATTGATATATAAAAAAATATTAAAGCGCACGATTTTCATATATGGCTCCAGATAGTACATTTTCCTGCCACTGGGTGTGCTGTCATCTGTGTTGACTTACCGTACTTCCCGCCATATAAGACACTTTTTTCCAGAAATCTATCTCAAAAAATCCCCCTGCATCTAATAAGGTGATGATCACGGCTATCATAAACAAGCATGTTGTTATGTCTTGTCTCGCCAATGATTTTAGAGTTTTTTACCAATATACCGGTAATTTTATGAAACTCTTGCTAAAATGTTTAAAATGTCCAAATAAATTACTGGTAAATTTGATCTATGGGAAAAAAACCTTGCTGGATCTGTTAAGGTACCGTAATGGATATTTTTATGGTGTAGCTGTAATAAATGTTTTCATGATGTAGCCATAGCCACAGCGCATGCGCACCAACTTTGAACTGCGCAAGGAGCAGCAGGGAGGGCCCCGGGACTTCGAAGATATTTGAAAATCGAGTAATGTCGTAGCCACCACAGGATGGCGTTGGCGACAGTGGTTACTTTACTTTTTGTTTACAGCGTACCAAAGCCAACCCACGCTTATACGGATTATACCACGAGGAGACATTAATTTGTTCACTTGTGGCCGTTAAGAGAGTTTTGGTTTTCCATCATTTTGAGAACGTTTTGTGAAGGTAGGCAAAAAAGAGACTGCCAAAATGAACAAAATATATCGTTGTTCTGTTTTGAGATGTGAATTCATCGGCAAGAATTTCATACGAAAACAACTCGGGATGAGCGGGTATTGCTTTGTCCAATAAACATCCTTTTTACTCCCTACCTCGGCAGAGCATAAGTCCCTGGGATATTCGAGGAACCCCGCTTTCTCTTTTGCTTGCCAAGACTGGTTCATTTGAGTGGGGAGTGTAGTGCGAGGTATGGAGCAGCAACATGCATGTTTTTCTCAGCATTTTTTTCAATGAAACGGGGAGAAAGAAATACCTGTGGTATATCCGAATCCACGGTATAATCAATGGCGTTATAACTGGGGAGCGATGTAGTTCATTATAAAAATTTATAACTTTTTACCTACTAATCTGATTTACGTGAAATTTTCGGAATATACATACCATAGTTCATTTTTATAACTAATGTTTTACATAATTCTATTTCAATAAGTTTATGCATTATCGCATTATGAAAAAATAATAGTTTATAACATAAAAACGTTTATCTCTTAATCACTGCTTTTAGTGCTTGAATTGTACCCTGTATTTCAACTCCATTCAAATAACACGGTCGAGTCTTCTGTAAACATTCAGCTAGCCACTTCTTCCTTAGGATGCAGTTGCCGAGTCTTTTTTTATTTTCTTTACCTCTTCCAAACACAGACGTTGTGGCACTTAAGAACTTAAAAGTGACGTTGAGCATTACTAATTTTTATTGGTTGAAAACACTCTCCTTGTGTTCTGTATATAATCTCTTTTGAAACCAACTCCACATCTTCTCATGCTCGCATATACCGGTCAAGAGAGTGGGCTACACTAGCAAGTCTCTAGAGCAGAGATGGACAAACTATGGCCTGCAGATTACATGTGGCCAGCAATGCCATTATGAAAGCAAACCGTAGTATAAAATACAGATAATTTCATATTTGTAGTTTCAAATTATGGCTGGAAAACCTTTTACAGCGATGTTATGGTGATAACATATTATTTATTATTGATCTTCACTAACAGGATCCCTTGCATTATCTCAAATAACTTCTGATGTGAACCCTAACATGGCCCGTCAAAGCATTTTCATCTGTTAGTGTAGCCAGCCTAGGAAGCTGCAACTGTTAATGCAGCCTGCCATATAAAAAGTTTGCCCACCCCTGTTCTTAAGGCTCAGAATATTAGCTTTAGCTGTCAGCATATCTTTCTAGTTCACAAACTGAAAGACTAATGAAATCTTGGGAGCAGTTTTGAATTGATGTGTTATCATTGAGCGTATTCTTTCTAAAGATGGGACTTTCTGATGAAAATTATCTTTTTTTAATTACAGGCATATCCTGCTATAATGTACAGATACATTCCAGGGTTTTGGGATGTAAAGCAAAATTATGTTAAGCAAGTATAGGAATTACATGTTAAAGAGGAGGGGGTTAGGTTCCAGAGTAAAGCCTAAACATAAGTTTTTTTGCCAATAAAACTCCAAAAGAGTTATATTAAGTACTAAAAGCATTAATTAATACATAAACAGTTTTTAAAATAATTTAAAATGCAAAGAAAGTCATGATAGTCACAGAGTTACTTTGTGGCTGGCTGGTTTCTCAAGCCGCTAAAAATTTGAGTGTTTTGAAATCCTTGGTCCAATATTCTTGATGAAAAGTTGATAGTGGAGGAAGAATGGAAATAAAATAAAAGTTCTACAATAGTACTACCCGCAGTGGTTCAATGCCATGAGGAATCCAAAAAACAAGCGCAATCCAGCAGGTGAATTCTCGCGTAGAAGTGGCATACAGACAATTCTGTTAGCAAGTGACCCTTGAGTAGTTAAAACAAATTTCAACATTTTGCATATTTAGTTTGATATTACCTCTCGATCAGTGTAAAATCATATAAAATATTAATTTATATCACAGGAAAAGCATAATGAAACCTCTAGGCCAGATGCATTTCAACAACATTGATACCAATCACTTAATATTTTCCAATTTTCACAATTGATTTAGAAAAGTTCATAAACCTTCCAATTTCAGTTATCAAAATCATATTTTCTAATGATACTTAATTTACCCTCTAAAGCAGGGCTGCTAAAGCTGCGGCCTCTCCTAATGTGGCCTGCCGAACATTTATGAATTTTAGAGACTTAACTTTAAATTATAGAGAAAAGAAATTTTTAATTTTATATTATTAATTATTAATTATTGGATGATTCTCTATAAATCGGACAACATTGTATCAGGCTGACACAAAGTAGGTCATGCACGTAAATGTGTGATTTCACACGGAAGCCAACATATCGGTATCAGAGACCACTCCACTTTAGTCATTTGGTTGTTGTGATTCCTCTGGGAAGGTTTGAAAGAATTTTTAACGTAGTTTGACTATAACCGAGACCAATAAGTTTGATTACTTCCCCCTTAGATTGACGTTGTTTACTATTTCGCCGATAGGCTCAGCTCGTGGCTAGTTTATATTTTCCGGGGAATAACCAATCAGTTTTCATTTTTTCTTGGTGTCTCTTGAGCAGGTCTTTCTTTTATAATTTTATTCATAAAAGAATTTGTTTTTGTGATCCCAATATGTCAAAGCAGGGAGTGAAGCGTTCTGTACAAGAAGGTGTAGGACTTTTAATCCCGAATGGACGGAGTACTTTTTTATTGAAATTAGTGGTCGTGCCTGTTGCCTTGTTTGCCAAGAAAAAATTGCAGTGGTTAAAAACTTTAACCTTGAAAGGCATTATTTATCAAAGCACAAAAGCTTACATAATTTACAAGACGAAAGAAGGAAGAAGAAAATAACCGAGTTGCAAAACTCTCCGTAGGTTCAGCAAAATTACTTCAAGAAAGCCAAGGTGCAGAATGATGCCATTGTCCAAGTCAGCTATTTAATCACTGAACAGATTGCGCATGAGATAAAATCACACTCTGAGGGCTAGTTTCTGAAGAAATGCACGGTGGCGGCAGCAGAGATTTTGGTACCAGAGCAAGCCCAGCTCTTCAAAAACGTCAGTCCCTCATGGCAAACTGTCTGAAATAGAATTTCAGACATGGCAGAATATTTGGAAGTATCCTTGCAAGACACCACTTTGAAATTCAAGTATTATTCACTGGCAGTGGACGAGTCGACTGACAGAACTAACACAGCACAGCTTGCAATTTTTATCTGAGGCATGTCAGCTGATTTTCATGTAACAGAGGAGCTTCTCTCATTGAAACCGATGCATGGAACAACCACTAAGAAGGACCTGATGCATAATGTCGAATTTGCTCTCCAAGAAAACAATCTGGTGCTTAATAATTAGGTGGGGATCTCGACTGATGGTGCACCAGCTATGGTTGGAAAAAACATCAGATTTGTTGGCCTTCTTAAGAAAAAAATGCGAGAGCAAAATCTCGATCCTAGCTCTGTTTTCTTTTGCCATTGTCTGATTCACCAAGAGAATCTCTGTGCTCAATGTGCAACTTTAAAACATGTAATGTCTGTAGTGGTGTTGTGTATTAACCTGATCAAAAGTAAGGGGCTGAAGCAGAATTGGGAGATTTAGCATATTATTCTGAAGTACGCTGGCTAAGTCGAGCAAAAACCCTGAAAAATTTTTGGCTGCTTTGCAATGAAGTTGAGCTTTTCATGGGGATGAAGGGAAAAACTGTAAAGGAACTCAGTGATCCAGAATGGCTGTGACACCTCGCTTTTCTAGTCAACATATCACAATACCTGTCGGAGCTCAATTTGAAAATGCAAGGGCGTAATCAGCTTCTCACCACTCTAGTCTCACATGTCAAGGCATTTCAAGTGAAGCTAAAACTGTGGGAGTGCATCTTTCAAGCGGTCAAGATGTTCACTTTCTCACCTTGCACTCCCAAAAGCCGAAATCTTACGCAAAATATGCAGGACAATGCTCCGTTCTTATAAAGAATTTGACTACAGATTCCAAGAAAACAAAAGTCATGAATTTGTACTCACTCTCTTTGAGAATCCCTTCTCTGTGAGCGCAAATGAAGCCCCACCGGCAGTCCAACTGGAACTCATTGAATTGCAAGAAAATTATTCATTTCAATCTAAATTTCATGTTTCGCTGCTTGAATTTTACAAAACTCATTTGTCTCATAGTCAGTTCTCTGCCCTCAGAGATCATGCAATGAAAATTACTAAACTTTTTGGTACTCCATATATGTGTGAACAGTTCTGCTTGAAAGTGAATCAAGCAAAAACTAAATTTCGCTGCAGCTTGAATGATCAAAATCTGAGTAATCAGCTGCATGTTGCTGCCTCAAGCCAACCACCTGATGTCAAATACCTGAGCAGCAAATTGCAGACACACATCGCTCCAGAGTTTCACCCCCTGCCCAGTTCCTCTTCCACATCTCCCCAGTAAATATTTCCAGCGCAAGTAAGTTCATTTAATTTATTACGTTCCTTTTGTAGTCATTTTTTGGAAAAATAAATACGTAGGGAAGTAGATAAATTATGTATAATTTCATTGGCAAACCAACTTGCTTGGTTCTCATTGCTCTGAGCTCCTCACCCTGTATTTTAGCTTTTCCTGCACATTTGGCAATTTGGCGACTACTATATGCCCGCGAATATCAGTGTGGCCTGCTTCCAGAAAAGCTTTAGCAGCCCTGCTCTAAAGTAATTGCTTTCCAAACTTTCTTCTCCCTATTCATCACCAACACTTTTCTTTTAATTAAAAGACATTTTAAATTATTTAATGGCTTAAATCTGTAAAATATAATCAGAAATCACAATTTGACCTGCAATAAACTGAAAACTAAGAGACAATACTTTGTAAACAGAATCTTCTAGAGCACACAGTATGCAGCTTCTGATTGACTGAAATTTGACTTGGCGTCGGTGTACACCTTAGTGAAGTTGGCATCCTGTATGTATGTTGTACAGGGATCTAGGTAACAATATTATAAGTATGTTATAGCAAAAGTACTGTATTTCTCGGCATATAAGAGGCAATTTTTTTCAGAAAAATGATCCCCAAAATCAGCCTCCATCTTATACGCCAAAAGTAAGATTTATTACTGTTCTCAATAATGACACTAACAAGCGCACTCATCCCCAAAATGGAATAATTGGCAGTCATTCATCACAAAAACAATAAAATATACATTATTAATAATTAATAGTAAAAATTTTGTTAATGTATACAGTAATACCTTATACAACATGAATTCTGAGGATGCCTTTTCAGTATTATGCTTTAATACATGTCCACTCAAAGTGATTACAATTTTGACACGTTTGCAATGTTTTAGTTCCTAATGAGCAAGTTGAATAGCGTGATTGATGCCATGGAACAGTAGAATTCATGTAGATGCCATAAATATTTTTTACATATCTAGGACAAAGAATGTTACATGTATTGAGATCGCAATGGCTACAAAAGTGAAAAGATATGCTTACGCAATTAGTTATAAGCTTCAGGTGATTCAATATGCAAAAACGCATGGAAAACAAGCAGGAGCACATCATTTCAGTTCACCTCCCGCAGAAAAAAAGATTCATGAATGGAGAAAACAAGGAAAAACTGAAGATGAAATATAGTTTTCGTAAGGTTGGTCTTAAATGGCCACAACTAGAGGAGGAAGTGATGGATAATAGAAGAGAGGAAGTTGCTGTATCGACCAAAATCATTATGTACAAGGCAAGAAGAGTTGCAGAAGAAAAAGGACTAGTTGAGTGTATGTATCATTATTACATATGCATTCCATTTATTATTTATCCCATTATATTAAAATATCATCTTGAACTCAAGTTTAAGTTAGTACTATCATTAAAGGGCATTTATACATGCGGCGTGTGCGGCAGACTCCGACAGCTTTAATTAATATGACTGCCGAGTTCACGCAGGGCATATTTAGCTATACAAGACTCGAGGCAATTATTTATGTTTTAGATCATGCTGAACTCAAGTTTAAGTAAGTACTATGGGTAAAGGGCATCTATACGTGTGATGTGTGCAGTGCACTCCGACAGCTTTAATTAATATGACTGCCGAGTTCATGCAGGGCACATTTAGCTATACAAGTCTCGAAGCAATTATTTATGTTTTAGATCACCCATATTTTTTATGAATGAAGTTTATCTAAAACGTTATATTTAACTGTGATCATGCCGGAATATTTTCTGTAAATGTTGCAGGATACGGACTTAATCACGGCTGGAAATGATACACGACATTGCCCTTCGTAAATGACTCGGTGAACCAAGATACTATTTTCCTGAAAAATCTTCTAAAAAACTGGGGTGCGTCTTATACCCTAGTGCGTCTTATATGCTGCAAAATATGGTATGTTGAGCGAGTGTACATACTGTACTTTCTTAGAAGAAATAGTATAAAATCTTACATAAAAAAGAGCTAATTTCTGAAAGTGATTCAGAGACAAATTATTAAGAATTGATAAGACATTGAGGGTGAAGAACTAGAGCAAATCATTTTTACTTGTGTGAACCAGTAGAGCAGACGTCATCAAAGAAGACAGAATTTAATTTTCCTAAAAAAAACATTCAGAAAAAATATTTTATTCAATGTTTACTTAAGGTAAAACCCTTTCTCTAAAATAATGTGAAAGTCAATAAAAAAATTAAGAACTTATTACAATACAGCAAATTAAAACCAGTGGGTCCATACCATGCACTGAGGTTGGCGATATGGTAAGAAATCAAAGCCCATACCATGCACAAAAACCGGTGAAGAGGAGTTAAAGTGATTATCAAAGTTTTTAAACAGAAAAATTTTTCAATACTTAATGTTCGTTTATGAGATACCAAAGAATTTCTTTGAATCCAAAGACTTACACAGCCAAAAAAAGTGCTCACAACTTCTTATGCAGCCTGCTTAAACCCTCAAAAATAATATAATACCTAAAAAATCTTACTACCTATGACCTACCTACCAGCTTTAAAACTGAGTAATCCATTTTTGGAAAACCCAAGGGAAAACCTTTAGATTTTCCTATATGTTAGAATAAATTACATACCTGGTGATCGGCATATACTGCAACCAAGTTATTAGTTTCAGGATGGATTGCCAAGGCTGTGGGCTTACAATCATACTTTGGAAGAGTACTGTCAAGCTGAAACATAAACAGAGATAGGATTACAATCATAATTTCATCAGGAATTTAATTCACATAAAACATAATGCTGGCATCTTCCTGGAGATCTTCAATTTTTAATTTAAAACTTTTGTTACATATCACTTAAATTGTTCAAAATACCAGCATAAAAATATTTGTCTGGAATTTCTTTTATCTATAAAAGTATACCTGTGCACTTTATAATTATAACTAACCTCGAGGTAATCTGACAAAAATAATTACAAACAAACTATTAATAATAACTATAAATTAAAAATCAGAAAATGCTTACATTCAGATAAAAAGTATCTATTGCACTTCAAAAATCAATAACCTATTAAAATTAAAACTTAACTGCTACACAAATGTGGGTAAGTGCTGAGCATTACTTAGAGGGTTAAACATGCTAACTGATCATGTAACATGTCTTTGTCCATAAATGAGGCAAATTATGATGATAAAAATGGCACTGGGATTTATTCGGAAATTAAAATGCAATAAATCATTTCTTATCAACATTTAACATTTTACCAAATACATTTCATTCTCACAGGTTGAAAAAACATTGTTTGGTTTGGCAACCAATTCTCTTTTTTTGCTAATTTACTTTTCTAATCCCTGAATGTCATTTCTCAGATTTATAAGATAATAAGCCAATAGTAAAATACTGAATAAACTCCTGTTTTAATCAGCTACAATACCTAAGATGTCAAGATGGTTAAATCTCAAAATTTATCCATATCTGTAATCATTGGTAGTTTAACACTTTGAGTGCTGTTATATTTGAGTTTCCAACTGTGATTTGCATTTACTTAACATATACCATATTTACCCGAAAGGAAGACGACCTTGAATTTAAGACGACCCCTAAAAAAATTAGGTTCACTTACAAATTTTTTTTACATATATGTATAACAAGCTAACATTAAGAGGATGAATAAAAAAAGTAAATTTACTACTTACATCTCCCTCTCCTCTGTTTCCTTCCCTTATTCTTGCTGTCCTGTTCATTCATCACAATTTAATCAAATTCGAACAAGTCATCTTCCATACCATCTATGGAATTTGATATGCAACATGCAATGATCCAATAACAGAGAATTGGTATACTGGGCTTCTTAATTTTCCCTGTAGGAGTTAATGCATGGTCCCCTGCCAAAACCCATTCTGAATAAAATGACTATGTAATCCTTAAAGGGCTTCATCACTACAACATCTAGCACTTGAATTTGTGATGTCATACCTCCTGGTATAATTACAAGGTCAGTATTCATACCATGAAGGGTATTTTGAACTTCCTCTGTAAGGTGGCATTTGAACACATCTAAGACGAGCGTTGCTCTCTGCCTTAAAAGTGCCCCAGGTCATCTATTCCACACTATGCTTAGCTAGTCCTTCATTAAATCATTCCTCACCGGGAGGACATAAAGGGTCAGAGTAGGACAAGCATACTCAAAAGAAGTACCTGTCACATCCGGGG
This sequence comes from Tanypteryx hageni, assembly GCA_028673005.1. Classification (NCBI taxonomy): domain Eukaryota; kingdom Metazoa; phylum Arthropoda; class Insecta; order Odonata; family Petaluridae; genus Tanypteryx; species Tanypteryx hageni. The sequence goes on along the minus strand of CM054115.1, from coordinate 53,424,921 downwards.
TCCCCCAGGGGAGTGTCCTAGGCCTCCTATTGTTCCTCATGTATATCAATGATCTTCATGAAGAAGTAACTTCAGAAATACGTCTTTTTGCTGATGACTGCACAATATATAGGAAAATAAGAAGTCAGAATGATAGGATCAACTTACAAGAGGACTTAGTGAAGGTGGATAACTGGATAGCAATTAATAAAATGGACATAAATGTTGAGAAAAGTAAGCTTATAACTTTTACCAAAAGAAGAGTTAAGGAATGTAGGCAATATCAGCTAATGGGTGACTACGTACCTAAAAGTGACTACTGTAAATACTTAGGAATAATCATTTCAGTAAATTTTAGATGGGGTCAGCATATTGACCATGTGGTAAGAAAGGCATATAAATCCATACATTGGGTGATGAGGAACCTCAAGGGGAGCGGTACAGCCACCAAGGAGTTAGCGTATAAAGCCATTATTAGACCAATTTTGGAATACTCTAAGAATGTATGGGATCCGTATGAAGTGAGGCAAATAAATAAGTTAGAAAAAGTCCAAAGAAAGGCTGTCAGATACGTGATGGGGAAGCATAAGAAGACTGAAAGTGTAACGGAAATGATAAGAGTGTTAGGTTGGGAATCATTGGAAAATATAAGGAAACTCAACAGGCTATGTGGGATTTTTAAAATATTAAATAATAAAGGGGCATGGGAAAATTTATCATATGGGATCGAGAAACCTCACTACATAGGAAAAAAACGACCACAAATATAAAATTAAATACAGGCCGCAGAAGACAAATGTCACCAAGAACTTTTTTCTAATTAGAGGAATCTGTGAATGGAATGAGCTACCGGAGGAAATCTTTAAGCCCTTTCCTAAATCGCTTAAGCAATTTAGGTCAAAATATAAAGGTTTTCTTTTTTTTAGAGGGTGACGAGTGAGCCGGAGGAAGTAGAGTGAATGCTTGGTAGGGTGAAGTACGGTGGGGACTTCGTGGGCCCCGGAACCGCTACGGTAACCGTGAAGGCCTACCATGAACCTCGAAAACTTCGGCTCCGATTAAAGCCAAGGGGAAAGTAATTGTATTATAAGTATTTTAGCCAAAATTGCATTATTTTTATAAAATTAATAATTTTATTGTTAAATTTTGGACAAGTGACCTTGATCATGCAGTAAGTTAGAGGATGTGAAATTTATTGACAATGAGTCATGTAATGTTGCCACCTGGCATGTAGCCAAATTGCAACTCATTTAGTAAACAGTAAACAGCTGCCATCCATCCTTGGCCTAGACATTTGACAATTATTCCATTTGGTAGTACTTCCTTAGGCACTGTTTTGCATTTGAAAATAACATACGGTGGCAACTTTGTTCCGTCCAAATACAGTCAGCATTACAGTAATGCGCAGTTTTTCATTCCCGGAAGTTTTTATGATGACATTTTTTGCACCTTTTTCGTTGACTGTGTAATTGGATGGCATGTCAAAGTAAATGGGTGTCTCATCTGCATTACCCATTTGGCTCAGAAGGTAATTGTGACTTTTCCTCAACCGAATTACATGCCTCTGGAAAGTTATTAGTTTGTCCGTGAAGTCGGAAAGTAGACACTGGCAAAGTGAAGTTCTTCGTTGCAGGCTAAAACCATTACGACGCATCATATGCACACACCATCCATTACTAGCCTTAAATTCTTGGTGTGGGAAGAGTCAGACTAAGAAGCAGTCTTGGGGGTTTTACATCCCCCTGTGCAAGGGCAGCAGCTTGCACAGTACCTCTGTAGGTGGTGATCATGTGGATCTGAACAGCTACAGATGGGTAATCACTCTGTGAAACTGTGATGAGGAAAGCAAGGGGAAACTACCTCATTATATTTCCCATGATAGGCTGAAAAGCTGAAATACCTCTATGAATCTTTCTGGGGTAAAATATTCCGGAGGTAAAATAGTCCCCCAATCGGATCTCCGGGTGGGGACTACCCTAGGGGATGCACAGAGGAAATTTAACATTAATAGGAAAGCAAGTGGTGAGAAATTAAGAATAGGCACATGGAATGTTAGGACTATGAATTCAGGGGGTAAACTAGAGAACATAAAAAGGGAAATGAGAAGGAATAATGTAGGTATAGTAGGTCTTAGTGAAGTTCGGTGGGAAGGAGAAGGCGAAATAAATTCAGACGAATTTAAGATTATTTACTCAGGAGGGGAGAAAAAGGAAAGGGGAGTGGGGATTATAATGAGAAAAGAGATAGCTGAAAGAATTAGCAAGGTAGTGACAGTTAATGATAGATTAATAGCCGTAAAACTTCAGATGGAGCCAGTGGAAATGCTTATAATTCAAGTGTATATGCCAACGACTAATGCTGGCGACGACGAAGTAGATGAAATGTATGAACAGATTATGGAGATATTGGAGGAGGAGGGAAAAGGAAGGATCACCACCATAGTAATGGGAGATTGGAACAGTGTAGTCGGAGAGGGACAGGAAGATAACATAGTGGGAAAATATGGACTAGGGAAGAGAAATGAAAGAGGGGATAAACTTGTGGAATTCTGCCATAGAAATAGATTAATTGTAACTAATACATGGTTTAAGCATCACCAGCGGAGACTTTACACATGGAGAAGCCCAGGAGACCAGAGACGATACCAGATAGATTACATACTAGTCAATGAAAGATTTAGAAATAGCATTAAAAATGTGAAAACACTACCAGGGGCAGATATCGATTCTGACCACAACCTTTTGGTGGCAAATATACAATGTAGACTGAAGAGCGTTAAGAGAAACGTAAGAGTTAACAAGAAATGGAACTTAGAGGAACTCCTTAAAAACAAGGAGGCTATCATGACTGAGCTGGAGGAAAGGTTGGGGGAGAGAGATGAAGAAAATAGGAAGAATGTAGATGAGGAGTGGAGATACATCCATAGCAACATTAAAGATGTAATGGAAAAGAAGGTAGGAAAGATAACGGGTGAAAGAAACAAAAAACCCTGGATCACAGCAGCCATGCTGCAAAAAATGGAAGAGCGGAGAAAGTGGAAGAACATAAACACTGAAGAAGGCCAAAGAAAGTACAAGGAGTTAAATAATGCTTTAAGAAGGGAAACAGATAAAGCCAGAGAACAGTGGATAAATGAGAAATGCGAGGAGATTGTCGAATGTGAAAGAATTTGTAGAACAGACCTCATGTATAGCAAAGCAAGGGAACTATTCAAGAAAAAAGCAAGAAAGATAGGACGTAAAGGAATCATGAACAAAAGTGGTAAAATAGTATCGGAGCCAGACAATGTAAAGAATGTCTGGAAAGAATACGTTGAGGTTCTGTATGACAAAGAAGGAAAGCCAAGAAATATTGAATTAAATGAAGAAGAGGATGTAGAAGAAGATCAGCTAGGACCAAGTATTCTCGAGTCTGAAGTTAAAAGAGCAATTGATGACATGAAAAGAAGAAAGGCAGTTGGGAGTGATGATATACCCGTGGACGTTCTTAAGGTTTTGGGGTCTAAAGCAGTTAAGCAACTCACAAAATTTTTTAACCAAGTATATGATACTGGCGTATGGCCTGAAGATTTTTTAGATGTTGTGATGGTACCACTGGAGAAAAAGAACAATGCAAAATGTTGTAAGGATTACAGAACTATTAGTTTAATTTCTCATACAGCTAAAGTTCTAACCAGAATAATAACCAAAAGAATTGAATGTAAAATAGAAAAGGAGCTGCAAGATAATCAGTTTGGTTTTAGAAGAGGAAGGGGGACTAGAGATGCTATAGGATGTATGAGGATCATGATAGAAAGAGCGCTAGAAGTCAATAAAGATATGTATTTTTGTTTTGTAGATTGGGAGAAAGCTTTTGACCGAGTGAAATGGGATAAGATGCTGGGTATTTTAAACAAAATAGGAATAGATTGGAAAGATAAAAGACTGCTTAAAAACCTTTACTTTGATCAAAAGATTAGAGTCAGGGTTGAAGGAGAAGAAACAGAAAGTACTTCAATAGGGAGGGGAGTGAGGCAGGGATGTCCTATTTCACCAGCGATATTTAATATTTATGCAGAAACAATAACAGAAGAAGCGTTGATGGAAGAGAAACGATTTAAGATAGGAGGTGAAAGTATTACCACCATTAAATATGCAGATGATCCGAGATTAATAGCAGAAAACGAGAAAGAGCTTCAGAGGATGACAGACAGACTAGTGAAGGTTGGCCAACAATATGGAATGAAGATCAATACAGAAAAAACGAAAGTCATGGTGGTTTCAAAGGAACATAAAGAATTAAATATAATGGTAAATGGCCAAAAATTGGAACAAGTAAGTAGTTTCAAATATCTCGGCAGTATTTTAGCACAGGATGGAAGTAGTACACAGGACATCAGAAGTAGGATTGCAATGGCAAAAGCAGCATTTAACGAGAAGAAGGAGCTTCTCACAAGCAAGAAAATAAATCTAGAAACAAGGAAGAAATTAGCAAAATGCTACATATGGAGCATAGCTCTTTATGGTGCAGAGACGTGGACGATAAGGAGAAAGGAGGAAAAATATTTAGAAAGTTTTGAGATGTGGGTATGGAGAAGAATGATGAAAGTGAAATGGACAGAGAGGAAGAGAAACGAAGAAGTATTAGAAATGGTGGGAGAAGATAGGATGCTAATAAAAACAATCAGGAAAAGAAAAGCAAATTGGATAGGGCACATATTGAGAAGACAGTGTTTACAAAGGACGATCTTAGAAGGAAAAATTAGTGGAAAAAGAGGATAAGGGAGAAAAAGAATAGGAATATTAGATAATATAAAGCAGGGATATACTACTTATAGAGGTATAAAAGAGGCTTCTTGGGAGAGAGAGAAATGGAGGCAGCGATTCAGTTAAAACCTGTCTTCGGACAGAAGCATGATGATGATGAATTTAAAAGTTATAAATAATTTGTCACAATTTCACTTTAAAACTCAGCATAGCATGTACTAATCAAGTGCTCTTGTAAATTTTCTACACTCTAAAACTCACGTGCACTTTATGTCTGCCATTGGCATACCAAACGCAAATCATCATGTTTAAATTGTAGTAGATACGTTTAAATTGTATCAGTCTTGTTCACATTGTATTACTAGACACCTTAATTGGTGCCTACATGACTTTGTGTTTCATATTATGCACGGAACCACACAGCTGTAGTCATTTTTTTTTCAACTTGTCACGCGATTACCTACCCAGCTCTAAACACTTCCCTACCACCAAAGTGGAACCATTGGTTGGTAGGAGCAATTTTAAGAAATTTGACCTTACATTTTTAAAGTATTGTAGTAATTAATTAAATACGATGTATTACTTTATGCAATAATAAATATTTTAACAGACATATACTTGACATCTGGGTGTTTCATGGTGCATTTAAAATAGGGGTATATTCTCACCTTAAATTCTCATACTCCATTCTAAGATGATACCTAATATGTTTAATGGCATTTTTGTGAAAAAACCATGTCTTCCTTGCGTGTAAATATGGTATTATTATAGGCTCTGCTCCATATTGCAACCAGCTAGGTTGCCATGGAGGTATAAGCCTGCAAATATAGTTTCCAGGAAGTGTTGACAATGCCTCAGGCTCAGTACAGGAATGCAGTACTCTGAGTTAATGACATTCCTAATTACAGTAAAACCTCTACCTTACGAACCCCTTTATAGCGAAGACCTTCGGATAGCGAACAATTGACGGCGGTCCCGCCAAACTTGTATACAAAATCCCTAATTATAACCTCTTTACTACGAACTTCCGTACTATGAAAACTTCCGAACAACGAAAGAAAAAGACGTCACTTCCGTTTATATTTACCTCTTTAGAATGAAATTTTGCTCGCTAAACATTTTTTTACGTAAGGATAACGATTGAAAACAGTCGCCAACACGCCAATTAGCATTAAGCTTACAACAAGCCAATCATAGCACGTTTTCTAGCATGATGGCGTACTTCCTGTGTTTCCGGCATTCTCGCGCCAGTGACAATCTTGTCCGAGAGTTGTAGTGATGGCGCTATGCATGCTTTTAGGGAAATGGAGACAGCCGTTTCCCGAGAATTAACAAAGAATTTGAAACAGAAAAAAATAGATTCGTTTATTAAAAAATGTTGATGTATTTTAAATAGATCTTTTAAAAAAGTGTTGTATTTGAAATCATTCCCGATTAAATTAATCCCCTAATCCATTTAAAGGGAATTTCAACGAAAGATCGTAGCAATGAGGTATGTATCGTGGTGAGTTGGTTCCTATACACTTTTTTGTGATAGTTAATTTATTCGTCAGAGACGGAGCTGGAGTGTTGTTAAGAAGGTTAGTGAAAAATATTGATTGGAGTCTTGATTTGGAGTGCCAACGACAGTTAGTGCTTTCATATGAGGAAAATGCTGCTTTCATTCATTTCGTTTTGAAATATTTGCAACCCGCGCCGTGGTGGTCAAATAGTAGTTTATTAATTGGTTAAGAAGTGGCGTTGCTGTCAATATTTTTTTATAAACTTAGCGACTCAACAGATGCTTTAGGATAGGCTCAGCGAGTTTCACGCATTGATCCCTCGAAAAAAGTCGCATAATAAAAAATTGCAGAGGATGCTTTCGTGCAAAACCTGCCAATTAATCCTAGAAAAAATAACACTGCATTTCAGTTATTTGGTGCTTGCCACTGTCAAACATTGCAAACGGAGATGAATGAAAGTGGCCCATTGTGTCGTCGGAGCTTCAAATCAATATGGCTGGTTATTAAACATTGCAGGCGCATTTTGAATATCGTCAACTTATGTGATACCTTTTCCTGAAAATGGGCGTATTTTAGTAGAGTTACGCCGTATCCGCGCATATGCCTTCATTTGGAGAACCCCGTTGCTCCCGTATAATCTAACAGGCAATGCACCCCTGAATTTATGCAACACCCAATAACTTCCGATCAACAAATTTCTGAATAACGAATAGACGAAAAATTGGGTCCCTTGATTTTCGTTAATGAGAGGTTTTACCGTATAACTAAAATGTGACAATCCAAAGACAAAAATCAATTAACAATGTATGGGCTATTACAAGCATCATTGCATCTTGCATGGTATTGTATGATACCTAATTTAGTTTATTTACCTTCCAATTCTCCGAGTTCCATACTGCAATGTTACCATTGATATCAGCTACAGCAAAATATTTTTCATTATGGGATATACTCATTAAATGCACATTTCCTGTCAGGCCTGAAAAGAAAAGTAATCCATCAATATATGTTTGTTGATATTGATTCCGAAGTTTTTTAGAACAAAAAATGAAATTTAAAACTATTATTGACAAATAAAAGAATTTAGCATGCAATACAAATTTTATCTTTATTGTGAACAAAAAATCAGAGAGGCCAATCTTCATGGAATGTTAAATTAACCCTTTTAGGATTAAAAGGGTACATTCACACTGCCTGAGTATTCTCTTGACTTCCAAGTCATTATGACACAAGAACTAACACACTGGCAAGCAGAGGCAGATATAGGGCCTGCCAATCTAGGCGACTGCCTAGGTAAGTGATTCCCAACCTGGGTGCTGCAGCACACTGGGGCACCACAGTTGATTTTTAGGGATGCCGCAATACAATTAGACTTGTAAATAAATCATTGATTTGGATATGTTTATAGGTAACTAGGGCATTAATGTTTTCTCTAATAAATTGATTATAGTGTGGTACCAACAAATGGATATGTCCAAACATTGTAATACTCGTTTGCGAAAATATAAAAACCTTGTTTGAAGACTGGCTTGTCCCGAAATTCTGTTTATCTTTGAAAGGGTGCCACGCCTACAAAAAGGTTGGAAACCACTGGCCTAGGGGCTCAAACTACTATCGCCTAGGGGCACTGCAATCACTTGGGGCCTTGTACCACCTAAATCCACGCCTGATGGGCAAGTCAATGTTTCAAGGCATTTCATGCCCAGCTACAGTGTGTTATGGATGTATCACCTCTAATGGCAATAAATATTATTAAGTGGAATCATCAAAGCCATTGGAAAAAAATGTCGATTATAGGTTCATTCTACAGAAGATAAAAAACGAGCAATTTCAGAACAATTGGTCATTTATATTCTTATTAAATGGCAGACCCTAAAAAAGTTTGTTTTCTGTATGAGCACTAAGTTATTTAAAACTTAAGCATCACCGATTAAAAATGACATTCATAAATTTAATATAAAATATAGGCACACCATTGGCCATGTTAAATGTTTATTTATTTACATCACCTAAGAGAAATAATTTACTAAAGTAGATCGTCGATTATCCGGCGGCCTAGAGGGGAAAGGGGTCGCCGGATTCTCAAAAACACCGGATAATCACATCCAAGTTTTTATAGAGATTATTTTTTAACGTTCTTTTACATTGTTTTTTTGTCTTGTATGTGTTTAGTGTTTTGAATTTGTTTACCATACAATACGTTATAAATAAATCATGGAATATTTAAAAACAAATACAGTACTGTAATATAGAATTAGGAGAATGACGTACAATTTAGGTATGTACAACTCGGTATGTGTGGGTATAAATTTGCAATGTATTTCGCCTAGGATTACATAAAAATATAGGTACAGTGAACTCCCGATCTAACGTTTTTTGCCGGACCAAGGGAAATCGACTTTAGATGCGGAAAAACGTAAGATGCGGAAATGGAGATAATGATATTCGGACATAATAGTACCTTGTCCGGTACATTTTAAATTATTGTACAGGACGCCCAAATGTCCTGTATTTCATCAACTGTCCCGTAAAATCCTGTATTTTCTGAAGTGAAAGTTCTTACAAATATATTATAATAAGAAAAACATCGCAAATAAATGACATGGTGATGATGTCCGGGATTCTGCCTTGTTGATCCATTTTCTGGACAATATTTCGCCGGTGTTCCAGTCGGCTTCTTCAGGTCCGAAGTGACCTGAAGAAGCCGACTGGAACGCCGGCGAAATATTGTCCAGAAAATGGATCAACACGGCAGAATCTCGGAAATCACCACCATGTCAACAGCACGTCGTGGAAGCCTTCGTACTAATTTATCGCAAATAAATTTATATTTTCAATTGTATTCCAAATTCTTGCTCACTGCAGTCGTTTACAGCTTTGAGGATCAATGTTCGGTGAGTCATAATTGTGTTCAGCGATGTCACTGCCAGCCCTAATCGCCTTGCCATTTCAACACGTTTCAGATGTGAATTTCTATCTACTTCTTCGATTATTAATCTTTTTTCATCAAGAGTTATAACCTTTCTTTTTGATGCCATTAGAAATATATGGGGTGGAGTACAAAAACTTTTAAACAGCACTGAGAGTAAAATTCTCTAAAATATTTAAAACTTCGTCAATTTACAGCTTTCAACTTACGAGGTGCAACTGTCACTAAAATAGAAATGACATAGAATGCACTGATTGTATTATGTCAATCAGACAAACGAGCAGAGTTCCAACGGTAGACGACTGAACTTGGCTTGTTGTGTACCGAAGACGACGGCTGATAAAGAACTGCCACTGAGAAAGTTTAGATTGTAACTAAGTAGGGCATACTGGAAGCAAAAGAAACACTTTTACTGACCTTATTGAGTTAATCGTAAACTATGTATAATACAAATTAACTTAATAGAGGTTGTGTTGCGTTTATGTACCTTTTCCAGTTTTCGTAATTTTTATTCTCACGTTATAAGCGGATGTAATTCTAGACGGGGAGTTGAAACTCGATACTTAGGATGCGGAAAAACGTTACAAACCATAAACTTTAGAAGCGGGAAAAGATATAATGGAAGTAAATGGAGCTCTAGCTGGGACCTCAAAATTTCGACTTAAGATGCGGAAAAACGTTAGAAGCGAAAACGTTAGAACGAGAGTTCACTGTAAACGAATATTCCGTATAACTAGGTTGCATATAACTAGGCTTGGTAGTTGACGTTAATTTTTCGTAAAAATCAACTAAAATCGATGTTTATTTTTCCTGAAAATCGGAGACAAATATTGACATTTATTTAAATACATTTTACTAGGATGTTTAGTTTTAGACTTTCATATTTCTTAAAACGCGATCAATAATATAGACATTAATTTTAATACATTTTATCAGTTTTTATATATAAGGATTTTATAAATTGAATTCCTTCTAATTAAATTTAACTAACAGTGTGTAAATAAAAAGAAGGCTTCTTGTATGCTGTCTTGTTTGTTGTTATCTATAATTTTGGTGAATGTGTTGTTCGACTTCGATCACCAACCTGGAAGTTAATTTTTCGGAATATTTTACTCATTAATTCACGCCCCCTTATGCACGAAATTATGACCATTTGTGGAAAAATTTGTGATGTGAATATAATGTATAACCTAATGTACGAATGAATATTTTGATTTAAAAAATCATACCATGTTGAGTAACAAACGACTATGAATGCAGGAAAAAGCCCAGAGTGCATATAGGAATGATGCTTCTTCAACAGTAATGCAAAAGAAGCTAAGCACGGGGGACACTCTCGGAGATAGGATAATCTAAATTAGATGAAAAGGTGCTTTTTAAAATGATCAGTAGTAATTTTTCATTTCAGGAAAACTTCATTTTAGCTTTTGGAGGAGGATGGTAGATCTTGTCGCACAGAACACAATAGACATCTCCCAATTTTTTCTGTAAATGAAATCCAAATCGCATAAGGATTATTGGATCCGGTCGAGGGTAAAGAGAGCGTGATTCTGAGAATTTTCTATGTTCCCGTGTATAGGACGAAGGAAGGTTTTCTCTTTAAGTTCTAGGAATAAACAATAAGTCGCAATAAAAGATTCATATCCATTCTCTTAGATGATTTCCGCCGAATATACTTTCTGCTAAGTATGATCTGAAAAGTGAATTTACTGAAGTATTTGTATTACGAGATTTAGCTATATCGAAACTACTTATTACAGGATATAGTAAAACACTTTGGAAAGCAATGTAGAAGATAAAATGTAGCCAATTTTCGTGACCCCTACCCAATTGAAATAAAAAAACTCAGTAAAAATTTCTGCGATCGTCTGTGAAACGCAGTAAAAATAAAATATCTTGAATTTAAAAAGTTATTTATTTCAATTATTGATAAAGATTTCTTCAAAGTTTCATCCCTTAATATTCACTATAATTTTCATGGTGCTTCCCAACGATGCTTCAGGCGAAATAGAAGGTTGAGAGCCATCTAGAAACAAAATGTTGAACTGTAGGCAGGTATGGTTATTCCTCTGTTGAGTTCCCACAATTACCTATTTGATATTTTGAAGATTAAAAATTACATTGATACTACTTTTGCGATACCCAGCTAATTCACAGGTAAATTTCTTGAAGTATTACTACACACGTAAAACAAATTTACCTTCCTACTTTACGAATGACAGCATGGATTATTAATCACTTACCAATGGATTTTATTTTTACCCTTATCTATGATAGAAAAAATGAAAATCAAAAGACAAAGTTATGACACTAATTGTAAATTAAGAGTGTGTCATGATAAAGAACATGGTAATAGAGCGGCTGAACGTGAATTTGTGCTCAGTGAATGTCTTATAAAAAAAATGGAGAAAGGCTGAAGAAACAATGAAAAATATGGGGAAGACCAAAAAGGCAAACCGTGGTAGTAAAGCAAACCATCCTGAAATGGAAGAATGCTTGCTGAAATGGATAAGAGATACAAGAAGGGACTGCTTGGGTGTTAGCACATAAGCTGTTCATGCGCAAGCTTTAGGATTATCCAAAGAATTAACCATTAAAGACTTAAAAGCGTCTACGCATTGGTGCCATCATTTCTACAAAAGACACAATTTTATCAATCCACCAACATACTATGATAAGTCAACGTTTAACAGAAGATCACAAGGAGAAATTAATTGCATACCAGTCCTATATAATACAATTAGGAAAGAAATTCAATTTTCCAGTAAGTCAAATAGGCAACGCCGACCAAACGCCATTAAAATTTGATATACCGTCTGATACAACAGTAAATGAGAGAGGTGCAAGAACCATCATGATGAGAGGAAGGGGAAATGAAAAAAATCATTTCACTGTCATGCTTGCCTGTATGGCTGATAGGATGAAACTGCCTCCGTATCTAGATTTTAAAAGAAAAACAATGCCAAAATGCAAATTTCCCTGTGGCATCATAGTCCGAGTGCAACAGCAAGGTTGACTTGATAAAAACATCACCAGTGACTGGATCGAGACTGTTTGGAAAAGAAATAATGCATAAAAGATCTCTCTTGGTCTTAGATGCATTTCGATGCCACACACATCCCGAAGTAAAAAAGAAACTCCTTGAAATGAAGACAAATTTGCTGATTATCCCAGGAGGAATGACATCGATTCTGCAGCCTATAGACATTGCTGTTAACAAGCCATTTAAATCGGCACTGAAGAAGAAGTGGGCCGATTGGGTGGTGAATGGCACACACACATTCACCAAAGGTGGACTCATTCGTAAAGTAGATATAAAAACAATCTGTAAGTGGATCGTGGAAGCATGGAATGACCTCCCCTCAGAAATGATAATTAAGGGATTCAAAAAATGTTGCATAAGTACTGCTTTAGATGGAAATGAAGATGACATATTATGGGAAGATGATGACAACAATAGCACAATGACTGCAAAATTAGAATCAGATGAATCTGAAGCTTCAGAAACAAATGAAGTTCAAGACGAGTTCCATATTACCGATGACGACTCAGATGATGGCAAATTTTTAGGATTTTAGGGAAACTGTTTGAAAGTTTGATTTGTTTTCTTGATTGAAGATTTTTTTCAATGAGCAGATGCTTGATTTTTAAATTTTAGTTATCAGGTATTTCATTTTAACTGAAGACTCCATACAGAAAGAACAAAAAATATTTAGTATCCATATATTAGTATAAGCGGCTAATGAAGCCGAAATATCTTGTATTTACAATTATTGTTTGTAAAAGTGCAATCTTTTCATATTAAAAAGTTTTATTTTAATTAAAACACTTGATGGTTAATAAATATTTATTTGCAGCTGTTTATTTTTCATTTTTCATCGAACATTTCGTATAGAGAAAAACATGAAATATTATGTATCCACAAATAAAATGCACCCTACTTTTTAGCTTTAAAAATTTGGAAAAAAAAGTGCATCCTATGAGCAGGTCTTTATGATAAGTGACAACTGAAAGGAAAGTGTAATGAATTCCGAATGTTGTGTGGCTGTTTGGTATGACAACTATCAACTTATCTTCCGTTTTGGACGTTTGGTGGTAAAATATATCAAGTTTGAGTGTGGCAAGGCAAATTTTAAAATCATGATGCATAATTTCGTAGAAAATGTAGTGGTGAAAAATCGACACTTACAGCTTATGCCTGTCTGCATAGGATCTTCGGATCGCTTTATTTCATCAATTTCTTACTTATCAATGACAATTCATTTTCGTCGAATATAAAAGTTTTTAAAATTTGAAGTTTATCAACATTTACCGATTTGAATCAAATCCTTCCAAGAGTACATGTAACCCAGATCCTTCTGTACTACTCGTTATCATCCTGAAAAGTTATGACACCACGCAGTGCGCTATCGCCGGACTGATACTGCCTTTGATGCGTTTTCCGGCGAACGCAGAATTACTCGCAACTTTCGCCGGATCAGTCAGGACCACCGGATAATGTTGGAAGTTGGATAATCGATCCCCGAATAATCGATGATCAACTGTATCTATTATAAATATCCTCATATATAATCATACTTTTTAAATTTACAAATCTGTAAATTGAGAATCTGATAAGGAATCTGATGGGCAAATTACAGCCTACAGGAGCATCTTATGTAAAAGGAAAGTGGAAAGCAAAGTGTTAAAATGTAAAACATAATTTCATATATGGTGGTAAAAATTATGGCTGGAAAACGTTATCAAGTGAAACTATGGCACTATAACTGTATTAATAATTGATATTCACTAACAGAACCTTCATATTCTGTAAAATAACTTCCGATATGAACCCTAATGTGGGCCGCAGAAATATTTTCATCTGACACGGCCTGCCTATGCACCCACAACTTCTAATGTGACCCGCCTCGTAAAAAGTTCACCCACTCCTATGATATGGGATCAGTAGCTGTTACAACTTGATCTTTATTATGCCAGTATTTTTCATGATGAGGTTAGAGCTTCCTTTGAATTGCCTGCTAGATTTCACGATAAATGTCTAGATAATCCATTGGCAAAAGTTTTTTAATAAAAGGCAATAAAATTAATAAAAAAGTGTATTCGAATTATTTATTCTGTATCCATTGCAGAAAAAACAAGACTAGGCCAATAACTAAATATGAGGAGGAGGAGTCAACCATGACTCATTGTTGGCTGTACAAAACCTATTCCAATGCCTTGAGAGTCAGTCTCAACTCTGGCAGTGTGAAGGCACACCGGAGAAACAAAGCTGAACAATTGCTTTTCAGTAAAAGTTCATTTGCTGAATTACATAATACTAATTTATAAGTTTAATTGCATTACCATTCTATTCTTAAGACATAGTATAAGACATTTATAGTAATTTGTGGAAAATTTTTATAATTTATCTTTTTAAATAATAGGTACATATATGCAAAAATTATGGAACATGTATGTCCCTTAGTTATTAAGTGATTAAACCTTTTTATCTGTAAATTCAAATAACTGTTAGAATTTTAGTGGAAGATTCAGTTATGCACAGGTTTATGTGAACACACACAATATTGAATTTATTTTTATTTTATGATTAAAAAATACAGGCAAAAGAGTAAATAGAAATTTATATGACAAAAATAATGGAAATATTCACCTCCTGGCACTTTCAGATTAATTGTGTGCAAAAGCGTGGCAGCAGGAGGAGCATTTATATCGACGCTGACATCTGAACCGGCATCATGGTCCACAAGGCCTATAATGTTTATCTTGGGTGATGGATCAAGGGAAGAAACAAAGCAAAGAATTTGACCAGATATAGATGCAAATGCTATTGGCCCTGAAGGGCTACTTCCAATTTCTGGTAAGAGCCCAGTGACTTTAAGAAGCAATGGAGCACTTTTCCTAACATCTTCTTTTGGCTCTTCTTCCATTGTGATTTCAGAATCTCCACCATCCTAAAAAGAAATAATAATAATATCTATCAAAGACATAAGGGAAACAATGCCAAGATTTATAAGTATACATTTTTAAAGCTGACAGGCATGTTTAGACCTGATGTGGTCACAATTCCTCCAGAGCAGGGATCAGTGACAAAATCAACAAGAGGAGGCACTTTTTACCAATTCAGCACAAAACCCAACATCGGAAGAGCTGCAGAACAGATATATAAGCTATTCTTATTTATAAACATTCAATTCATATTTTTGAACATTTTAATCAGTAACCATGAACCATAAGCTAATTTTGTTCTAAGCACTTTATATGAAGGAGAGAGGTCATTTAGGAAGCCCCACTTAAGTCTTTTAAGAGCTGCAGGTTACCGATCCCTGCTCTAGAGTGAAAAATTATCTAAAACAGGTCTTCAACCTTGATTGATTATGTACTCCTTTGGCCATTTTTTAAGTTGTATACCTCATTTTAAAATGACAAGTATATGACCAAAACTATAAAATAAATTAATTTTGCCTATAAATGTCATTGATAAAACTCATCAATACATAATTCACCAAGCAAGTCTTAATTTTGTGGAATTCCATCTTAAGGAAATAAAACATACTTTGACAAAAATTCCACTATATCATCAAGAAACACAATCTAGGTTTCAATGTGACGTCATTATCAGGTGGAAAAATATGAAAAAACTCAGGGT
Source organism: Tanypteryx hageni (assembly GCA_028673005.1). NCBI lineage: Eukaryota > Metazoa > Arthropoda > Insecta > Odonata > Petaluridae > Tanypteryx > Tanypteryx hageni. The sequence goes on along the minus strand of CM054115.1, from coordinate 53,409,120 downwards.
ATATATATATATATATACCCTGAGTTTTTCATATTTTTCCACCTGATAATGACGTGTATGTATATATATATATATATATATATGATTGGGGAAACAAGCAACCAATAAAAAAAAAACATTTTAACAGAAAGTAAAAGCATAAATAAACCAATCAAAAACAAATCATTGTAACACAAAGTAAACCAATGGGAACGAAAAACTATGTCAAACAAAGTTGAAAGACAATAGAAGGTTAAGTGTTGAGTTGTAGATTAGAAAGGGGGAACAGGCAAGAGGCGAACATTAGAAAGCGATGATATGGTTTTCCCTTACACTAAAGAACTTCTCTGTGACAAAAATTGCCTAAAGATTTCAGCAAGTGACTTCTTGCCTATCAAAAACATGTAATTGGATTTTAAAAAATCAACAATTGCGTTTTGAGTCAAATAGGCAATGCTGATGAAACTCCGGTTTTCTTTGACATATCATCCAATTACTCTGTCAATGAAAAAGGAGCATAATCTATTATAATAATACACTTAATTCATCTTGATTCAAGAATCTGATTGGTCGGCGAGAACCGTCAGCCCTGACACTAGCATCACAAGATTTACCTACATCAAGACGATGATTAAATAAGGAAATTTAAGTATTTAAATAAGGGTATAATTTTTATTCTAGGCTGATCTCAATCGCTTCTGAAAATGGTATTAGTTCGTTTTCAAGAATAATCGAATGTATAACACCTTTGTTTCATTAAACTAAGACTATTACTGTTAAATTCATCATCTAATTTAGTAAATATACTTTGTTGCTATGTAAATAAATAATGTTAACTCATTACAATAATTAAAAATGTTTTATAATGAAGAAAAATTATGTAAATTATAACGGGAATATTCACTACCATAGTTATTTACAAGGGGAGACTTCATACCTTGGATCGTCGATTGAATGGCCCTTAGTTTCAGCAGAATTTTTTTTCTTTTCGCAGGATTAATTGTGGCTAGATAAAATGCAATAATAGGCTAACAATGTCAAGCAGGTGGGCTGGCTGGGTGGTTACCATACTGGCTCCCGAATATTTTGTCCCAGGTTTAAATCCCATGTCATACCTAGATTTTCTTTTCGTTTTAACCCACTTTATTATTTTTAATTTATTGTATTATTATTTATTTATTTACTTTATTGTATTATTATTTATTTATTATATTATTATTTATTTACTTCATTAAAATTGATGCACAAGAGCGTATTGGTAGATATTTCGATGTGAACTGTAAATCTAACGCCACAGGAACAAGGATCACAGCTGTTGAAATGCAAAGAACAAGTATCACAGAGGAGTAAAGAATGCAAAAGGAGGATTGTGCTTGGACAAACATAATATGATTAAATACTGTACATACGATAGATTTTGCAAAGCAAGGAAAAGGAAGGAATAAGTTACACCCAGTGGGCGTTAGCTGCAGCCTATCAACATACATTGCTGGGGTTCACCTTCACTGCATCTCGAGCGTGGCTAATAAAATTCAAGAAAGAATTCCGAATATGACAGCAAAAAGTTACAAACTACGTTTTTCAATAAGATAAACATCTTCGGAAGAAACTTTAAAAGCTGCAGAGGTTATCCGAAAACAAACATTGCGCATAATACCCAACTATGACCTACACTACGTAATTACTACCGATCAAACTGGATGTGAGTACAGAGTTGACATGAAGCGAGCCTTGACTCATCAAAGTGAAAAGACTATCAGAGACAGGAACAAAATCACGCATTCATAACGGCACAATATGCAATCACCACCTCAAGAAATTTGCTACCCTAAGTGTTTCTTTGTATGCAAGAACCTGGAGGTACATTTGGGCTTCGAGTGAGCAGAACCATGAGGCAGTTGGAGTAGGAGTTCCTAAACATTGTAGTTAAGTGCTCCAAATCTGGTAAAATGATGACAGAATTAATTCTTTTTTTTTAAACAGTTGTGAAGCCTTATGAATGCTTTTCTTGTTTTTATGACAGTTATCATCCAAAAACATGTACACACACTTCCCCTTCAAGTGACGAATAGCACGAATCTAACAGTTATGTTCTTTCAGATGTCAATTCACATCGAAATAGCTACCAATACACTATTGTGCATCGATTTTAATGAAGAAATCCTGCACAAGTAGGATTTTTTCTGAGGCCACCCGGCTCCCTGTTTGTGCAGTTTGAGGAGACCATGAAAATTCAGCGTTCCATCCTTCAGAAGGGACCTTAAGCAGTTTGCCCCCTTGATGCTTTTTATAAACCAGGTTCCCCTCCTCCCTTCTGTATGTCCATTTGATGACAGTGCATAATGACCATAGCCGTTGACACACACAAAAAATCAATTACTACTACTCTTTAATGAAGTAAATAAATAATAATAGTATAATAAATAATATAATAAAGTTAATAAATAAATAATAATACAATAAATTAAAAATAATAAAGTGGATTAAAACAAAAAAATCTAGGTATGACGTGGGATTTGAACCCGGGACAAAATATTCGGGAGCCAGTATGGTAACCACCTAGCCAACTCACCTCGATTTTATCGGACTATTATTGCATTTTATCCAGCCACAGTTAATCCTGCAAAACAAAAAAGATTCTGGAAAAACTAAGGCCCATTCAATCAAAAACCGATCCACAGGTCTTCCTATTTTATGTATTCTACCACCCAAAAAAGTTTCGTCGAAATCAATGACTCAAGGTACGTAGTCTCCCCTTGTTAGCTATACTTTTCAATAAAGCATAAATTGAGTTTCTAATAAATTAAACATTGTTGATAGTAAATAGGACAATAATGATCAGGAAACGTACATCTGAGTAGTTCTTACTTCCACAAAGGAAGTACTTGCACATTTTTGAAGTTTTATTTGGTAATATTTTGTCCATTCTTCGTATGTCATTAACTTTTGATTTAGATCCTTTTGGTGGTGCTTCGTTTGTATAAGGTATGATCTATTGCATATTCTTGACATTTATATCAGATCTATTTTGTTCATTCTTATTTTAGTGAGAAGAGAAATTGAGCAGTGTGTAGGGCCTAAATTTATCTAGGATGATTTAATTGTGTGGTGTTACAGGGGTTCTCCAACCTATGTATATTAAGGTCTAAAATATGATTATTCATATACAACTGCCTTTGCAAGATATAAGACTTATCTATTACATAGTTTAAATACACAGGACTTTATAGCAAAATTAAACATCAATTACAGGAAACATATTATTCTATATCTGAGAATAAACGAATGAAGAAAATCTTTGTTCCACCAAAGTAAGGATCTTTCTGTATGAATAATGTATTTGGAAATTCATTGTATGTGGTTCAATAAATTTTATTGTTAAGTAAACAACTAATGTTCATGGTACATATTAGTACAGTGGAACTTGGTTAGTATGTTCCTCATTAGCACGTTGATTTCTCAAGGTCCCAATTCCATTCCATTTAAATACTTGTTAAAAATATATGGTTAGTACGTTTTAAAATAATGACATTTCCTGGTTAGTACATTCGATAAATCGTCGCAAAAAAATGTGCCACTCCATAACTTGCCTCGTAAGTAAAGGCGAAACAATAAAAATGCAGACGCAAGTTATAAATCATTAAAAATGGAATAGGTCCCTCAGTTTTATGATCATATAACAAATATGTTGGTCCTCATCGGGGCCGTCCAGACACAATCAGCATTTTTGGGACGTTACATAAGAACAAATCACGGCTAAGTGGCCGTAGCACTGGGGATGACGTTCCATTCTACACATTCTCAAAGCAACGATATCGTCGTCTGCCAGACCATGTCAATAGATGACATACATAAACAGCAGGTGGCAGAAAATGAAGATGGTGATGATGAAGAGGAATCAGAGCCATAATCTGTTCCCAGTCTGTCAAAAACAGTTGAGGCTATGGACATAGTACGCCCATATGTGACTAGTTTCGTGGTAGAAGACGATGTTATCAATCCAATTACAAAGTTGGACTCAAAAATGTATGGACTGGGGATTAAAAATAAAAAACAGAGTACTGTGGACAAGTTTTTTAAGTAAATTTAAAACATTTTCGTGATTTTTGTGCAGGTTCAACCATGGATGGTTCACCATTTAACCACTCATTTGGGTATGCCATATATATACGTCATGCTGTTATCTCGGCTGTTTGCTATGGGTATGCCGTAATATTCCATCATGCAGCTTCTCCGGCAACTAGCTGCATCCTGTTAGTTTACCATCTCGATAGTAAATGCGCTTCACTTCTTTATTTGGAAAAGATACGCTTCTCGTGTCTAGACCCTTTGCGGGTTGCATTTCCGTTACCCTAATTTTAAAATTAACAACATTTATATGTTATTTATAATATTTTTATTTTTTAATCACTTAGTAATTGTGTAAATTTTTAATGTCTTTATACCATATTTTAGGAATTTGTGTTCAATAAATATTATTAACAAATTAAATTTTTATTGTAATAATAAATATATATTAACATTTTAATTCATGTCTTGTGATAAAAATAGTTTAAGACACATATTTTAAGAATAAACAACTCAAATACTGAATAATTAACGTATTTTTTAATTGATTTGCGACTTTATTCACTTCAATTGCAAATTTAAATGCCCACCTCCAGTTTCGAAAAATTAAATACCCAGATGAGTGGTTAAGCATCCTTTGATTCGATATATCATTTGGTAGTCTATAGCACAGCATAGGTACCTATGGAATTCTTTCTACAGACAAACATTGATTAAAGTACACCACCTTTATGAACTTAGCGATTAATTGGTTCCGGAAAACTGACGGGAAATGCAAATTCACAAAGTGCAAGTCATATTTCCACATAAGACGCAATGTAATAATGGAAGTACGGTTCCAGTCAACCTAAAAAAAGTCACTTTTTTATCATAAATAATGCAATTGCACGAAACAGAAGTACTGATTGTCAAAAGTTTTGTTACGAAGTGCAAATTCGCAAACCACAAGCATGCGAAGTTCAAAAAGGTGGTGTAGTCTATGTGAATGTATGTAACTTGCTTAGCACGTTTTCCTTGCTAATATGTTCATTTGTCCTGTCCTCTGCAAAAATCTACTAACCAGGTTTTACTGTATATACATTAAAGTGACTTCTTATAAATAGTAGTTATTTAATTATAATGCAAACATATTAGTGTTTGAAAATTCAAATCAAGTATAAATTAAAGTCTGTTAAATAACTTCAAATAACTTTCTGAGCAAACTTTAAAGTAAACAAGACAACAATGCTTCGCAGATACATAACACTTCTGATTGCTTTTTTCTTCTTGAGGATTCATGCTAAGAAAAAAGAGTTACGTATTACACTATTTCAACCTATTTTTGGTGTTGTTCAGTTTCTATAAGGATTGGTCAGTTGTAATATTTTGATGTTCTGATCAGTGATATTTTGTTTGCTCCAATTTTGTCATAACTTTTATTATCATTTGTTCGGATTCGTATTTCTATTTCTTCTCTTCTCTTGGTGTATAAGGAGTACTTTTTATTGCATATAGTCCATTTCCTTAATTTTTTTATTTAAATTTTATTTTAACTTAATACAGTGCAACCTCTATAATCCAAACTGTGTTTTCGAATTATCGAGGTGTTTGCATTACAGGATTCATGTAAAATAACGAGGGAAAAATCTATTATTTATTAAATTTCTGTAAATAAAACACCAATTAATGTATTTACAGTTCACTAAAATGACTGTGAGAGATCCGCGTTGATGGTCGGGAAAATTGTACTCCACACTGGGTCACTGCAACAGGAATGAGCGATATCGCTCATTCCTTTTAAGACAATGTTTCAAAGAATCATCTATTCAGCCACAAGAGGTGTTAGTAGTGGACATCTGTGCCCGACTTTGGTACAAAATAAAAGCTTCAAATTTCACTTTCCGACTCTTGCTTTGTTTAACAGATACTTTACCCCTGATGTTGAGAAACAGTACGGATTACTGGGAGTTTGGATTATAGAGGTTGCACTGTACTTAACTTACACATCATTACACTAGAGATAATGAAAAAATGTAAATTACATTAATGTTGGCTGTTTAGCACTTAGAGTAAAATTACTACCATATGTTATCCTAAAATGAAAAACAATGCCCAAGGAATAGATGATTATCAGAATAATAGTTAGATCTCATGAAAATGGATTGATGTCATAAAGACTTATGAGAGATTGGTTACATATTGTCTGGAATAGGAGATCAGGAGCACTATTAAGAAAAAGAGGGATGCTTGTTACCAACTTTTATATTAAATATCGGTAGAGGAGTAAGACAGGGCTGCTGCCAATCGCCAACCTTATTCAATATATATGGAGAAAGTCTAATGCAAGAAGCATTAGAAGGCACAGGAGATTTCAAAATTGGAGGAAGGATTATAGGAACAGTAAAATACGCGGATGATCAAGCACTTCTAGCAAGAAAGGAAGAGGAACTCCAGAAAATGATAAATAGACTAGTAATAACAGGCAGAAAATACGGCATGGAAATAAATACAGAAAAATCCAAGGTCATTAAAATATTGGGCAAAGAAGAGAATCTGAACATAAGTATTGAAGGAAAGCCTTTAGAACAAGTTTCAGACTATAAATACCTTGGAAGCATCATAACAAGAGAAGCAAAATGTACGGATGAGATCAGAACTAGAATAGGAAAAGCAAAAGCGGCTTTCAGAACAAAGAAACGCCTACTTATGGGGAATATAAGGGAAGATATCCGTAAGAAGTTCATAAAATGCTATGTATGGAGTATAGCTTTGTATGAGGCAAAAACATGGACGCTAAGGAAAAATGACATCAAATACTTGGAAAGCTTTGAAATGTGGACTTGGAGGAGAATCCTGAAGATAAAATGTACAGATAAGATGAAAAATGATGAAGTGCTTTGAAGAATAGGAGAGAAGCGAATGATTATACAGACTATTAGAAAGAGGAAGGTAAACTGGGTTGGGCATTACCTGAGGAGAAAGAGTATGATTAAAGATGTGTTAGAAGGAAAGCTAAATGGAAAAAGGGAAAGAGGTAGGAAAAGGTTTCAGCTGATAGACGATTTGAAAGGGAAAGAGAGTTATCAAGATATGAAGAGGACAGCAGAAAATAGGAGAATATGGAGAACCAGGTGTAACCATAAATAATCACGGACATGTCTACGGACAGACTATCTATGATGATGATATATTTTGGACCCTGTCTAATCTGAAAAAAATCCAAAGCTACTTGAGGGGTTCGAACCACCTCATCTCACCATCGCGTAAGACAAGTGATTTAGTCACCTCGACAACCAGATCCTTGCGTTGGCACTGCAATAAATGTGTATTTGAATTTGTTTGGGAAGATAGACAAGCTTTCATCATAGCAACAAGATTAAACTAACTATTGTCATTGTCCATGGAGTAATAGAAGTCCCTTTATTTTAATGTGGATTTGTATTGATACGAGCATTCCTATGTTTTTTTAAGGGATATTTCTGCTAATAATTGTAAGTTTTTATTTATCGTAATTATTATTGATAGTAAGGTTTTATTTATCTTAAAAACTTTTTATCTTTATTCATTTAAGATTATTCTAAAAACTGCTCTCCCTATGAAAAGGCTATTGAAAACCTTATTGGCGATTAACAGTTTCACTTCTACTAGTATCTAAAGCTAAATTACTCTGAACTAGCAGTATATTTTCGTTGATTTTAAGCAATATGAATGGATAAGTCAGTAGAGGTTTTTTCCAAATTTCAGCTTGCAAAAATACAGGGTCATCTTAAATTCGAGTAGGAAGTGGTATACCATCAATACATTGCAGTCAATTCATCACGTGTCAATTCATTGCATGTCAATTCATTGTGCATCAATTCATCACACAACAAACATGTCGCGTGTTAATACATTGCACAACAAACTCATCACAGGAGACAATTTCGTCACGAGACAAATTCGTCGCGAGACATATTCATTACAAGACAAATTGGAAGGCAAGACATCAGGATGGTGTATTGCGACGAAGTAACACATGCAGTGGCAGTCGGCGGTTGTTTCAACTGCTAGGCCCAACATATGTTAAAATACCTAAATTTACAATACAAAAAAGTATTTAAGTTTTTACTTACCGAAAAATGTACTGTAGTGAGTAGATGAAAAAAGTGTCTTGCAACTAAAATGAGCTGTAAAAAAAGTCTATTCGGCGATCTTTCTTGTTAGAAAATAAATCAATAATTTTTCTGTTGAATCTATCTGTTATTTACAAATGTTTTTTCACATGATAGCATGCATAAAGAACTTAGTCTTTCATCTTTCATAGCATTCCTAAGAAAAGTCTTGATTCTTTTCATCATTGAAAAAAACTGTTCTGATTATGAATTTGACATTGGTATTTTGATCAACGCTTTTAAAAGTTTTATTGTCTCTTGAAATGTTTCACACAAATCACCACCCAAAATTAGCGACAAAAATGGTACTGCATCAGAAACTGCTCTCAATTCCTCTCTTTCGTAAAAATCTTGAAGTTCACTCTTCAGTCTCTTTTTTTCCAAAAGAGGTTACTTTTCAATTATTTCACTGAGATACATGTCAGGGAATTTATTGCTGTAATTATCAAATTCTTCGACCACAAATAGATTCGTAGCCATGAGGTGTCCAGTAAATTGAAATCTATCTTTTATTTCTGTGATTATGGTGGGCATAACAGTGGTCGAAATTAGCAAGTGAATACTTGTCTTTTATCAGTTTTTGAACGCCATTTAAACATCCACTCATAACAGAAGCACCATCAAAACATTGTACAGTAAGTTTATTCGGACTGTCACCAATTAGGGGGTCGAGTTGTTTTAAAATACAATCTGCGATTGCACGAGCATCATGTCCGCCAGGATTAACGAAATTCCAGAACCTTTCTACAGGTTTTCCGCCTACAATGTAATGTAATACAATGACTAACTGAAATTGACATGACATGTGAGTACCTAGTTTCATCAGCTATCAATTCTACATAATCTGCTTTTTGAATTTCTTTGTGAACTTCTTCGTGGTATACTTCTAACATGCATTCCAGCAACTCATTCAGTATAGTTTTAGATGTACCTCTAAATACAGCTGATTGACTAAGGTGAACTTTTAAGTCTTTATCTAACTCAGAACTAAACTAGATTAACTCACGAAAAACTCTGTTATTTTGTGACTCATCTGATTCATCATGCCCTCTTAATGCTGATTCTAATGCCCAACAAAAATGTATATAATTTATAATCAAATTTATTACGTACTTATTTTTATCTACTTGTTCGTTATGTTTAGATATAACTAGCCGATACTGTGAGTTAAACTGACTTTGAATATTTGTTTTACCCAGCAACGATAAACTCAAAACATTGTTCATATGTTGTCTAGATTTTTTGTGAGCCCTCATTTTTTCCCAATTGTGTACCAAGTCCAAAATCCTATTCCTCGACCAGCTGACATCTCCTTGGAAAAAAAACACAAGGAAAACAAAAATATGCATTTTTTTCATCACACCCACACAGCCAATTGTTCTTCAAATAAGGCATTAAATTTATGACACCTTTCCTGTTTGTTGGCATACTGTTGCTTTTTAAATAAATTCAAATTAGGGAGGAGTCTTCGCATTCGTTTTATTTCGAGTTTATCATCGTAAGACAATGACAAAAACGGCTGTTTTAATAAAGCACTTATCGTATTCATTGCGGAGAATTGAAACATTCATGCTTACCAATACTACATTGAGCTGCTAGCTTGAAGGCCGGCCAAGCCAAGCCAAACTGAACTTGGCCCCAACGGTAGATATTCTCAAGCGCAGGAGGGGATAAAAGATGGAGAAAAAAGCATGCAGTGTGCATGCGTTCTACATCTTGTGACCGAGCCAGCTAGGCAGTGGCCCCATTGGAGTAGGGGAACTCTCCACCGGACTCGCTGCCATCTCCTCCCATAAATTCTCTTACCAACCGGAGTATTGTGCTGCTTCACGACAAATTAAACTTATTCAAGACTCAAAAATGAAATCAATCTGTTCAAAAACAATTATTTATAGTGCTTTTTTTTCTGTGAATTTTGGTAGGGCCATGGTTCCATGGCTCTATGCCAGCGGCCACCACTGAACACATGGTGAGTTTGTTGTGCAATATATTGACACATTATGAAATTTTCATGCGACAAATTGATGCTTGACGAACTGACCGAAACGAGTTGTCGTAGAACCTTAGAAAGTATGGTTACCCATTTAATCGTTGTTTCCACAGGGTATAGAAAAACAATTTTTTTAACCCTAAATCACAGGTTGTCTAACGGTATGAATTTTACATAGAAATATATGGTATTTCTTTCTGTCTGACATCTTCCAACATATTAATCATGAAAATTTGCCATATTTTCTTTAAATTAGAGTAACCAAATAAACATATCTAACAAACCAGAGCAAATGCACAAACATTTTTATTCACCTTAAAAATGAAAAAAATTGCCCATTTTTGATGAAATGTATTAACTTACGAGGAGTAGGTGGAATATCCGCAAGTGATATGGGGTAGAGAATGCAATCCATCGCGCATCATCAGATATGGCACATTCCATGATCGGCTGTCCTTCCTTACTTCTCAACTCAACCTCCTTACAGGGGGTATCGATGAGTGGCAAGGCATGGCCAGGGCTGGACATCATATTACCCGGCCTCGAGTTTTCGTCATCCTTTGGAAAGTTACTTGTAGCACCCAACCTCCACAACTCTAGACGCTCAGAGAAACGGAAGAGTACACATCTTGCTTTTGAAGCCAGGCTGACACATTTTCCCTGAGAAAATAAAAAAGTTATTACCGACTATTACATTTTAAAATCCTAGTGTCTCTTAAAGCTGCGGCCCCCCAGGAGGCTGCAAAATTATTTTGAATGCAAGGTGGAATGCCAAAATATAAAGTTTTCATGAGTAATAAAATTTTATAAGGGAATTTTTGGAAAAATGAAGTAATAAAAATTATTAATAGATAAAATGAAGAAATTTTCAATAAAGTTTCTTATTTTTACTATTTTTAATTCAAAGGAGGCTGCATAATATTCAAGGGGGTTGCGGCAATTGAAATGTTGAGAACCACTGTCTTAAAGGAAAATGCAAAAGAATTTTCTACTTCTAAAAAAAATGCAACAAAAATTATGGAATAAGCTTCACAGACTTTATCTATGCATCAATATTTGAGAGTTGAATGGTTATTTGTTTAAATTTCCATTTTATAACTCCATGACATTCATGCACTGAGTGCTTTACAATGAATGTATATTACAGTGTAGTCCAAGCATAAAAACTAAGCAAAAAATAACAAATTTCAAAGCACTTCTGCAGATGATAATGCAGATGATTGTTTCTAGATTATTCTCTGAAGAACTGTTGGATGTATTCTTCTGCTAACAATAGTGATCCCACTGACTACAAAGCATGCACCACACACTGATAAAATATAATAGATATTTAGATGATTTTATAGACATAATTAATTTTGACAGTAAAGCATTTTTTTACAGTAAAGTTAACCTTTAACAGACAGCTGACATGACTGTGGTGTTACAAAATCTATGCCTTAGATCAGGGGTCGGCAACCTTTCAAAGTAAAAGAGCCATTTTTTGTTTTTTTTCCTCATTCCAAAATACTTGGGAACCGCACAGTGACAACCTGTATGACACTTTTTTTTAGAAATTAGAGTGAATGCAATAGCTTAGCTAACTTCTAAAGAGCCACAAGTAGGTACTCAAGGAACCATATGAGGCTCTGGAGTCGCAGGTTGCTGACCCCTGCCTTAGATAGCTGAAGTCACTGTGACACTGCAGTAATCCCATTAATTTATTATTTTTCTCCATTATTTGCTGATTTCTTTCCATTACAACTTAGACCTGAATACTTAAGAGGCCACCTACATGCAAACAATATCTTATATCACACTTATAGCAACTTCATAGCCCAGAGTAACTCGTTTTTCAGAAAGAGAGTCTTGGTTATTGACAGTCATAAAACATGTGGCAACAACAGTGGATTTGTTCCTTAGAAAGGATGTTGCTGTTGCCAAGTTTTTGTGTATAGAAGAGGTTTTAAAAGAAAACAGACAAGATGAATACATAAACACTGTATGGGAACATAAGAGTGAGAGGAAAATTGTCATTTTTTTGCTGCAGTTCCTTGACAAATCTTTTTCAAGTGAATTTGTCCTTCACAATTAGGTAGCAAAGGAAGAGGTGTTTTATTTGTACTGAGTAAGGTAGGAGAAATAGACAGGAAGTATTCAGCCCAGAATTTTTCAGGGCAGTTTTTTGATATCTCAAGCATCTAGAAAGTTGTCAGAGCAACCATTGGCCCAAGGAGTGTGTGAGATGGAGATGCACTGTGCGCAGAAAATGGACGAGGGCAAACAGTGAAGATGCAACATATCATTTGCTATGTTGCATTATGTTAAGGACCATGTTCTAGGATTTATTACACAAGTCAACTTGCACCTTTGATTTATCAATGAGAATATGAAGCCCATTAAGCCATCAAAAATTTCAGTCATTTATAAATTATAGATATATTTTTAATGAAAAGAATACTATGTATTTCTTATCTCTATCACAAATCTAGGGTAAGTTATAAATAAATAACAAAAGTAACTCATATCATGGCGTTTGAATGTAGAAACAGCAGGCCAACAGACCAAAATGCTGAAATTTAAATTCTGATGCTAAAAGGTCAAAATTCTTTATCACCTGGGAAAAAGTCAGGCAAATTGGATAAATTCTACAAGAGAATGTCAGTGAATGTGTAAAGAATAATAATATTTAATTGAATTAAACAAGAAAACGGCATTGAAAGATGATGCTTAAGGAAATCATAGGTAAAGTTGAGCATGTACGAGAACGTAAGTACAGTCATACCACGCTTTGCACAATCACCTTTTAAGCGGATTTGTTATAGTGCAAAGTAGACCCAAAAACCAAAGACGGTCAACAATCGAGGCAGCCTAACCATAAATGTATTAGAAATTCCACTTTTTCAAGCTTGTGAATTTTAATGAAATCGTCTATGAATCTCAATTTAGGGTCTGAATGTGGCCAACTCATGCTATAAAATACACGCCACAGGATGGCACACCGTTTATATCATTTGATCAACGCTTATTTTGACATTTTTATTTCTAAAGAAAGGCGACTTTCCAAATAAAACGTCCTCATTGATTTATTTAGATTTCATTCATACAGGAGATACTTACATTTACCTGAATATAATGATGTTTTTAATTTTCTATACAATTCGAAAACTCATGAAGATAAATCATTGAAAAAATATAAATATTTGCACCTGGGATTGGTGGACGGAAGCCGTCAATAAGCCATTTTTTTCACGTTAACAGCTTATTTTTGTTAATATTATACTTGAGTTTTCACGTTCATGAAATCTCTCCTAATTGGCCTAATGACACCATTTTGCACCAATTTTGCTTAGGGCAAAATTTTCAGGAACCTATCTCCTGTATAAAGCAGGATATGACTATACAAATACATAACAATGCTCAAAAGTCAACTGATTTTTAGATTATACCTTGTAAGATATATTGGGAATAAGTAGTAACATAAGGAATAAAAACTGTTGAAATTTCATTTTATAAATCAGAATCCCACTAACCCCTCAAGCATGGAGGACATTTAATTAAATCCTGTTTCTGAGGTTGAGGAATTTTTTAAAAAATGTGATTTAGATTCCTGAAAATTGAAAATTTTATAACTTCTTTCATTTTTATTGGATTTGTCTGACATTTTTTGAGGATTTTATTGGTTTATTAGTTATTGGTTGTAATGTTCAATGTAATAGGCCTGAGTGCTGTTTTTGAACTTATTAAATAAATAAATAAATAAACACAACATTTATAAACAATACCTTTTACACTATCTTACGTCAAGCAAACTCTTTGCAGGAGAGAAGATAAATCACCCTGATCGCCAGCCAGTCAAGCGAGCACCCATGCTTTCATATATCTTTCAGTATTGTGAAAATTATTAACGTTATTGATATACAATCTTTTCAAAGGAAAAATTTCAGCTTCTATAAACATTTTGTTTGCTGGATGAACCTCTCTAAACCAAATAGAGAAAAAGTTTCTCGCAAGACAACTTTTTCAAGTCTTGAATAAAAATTTGAAATAAATTTTCCATTTCATATATTGTTAAATGACATTTCAGTTTGCTTATAAAGTTCTGAGTTGCACAGTAGTCATTCATCATCATTACAGAAGTTACATGGTGAAAACCGTCCCATTTCGTTCACTAGAAGCAAAGATATGACGTTGTATGTATCAGAATGTAGACAATAAAAAATTGTTTTTTTTTAACTTTTAAGGAATTTGTTTTGCCCAATTTACCATGAAATTTACTACAAGTAAATATAATAACTTCTATATTGATTTTTTAATAGCGTTTACTTTGCTTGTAAACAGTTTGATCACACTCAGGGGAGACCTCACTTCGCCTGCTCACTCATCACTTCCAACTGAAAACACAGTACAGTGGGCCCTCGATATCCATTGACCTCACAATCTGTCATTTCTCATATCCATCGTCAAATATTTAATACCATTATTTCCGTATCCGTCGTCGGTTCTTGTATCCATCATCATGTTGCCACCTGTTTCACACATCATGTACAACACTTCCTATCACTCAGTAGCATCTGTCTACCAGCAACTCTCCTAGTGATGGGTTCTCAAACCAGTTCTATGCCGATTTTGTGCCATATATCTATCTCTCTCTCTCTCTCTCTCTCTATATATATATATATATATATATATATATATATATATATATATATATATATATATATATATATATATATATATTTAAACTCAGACATGCTCCTAGGATTCTCAATGGATCGGGTCGGTTCAGGTGTCATTCGAGGCCTATTCACGGCGCAGATTGCACAATTCAGTAAAATCTGTGAAAAGATGTACACGAGGTCTGATAATGGCCAAAAACCGTGTCCAGGAGGCACTTATGCCCGCCCGATTAGGTCACGTGACCAGCGCTACCGTGCGTCAGTGCTACTGTTGCCGAGTTGGCCGGCTGGCCGCCTTAGTCATGCCTACCCATTATTTTGATGGACAGTTCCACTAGTTTACTTTATTTTTCCAATAAACTCAGTGCCCATGTCAAATGAGAAAGCTAAGAGGCGAAGAGTAGTCCCCACTTTGTAAACAAAATTTAAAATTATTGATGATTTTGAATCTGGCAAATGAGCAGCCGATATCGAATGTGAAAATGGAATACCGCCTACAACAGTAAGAAAAATTGTAGCTGATAAACAAAAATATAAAGATGTTGCAAAATTAGCCGTCTGACACGATTAAATGTTTGAGAACCGGAGAAAATGTTTTAGTGAAAATGCAAAAGATTTGGGTTTCTGATCAGCAAGCTAAGGGAGATAATGTGAATTACACTTTGATAAGGCAGAAAGCTAAGAGAATTTTCGAAGATCTCAAGGTGGACGAAGAAGTAAGGGCTGGTTCAATAAATTTAAATTAAGGAGTAAATTTATATGTACATTGCATGTTTAAATAAATAAAATTCTTGTTCAAGAAGTCTTTATTGGTGTTTATTTACCCAAAAAATGTGTTTAGTACTCAAGTATATGATTCCCTGGAACGAATTATCATTATAACATGCGAGCCTATTGCTCCGTATTCATTGTTTCCTTATCTGTCGCACTTTTAAGGAACCAATTAATGATGGATATTGAGGGCCCACTGCATTTTTATTTTCTCCATACATAATATAGGGGAAAGAATTGTTTTCATGAAAAAAATCGATTTAAACGGAAATACACATTTTGAGATCCCCTGAACACGTTTTGACCATTTTCTCGGTGATGACTGTGTGTTTATGTGACAGCTTTCTTGTGGGTGCTCTAACTCAAAAATTATTAATCAGATCAATGTGAAATTTTATATTGTACATTTTTATAAAAATCAGAACTGATTAGTTTTTGGTAAAAATCAGTCAACTGAAAATGGGTGTTTACTCTTGTCACTTATCCGTTATTTTGAAATACTTGTTTTAATATTTGATAAATGTAAAAATGTACTTGAATAAAAGTTGTAGGTAATTTAATTTTCTACAACCTTTTTTGAAACATTTCCCCATATAATGCCTTGTTTAAGAGATATCTTAAAAACTAAATATTTTAGCTGCCACCACCACACCATCTACCGATGTCTATTGTTAACAATTGATGCTTAGTTGTCTTAGTAACGCTCCTTTATAGTTTCTTAAATGTTGCAGCTTCGTGGCTATATCCAATATAAGAAGGCTATGGTTTGAGTTTATTTCTGTTCTTTTTAGTCTTTAAAATTTTCTCTCAGTTCCTTAAAATATTTATTACCATGTAACCTATTTGGAATTTTTAGAAATAATACAGGTATGGAGAAAGTCATGTGGTGGCCACATCAGATTTTTCTGCTTGGGATATTGGAACCTAAATTTTTTGAATGGCCTTCCTCTCAAACCTTGCTGCATAGAGACCTCGGCTGATGTTTATTCTTTGGTTATTTGTGAATGGGAAGCTTGTTTCTCTCAATATAATGCTCCCAAAATCAGCTGAGACATGAAAGATCATATGTCCTAGAGACAAATCTATGGAAAAATGAGTGACATTGCCATGAATATTAATTCCTAAAAATTAATACTATAAAACAAATGAAATTGCCTCTGCACACAGCGAAGGTTTCCTTCAGACTAACTTCCTTAGAGTGACTAGAGAATATTTCTCCTTCAACCCAAGTGTAAGGACCGGTGCACTCATCCCAAAAGCACTCTTGCTCATGAAATAGCAGTAGACATCATCGAAGTGGTTTATTTGTAAACAGACCTAGGACATGTGGAGACGTTTCTCTCTCCCCCTCATAGTATATTGCTCTCAATAAATGCTAAAGGAAGAACATGGCTCTGAGATTTGAACAATGGTTGGGCTCTCCTCATCTTATAACTCTCAAACGCTGGCACATAAGAAAATCCAAGAGAAAGAAAAATCTGTGGACAGATAAGCAGAGCCAAAATTTCCCTTCACTTTGCAGTAGCATTTGTGTTGATATATGGTTCGTCTCAGCATTGGATAGGGGTTTTTTAGAAGGCTCACTTCCCCAATTCAAGCTACGTGAAAAATCAATCATAAAATTTAACGTATATTAAATGTTACAATAAAGCCAATAAAATTGGAGAATGATGATAATAGGTAGGCCAAAGGTTCTCCTAGGAATATATCAAGATTACCCTGATTTAAGAAAATTCACCATGTCAAAATAATAAAAAGGTGAGCGATGACAGCGACATACTGAGTACATCGGTCGATGGCATATGAAGTTTACCTCTGACACTCTCAGTGCATTGCTCGATGCGGAGGGGTTAAAAGCAAGTATACAGGACAAAGCCGGAAAATTTCAAGTTTAATTAACAGTGTAACAATAGTAAAACCTTGCCAATTCAGATCTTGCTGGTCTGGACTTAGATTAATCTAAACTACCGTATCTGCCCGAATAGAAGCCAACCCCGGATTTAAATCGACCCCACGAAATTTTCCATCATTTTTTGGCAAAAAAGTATTTTCGTAAATTTTATGCTTAAGTGTACCAGACATGCACGCACAACCTAGAATACATTATACATTACATCTATACGTTCCATGTAAAGTTTTATTAGGTATTATTACTGTTAATTATAAATATAGTCAACGCAGTTGATCACACCTTACAATCAAATGTAAGTATATTTATTTATCTTACTGGAATTCAAACTGTTGCGTATCGAAAGCTGTCATCGAATTTGGCGTGATCGTCTACTTAGTCATTATACGCAATTTTAATAGATTCTATGAAAGAGGTTTCCAAGTTTTATTATTATTGCTGTTAATTATCAGATGAATTACAGTTAACGCCGTTGCTCACACCTTCAAATCAGACGTATCTTATGTTAGCGGAATTCAAACAGTTGCGCATCGAAAGTCGTCATCGAATTTTGCGAATTGACTAAGCAGACGATATCGTCTGCTTAGTCAGTATACGCAATTTTAAAACATTCTATGAAAGAGGGTTTTAACATGCATACAAAAATGACAATGGCTATAGCTAAATATAAAATAAACAAGAAAAATTAATATGAACTTCTTTTATACTGTCGGCTCCTAACTTTAATGTACCTGCCATTTAAATGATCCGTAAAAGCTACAACGTCTGCTACATCTGAACTTTAAATCGATTGAAGCACCAAGAAGTGCAATTAAAACAAAGAGTTGAAGAAGCTTAGTGTAGTCAGAATTTGTAAAAACCTCTAATAAGACCGGTGTTGGTATCTTAAGAACTCGTTGCAAATTATGATCAAAACGAATTTGCTATAGTGTGCAATCATACTATGAACCTGGTGGGTTGTTAAAACTCGATTGTTTTATATACCGCCCTTTCCTTTGGATAAGAACCCACTTACTTTTAACTACGTGTTAAAATATATAAATAACATTCAATAGCAATTTAAATTACAGCTCCGGGCAACAGGAGGTATGCTATGGAAACAAGACATTTTTCAGCGATGGCGTCGTACGAGGATGCCAAATTTTTCCTCAGGCTCGCATTTAAGCCGAGGGTGATTTTTTTCACGATAGATTTTGACAAAAAGTATCGGCTTATAATCGGGCAGATACGGTAGGTCTTGCCAGAGGCACCTTCGACAATATTTGATATTGACTCAGAATAAATGTGATTTTTGTGAGAAAAATGTAAATTTCTAAAAAAATTATAAAAAAAGTTTAGTCTATAGTGCATTAGTTGTATGAAAGGTAAGCAGTGCAGTAATCTTTGTTCAACACATAATCCTCCAAACCTGCCAAAGTAAATTTATTACTGATCAATTAGGTATAAAGATAACAAAATATGCACTGTTTTCAATTTTATAAGTTTATTATGCTTCATTTACATGTGTAATGCACCTTGTTCCATATATTTTGAACAGCCCAAAATGTTGCCAAACCTGGACCCCCTCCTTCCCTCTAATTATTGCACGTAAGTAAGGTTTTATTCTATTACACCACATGAAATAAGAATTTATTTTGCCCAGTATCAATCCAAATGAGTACTTTGACATGTAATTAAGAAACAGTATAAATGTATGCATGCAATTCAAACTACATCATTACTGACACCTGTCTTAATACCTTTCGCATTACAATAACATTTAATGATTGCAATATTACAAGACTTTAAAATATAAAGGTGTTAACAAATATAATAACAAAGAAAAATCACACTAACCTGTGGTACAGGTGGATACTTGGACAACATTTTGGGAGGAAAACTACTTATGCCTAGGTAGCCATCAACACCTGAAAAAGTTGATAAAAACTAAATTTAAAAATATGCAGATGTAAGGCAATTTGGAGTATTTATAAATAAAATTCTTTCAAATTCCAATCAGTATAAAATCTTGGTAAAAAAATAGCCCTCATAAAGATGAACGCAATGGCAGGAATAGAAAATGCCATAATTTGTCCAATATCATGTGCAGGGTGTTTGCTTTATCATGGGCTCTTACAGAGTATATTGAGTGTGACGTCTTGGCAGCTGAGTATGCTGTGCTTGCTAGCAAACATGTCATTCACCAGTTGTTGTTTCATGCTGAGACTGCCCCTAGTGAAAGACGGTTTTGTATGATGAAAGACAAAGTGTGTGAAAGCAACCATCCCCAGGAATAAGAGATGAAGGAAAATATTCGTCAAACAGTTTTGAGCATCACAATCGAAAAGCTGAGTTGTGTCCAGCAGCATCTTGAAAAGGTTAAAGAGTGCTTGAGAGCTGACACTCACCATTTAGTGGCAGTTTCAGCCTGAAATAATAAGGGGCGCATGACAAGTTTGCTAACGGGCACAGTGTACTCAGCTGCCAATATGTTGCCCTCGAAGTAGTCAGTCAGAGCAGGACCGACAATAAAACAAACACCCTGTATTAAACTTATGCTTAAAGGTTGCATATCATACTCAACCTCAATTAATGAAGGATCAAATATTTTGAAATAAAGTCATAGTATTTATCAAAATATAAGAAGCGGTTTTTTGTTTTTTTCAATCAGAAGTTGGGGGTCAGCTTATAGTTTTGAACAAAGATATAAATAAATAATCAAGAATGTCCAATTGCTTCTGGTGAATACAGAATGGTCGTTTTTGAAGAAAATAAACTTCTTTCTTCAACTAAACATTTATTAAAAACAATTATACAATGTTTTCCCCAAGAAATATTTACATTTAAAATACTGTATTTACCCGAATACAAGACGAGGTTTTTTTTACAAATTTCAGCTTGCGAAAATCGGGGGTCATCTTAAATTTGAGAATGAAGTCATATACCATCAACATATCACGGTCAAGTGATTGCGCATCAATTCATCATGCTTCAATTTGTGTCATGTTAATTTGTCACACGACAAACTCGTCACATGTCAATACATCAGCAGACAAATTTGTCACGTGACAATTTCGTCGTGAGAGATTTGTCATGAGACAAAAAAAATAAATCAAGTTTCTTATTCTTATCATCACATTACACCTACAATTCAAAATAGCTCAAGTTATATTGTTTAAAACATATTTATTGAAATGATTTAAGCTTTTTAATGATATGTTGCCTTGCCGACAGTGTCATTGTTAAACCTCAAGATTGTATTGTTGTCTCAATCCTTATATGTACAATATACATAAAGAAAGCATGCTTTGAATGTTTGTGCCAACGATCCCAAATGCAAAGGTTGGGGTTCGATCTTGATGGCGCCCAATTTTATTTTTAGTAAAATCATGTTTTCAGTAATTCCCTTTCGGTTACCTTCACATTGACATTTTTTGTAATTGACTATTTTCATAGTTATTTTTGCAGTGTACCTTATAATTTACTGGCATTATAAATTCACACAATATATGAAATGTGCAAAAAGACATTTATTGACATGAAGACCTTTTTTGTCAACATTTTGAAATTTGAAATTTAATTAATGTTGTTATGTCGTCCACTATAATTGGCTTCGTGCTGTATTTGGACTCTATTGATAATAAATAAATACCTCAAGAATGAAATATTTAGCTTAGCTATGCGGAAAAATATTTAAATGTCATTTGTAAATCTCCAAAAAGTACATTTTAATGTGATTTTTTACATTTTCAAGCATTTTATTTATATTGGGCCATTCTTGCCCCAATCGTTGAATTCTATTCTTGGCTTCATCTTCATGCTTAATAAATATACAATTTAAGTGCTTCAATACAGATCAGACTTTTATACAAGGGTATAACACATTTACTGAATCTATTAAGTTGTTAGGGGGAGGAAGAAAAAGAGAATAAGAAGGGACAGAAATGGAAAAAAGAAAGATTATAAGATTAAAAGTAGCTGCAGTACAAAAATGCCAATAATAAATTGTAATTGATTATAAAACAATTTATACCATCGAATCATGCACAATTGTCAAATGATGGGAATTCATAAAACTAAATATAATGTTATTTTCAATGGATTTCTTTAAATGATAATAGAGCAAATATTTTGAACTGAATTTTTAATAAGATTGAAAAATAATATTTCAAAACTTTTATTTAAATTTCCTTAAATTAAGCCGATTTTCTGAAAAAATTTCAAAACTACTATAGTTTAACAAAAAGTGCGATCTTTAAATATAATTAAAACTCATTGCAGTTCATGTAAGTATTTATTTCATTGTAAGTTACTACGCATTTTTCTTTAATGGTAAATGTACTTCATTCACGTTTATCCTGTTCTTACGTGTTAAAAAGATTTGAGCCAAATAATTCTATTATTAAGTTATGTTCAATAAGTTTTTAATAACTTATAGTAATTTGTCCAAATATTTCAAGTAAATTTTTGCTGGTTCTTCATACATTATATCATATTATTTCAATTTTTCTCTTATTCTCAGTAAATATATGGATAACCATTTTGCCTCTATGATAATAATTATTCAAACAATGTAATTAAAATGAAGATAACTTTCAAAAATACTGATTTGATAGTACATGAAAGCCAAACCAGATCATAGCAAAATTTATTGATTTTTGATACCAAAATCAAATATATTTGGTACACTTTTATGAGAGAAGAAGAAAGAAAGGAGAGAGAGGGTGAGAGAGTGGGAGTGAAAGACATAATTAAATGTTTCATAAATTAAAAATAGTTTTGGGCATATAAGAATTGTATAGCATAATGTATTTCTTTGTCTTTCTATTTGCCAAAAACTATTTTTACTCTTTGAAACACACAAATACGTGAATTTTATATCTATTGTTTACTTTTTATGCATAAAAAAGTTAGTTTAATTTATTTTTTATTTCAATTTTATCTTTACTTAATACTTAATTCATGCATACCCGTCATATTTGATGGGCAATTACTCTCATTATATATAAAAGATAATTACATATAAAAAGTTGTTCCAGCTAATGCCGATATTATGCATAATGTTACGCACTCATTCTTATAGGAAGAGAGAATTGAGAGACAAAGAAAATGACTTAAAAAAATAAAAATACTATTTGTTGAGAAATAATACTTCAGTTTCTAAGTTAAAAGAATTCTCACAATATATCTTAATTAAATTCTTGAAATTTAAGCACATTAAAGCATACTTTGGTGGAGTAAAAGTAAAAGAAAGTAAAAAACAAATAATCAGATTGCTTCCAATTCCATTTTCACTTAATATTAACATATAAAAACCTCCTGAGAAGAGTCGATTCTTTTCTCCAGCCACCAGTGCCCTGACGTCATGATCATGTAGCCTCCTGTGGAACGATCGAACCCAAGTTGTGACCAAATCTCCTCTGTGCCCCATGACTCCCTCTCTCTCTCTCAACCCAGAATGGATATCTATCTTCTCAAAGTTTGTGATGAGAGGATCAACACCTACAATCAAAAGAAAATGATCATCACATGAAAAAGTAAAGTAAACACCAACTTGTGGAAAAAAAAACATTAAATAATTAGCATGACTAGAAAACAAGCATTGTCTTTCAGTTAAAAAGCTATTACAGTAAAACCTCCATATAACAAAATTGGCGGGACAAAAAAAAGGGATGTTGTTGTACAGAGGTTCATTGTAGATATATTACGGAGGGTTGCACAAACACAGGGGCAGACCAGCTATGCGCACGTATGTCAGGCTTAACCCCTCAAAGACGGGCTAGATTTAAATATCACTCTACCATACAGCTGGCAGGTATTTAATTGAAATGGCCGATTTTGATGTAGTTCATTATAAACATTTATAATGTTTTACCTAATAATGGAAATTACGTGAAAATTTCAGAATATCATTATTTATTTTTTACATAATTCTATTTCAATAAGTTTCTGCATTATCGTATGAAGAAGTAATAACAGTTTATACCACACAAACGTGTAACTCTTAATCACAGTTTTTAGTGTTCGAGTAGTTCCCATGAACTTCAACTCCATTCAAATAATGCAATTGAGTTCTCTGTAAATATTCAGCTTGCCACTTCGTTCTCCTTACAACGCAGTAGCTGAGTCTCTTCCCACTTTATCTCTTCCAATAGATGTTGTGGCACTCAAGAACTGTTTACGAATAACATTGCATGGATACGATTTATGAAAAAGAGAGTTGTCTCCTATTCCTTGTCTTCTCACGGTGCCTTAGCGACCTTGACCACTCCTATTTTTTTATAATTCCTATTGATTGAGAACACACACCTTTTATTCTGTATCTTTGATCATATTCTTTCTGAAGATGGGATTTTCTGATGAAAATTATCGACTTTTAAAAAATTATTTCCTTCCATAAAGAATGAGCTAATTTCTGAAAGTAATTTAGAGACATAAATAAATTTTTAGTAACTGATATAGATGAAAGGTGAAGCAATACAGAATATCATTTTTACTTGCGTCGACCAGTGGAGCAGACGTAATTTAGTTTTGCATAACTAAAACGGTTAGAAAAATATTGTATTCAACATCTTCTTAAGGTCAAAACCTTTCTATATAATAATGTGAAAGCCAATCAAAAAAAAATTAAAAACATCTCTATACAGCAAATTAAAAGCAGCGCGGCATGGGTCTGTACCTTGCACAGAGGCTGGCAATACGGTAAGAAACCAAGTTCCATACCATGCACAGATGAACGCTGAGGGTTTAATCATGGGGCTCATCTGATCAAGCAAGGCATTGCCAAGCCATTGAATATACACATAACAATACATAAAGATTAATATGTTCATTATCATAATAGTGCATTCTGTGAAAACAATAATAGTCAATATTAATAATAATAACTAATAATAAAAGTGCAAGATGAGATAATGATTTTTATCTTAATATACTTTCGATTTGTTTATGCACTCCATCTGATAGCAACAGCACATAAAATATCTCACATTATTAATTCACTATAAAATGTATTGTACATATTACAATTTCTCGCGAAATATAGACCAAAATTTATAGTGCATATTGCATTCTCGGGAATACAGTTATTCTGTTTAGCTTTAAATAATTGCTGATTTCAGAAGTATTCTCGCTGTTGTTAGTGTAAAATTAATCTGGGAACACCCGATTAGCAGAAAACAGTGAAAATGATTATTACGCATACTATTGTTCATTCTGTGTGGGTATAGAAAACGAGAGGGTAAGGCAAAATTAAATATTTCGAGTCAAAACATGTATGTCATACAGGACTGGCTGGTAAAATGTTACCAGTTAATCATCGACCAGCCCCACTAGAGAAAAGACATTACATAGACACGGTAAATGTCGGCTCACCGAGATACCCAGAAAATCCCCGCAAAGCAGTGGGAGGTAGAGGTAGGGGCGGGCTCTGCGTTTTTCATAAGCACAAGTGGGAGGAAAAATATGAGACTTTTCTGACCAATGATAAGCCAAGCTTCTTTCAACTCAAAAGTTGATGCTATCTGAAGGCCCCCCACACTCTTCACATAACCCTGTCAGTGAGGCATTCATACTTAGAGGAGGTTTTGGTCATTCATACATCACAACAGAAATGATATTTACGTTAGTTTAGTGCACTTATCTGGCTTAGGGAAACAGGAAATTTCGGATGTGTTCAGTAAAAATTCTTGGAACACAAATACCACCTGATTTTTCATTCAGAGCATTTTGTTTCATATTTTTAATTTGTGCTCATTGAAAAAGGTTGTTTTACTTTTAAAAGTCTAACCAAAATGAGAATATATAAGATAAACATTTTTTAAATCAGCGGTATTCAACCTAAAGTACGCATGTCGCTGGGAATATGCGAGATCTTTCAAAGAGATACGATATTTAAGGATATCTAATGAAAAAAAATAGCAAAGCAACATCTAATAATTATCTCACGCATAAAATATATGTAAATCATATAATTAGAAAGTACATATATATTTGTGAGTGATGATATACCCGTGGACGTTCTTAAGGTTTTGGGGTCTAAAGCAGTTAAGCAACTCACAAAATTTTTTAACCAAGTATATGATACTGGCATATGGCCTGAAGATTTTTTAGATGTTGTGATGGTACCACTGGAGAAAAAGAACAATGCAAAATGTTGTAAGGATTACAGAACTATTAGTTTAATTTCTCATACAGCTAAAGTTCTAACCAGAATAATAACCAAAAGAATTAAATGTAAAATAGAAAAGGAGCTGCAAGATAATTAGTTTGGTTTTAGAAGAGGAAGGGGGACTAGAGATGCTATAGGATGTATGAGGATGATGATAGAAAGAGCGCTAGATGTCAATAAAGGTATGTATTTTTGTTTTGTAGATTGGGAGAAAGCTTTTGACCGAGAGAAATGGGATAAAATGCTGGGTATTTTAAACAAAATAGGTATAGATTGGAAAGATAAAAGACTGCTTAAAAACCTTTACTTTGATCAAAAGATTAGAGTCAGGGTTAAAGGAGAAGAAACAGAAAGTACTTCAATAGGGAGGGGAGTGAGGCAGGGTTGTCCTATTTCACCAGCGATATTTAATATTTATGCAGAAACAATAAAAGAAGAAGCGTTGATGGAAGAGAAAGGATTTAAGATGGGAGGTGAAAGTATTACCACCATTAAATACGCAGATGATCAGGGCTTAATAGCAGAAGGCGAGAAAGAGCTTCAGAAGATGACAGACAGACTAGTGGAGGTTGGCCAACAATATGGAATGAAGATCAATACAGAAAAAACGAAAGTCATGGTGGTTTCAAAGGAACATAAAGAATTAAATATAATGGTAAATGGACAAAAATTGGAACAAGTATGTAGTTTCAAATATCTTGGCAGTATTTTAGCGCAGGATGGAAGTAGTACACAGGACATCAGAAGTAGGATTGCAATGGCAAGAGCAGCATTTAACGAGAAGAAGGAGCTTCTCACAAGCAAGAAAATAAATTTAGAAACAAGGAAGAAATTAGCAAAATGCTACATATGGAGCATAGCTCTTTATGGTGCAGAGACGTGGACGGTAAGGAGAAAGGAGGAAAAATATTTAGAAAGTTTTGAGATGTGGGTATGGAGAAGAATGATGAAAGTGAAATGGACAGAGAGGAAGAGAAACGAAGAAGTATTAGAAATGGTGGGAGAAGAAAGGACGCTAATTAAAACAATCAGGAAAAGAAAAGCAAATTGGATAGGGCACATATTGAGAAGGCAGTGTTTACAAAGGACGATCTTAGAAGGAAAAATTAGTGGAAGAAGAGGAAGAGGGAGAAAAAGAATAGGAATACTAGATAATATAAAGCAGGGATATAATACTTATAGAGGTATAAAAGAGGCTTCTAGGGAGAGAGAGAAATGGAGGCAGTGATTCAGTTAAAACCTGTCTTCGGACAGAAGCATGATGATGATGATAATATATTTGTAGACTCTACCCAATAATAACCGAGTTTGTTAACTTTAAAATATACCAGAGGACACGAATTTCATCAAAAATAATTTAAGGGGTACACCAACTAAAAAGGTTGAATACCACTGCTTTAAACCTTTGGAAATTTCTTAGCATTTTTACGGACATCTAAATATTTTTATGGACCTAACGGACACGTCCAATTTTTACTTTTTTTTTATGGAATGTCCATAAATATACGGACATTTGGTAACCCTGTTGCCTACTGTAGCACAAAGTAACACTGTCAGATTCCATTCTCCCTTTTGTATCACGAAATTTGTGAGCAGTCTCTAAGTCAGCTGTTTCATAAATAGTAAGTGCTACACCTCAGAAAGAGTCGATATTGATATTGAGATACCGCTACACAAAAGCACTTTGTTCTGAGGTATTGATTTCGTTCATTTCACATATTTTTTCTTACGATATCATGTCCATATACCTCGATCTAATTCTTCCAGCTAAGACAATTGTTCTTCATTTGAGTGAAAACAGCTAGGAAGAACTAGTAATTGGCGAGCATGATCCATTCTCTCATTCGGCCGTTCCCAACTAGGGATGGTGATTTGGCGGGAGTGGGGAGATAGGCATGCAGCATTAGGTAAACCTAGTATTATTTCCCCATTCCTTTCCCCTTTTTTCCATTACCTCTTGGCGTGTACGTGTGTTTGTAGTTGCTTAGTAGGTCCTTGTCGCAGTCGTATTGACTCACAAACCTTCTAGCAACGGTGTGATTTTTTGGGTCCCTGGCGCAGAGTCATTTCTCGCAAACCCGGTCCCGTTTCCACCTTTAGGACTAGTGCTTGCGCGATTGAGTGGGTGAATGTGTGAGTGACATCAGGTCCCTGGCGTGGAGTAACAACCCCTAAACCTGTAAGTTTATATATATTTTTTTCTTTTGCCTTTTCCTGCCTTTCCTCCTCCCCCTTTTTTTTCATTGTCTCTCTCTAATTTTGAA
The DNA here is from genome assembly GCA_028673005.1 of Tanypteryx hageni. NCBI lineage: Eukaryota > Metazoa > Arthropoda > Insecta > Odonata > Petaluridae > Tanypteryx > Tanypteryx hageni. The sequence goes on along the minus strand of CM054115.1, from coordinate 53,381,202 downwards.
TTTTACGGTCAAGGAGTTAATTCTATTTAACCTCTAGAAATAGGCGTAAAAATGTTATTATTTTACTTTTATTGTGGTAGCCCTGATCTGTAGTTCCACTTTAAACATATTGATTTTATTATTGTATGTTGTACAAATCCATAATTACTGAAAGATTTTAGTTTATAATTGTGGCACCCCTTTGGTTGATCATCTCAAAATATGATATTATGGTTTTGTATATATATTTAAATTATAAATATTAAATTTGGTTAAAATTGATGTGGACAGTTCAACGCAAATACTTGTGAAAACAGATATTTTAACTATTTTCATTGTGGCAGCCCTCACTTGTAAATCTATACTAAACATATTGATTTTGATGTTTTATGTTGCATGCCTACAAAATTTCATTGAAGTCAGTTCAGCCAATTCCTTCCAAATTCATAATTACCAAAACGTTCAACTTTGGAATTGTAGCATCCCTGCTGAATCGATCCGGTCCAAATATGTCATTTTGGTCATTAATTTATAAGAATATTTTATGTACCAAATTTGGTTGGAATCGGTTCAACCAATTCCTCCTTGATATATGCGTACAGACGGGCATCACGAAGGTAATAGTGCTTTTCAGCAATGACAAAAAGCTCTAAAAATGTATGCAGATTTTTTAAAAATATTAGTGTAATCCAATTCATTACTAATATAGTACGAAGTCCCAAATCTGGAAATCTCTGGAATAGAAGCTTGCTGTTTTTTATTTTTCCAATTTTTGGACTGTAAATACATAGCCTAACCATGAACGATCAAAAAAAGTTCATATGGGGTAAGTAAAACAAGATAATGAATAAAATATAGGTTTTATTGACTTATGACAAAATGTATTCTTATTCTCCACTTACAAAGTAAAATATGCAGGCAAGGACTGTGATGATAATTTACTTCTCTGTGTCATAGATGGAACTGCTAGTGATTTGAGTTTCAATTGGGGAATGTTTTATTTTTCTAATCAGCATTAAAGCTTCATTGTTCAAAGTCACTGAATGAAATCATTCACACTTGTGAGCAATGTTAGGTAATCTTTTGCAACTTTAACACCCCTTGGTGCAGTCTTGTCCTCTACTGCTAGTGTTTCATGGAACCAAGCCCAAAAAAGATAAATCTCATCGGCAGTACATAATATCTGGTCATGTGTCAAATTTTCATCAGCAACTACTTTTCTGAATTCATCAACATAATTTTTTGGCAGCTCCATGATCAATACTGCCTTGAAGTCACTAGAAGTTCGTGAGCCAGACAGTAGAATAATCATATGGCGTTGCTATCTTCATGTCATTTGGAAACTTTGTCCTTGGGTCATGAACAGAGCGGTTAATAACAAAACAAGTCCAGTACCAAATTTGAGTAATTTTGTTTGCCGCAACTTGCACAGAATTTTTAGTGGAAAATTTTGTAAAATGTCCCGATTTCAGATCATTCCAGATTTTGGATTTTAAACTGTACATGAAAAGGGATCAATCATAATCAGAATCTAGGCATTAATTAGCACTAAAAAACCCCTCCAACTATCACTGAAATAATATCTATTAAGGAGTATAATGAACAAAATTCTATACCAGGCGTCTGAAGTGTTTTTCTATTGGGTATCAAAATTCATAATCTCCTCTGTAATTTCACTATTGAATTTATTTTGCCCATAAAGCCCATGAAAAAGGATATTATACTATTAGGCATCCTGAATGTAATGCTTTATCACTACAGTACAAAATACAATTGATATAAAAGTAAAATTCTTTAAAAATGCATATATTTTTGTAATTCGTCTCTAAAATATTGTGCCATGTAAAATCACTTTGCAAGACCTTTTGGTATGGGTGCAATAGGTTTCTACTATATAAAAATTTCCCAACCATTTTGCTACAGCAGTCCAATAGGTGTGCCTCAAAGGCATCTCTCAAATTTTAATCATGTCATATCAATTGATTTCTTTATACAGAAAATACATCAAAAGATAAAAATCTAAGTTTTAAGTTTTCAAAATTAAATTGCATTTTCTTCATTTCTACATAGCGATAATCAGCATTGGAAATTAAATCTATTCAAAATGGATACTAATTCAAAAATATTCTAAAGAGAACTATAGATGGAAAAAAGAAGTAAAATATTTGAATGATAACAAAATTAAGCCATGGTTAATTAAACTGAGACATGGCCATGCATAGTTTCATTCATTTTCCATTTCTTTGATTTTACTTCCTCTATAAAAGGATGTTCAAATTTGCAGGGTAAATTTCAAGTAAGCACAAACTATATTTGCACATAAAAATATACTTTACCGGCACAATAAACAGAGTTATTATCTTCTGAAAGGCATAGGGTCAAAATGTCAGCTTTATGACTCTGGTAAGACTTGATACAACAGCCCATCTTAGCATCCCAGAATGAAAGTTTGCCCCTGTAAAAATAAAAGGAAGAGTTTGATAAAAGTTTGTGATTGAAAGATCTACAAAAATAACAAATAGTTTTCTTAAATAACTAGAAATGTCTATAAAAAGGCACACTAGTACTAAACACAAGATCAATGCAAGAGCACATATTTTTCTATAATTTAAGTGACACAATTTTTATTGAGTGACTGACAAAACATTTATGATCAAATCATATCAAAGCAACATATCTCCAAGTACATTCTATAAATTATATTTTTAAATGAGGAAATGGCAAGGAATATGTTCAACTAAATGCTATATCACCAAACAATAATAATATTTATTGGTCGGGGAGATTTGATACAAATATGAAAGAAATCAACAAAATACATATTATCAACAATCCAACCCATCACACAAAGGAAAAAAATGTACAGAATGATAGGTTGGCAACAAAATACATATTAACAGTTATCAAATCAATCACATAAAAATTCTTCCATAGAATAGCAGGTTTTATTGAGTAGGTAAGTTTTAGTTACTTCTTGAAAGTCATTTTATTGTTTATTTCTTTCAAGTCATTTGAGAGTTTCTTATTTAGGTTTTTCTGGCATATGATGGGCTATATGTGGAAAGTTTTAGATTGTGATAACATTTAATGTAATTTCATTTGTTTCTTGTATTGTAATGATAAATATCTGAGTTGTACACTAACAAAGTATAAGTAGGTTCAACTGCTTAAATAAGGGTCTGAAACTGTCCTTTTTTGGCTTGGTACATGCACCTGATGGCTGATTTCTATAGCCTGAAGACTCTTAATTGCTGATGGAGAGTGACACAAAGCAACAATGCCATATTTCATTAAACTTTGTATATAAGCATGATGAACAAGCTTGACAGATTCCAGGCTTGTGACTGACATAAGGCACTTAATGAAGAAACAACCTGAGCAATCCTTTTGCTTGGGATTTTTATGTGTACTGCCCAGTTTAAGGACTCATCAATTACTATACCTAAGAATTTTGTACTGGTGCTGCCAGGAATGGATGACCCTGTAAGGTTGAATAAATGGCTTAATAGAATTTTCTTTTGGTGAGGATGAAATTGTATGAAGGTTGTCTTTTTACTGTTGATAAAGACTTGGTTATTGTCACACCTATCTTCCACAGTTTGGATCGCTAGTTGTATAGATTTTATGGCATTTGTGCTTTGGGAAATTCATCACAATGGCATTAAAATTCATAATTACTACGGCATTTTAGGCCAAACAGTGTTATACAACAAATGTTGGATTTGCACAAAATTACAAATTGCATACACCATATTTGATTAAAATACCATTACTTAACCCTTTCGCTGCTATGGACTTTTAGCTTATGCATCAGCTGTGTGCGCCGAGTTCAGTGATCTTGAAGCACGCCTGTGCTGAATACTTTCTCTAGGAGCTCCGCGTCTACGTTCTTTCGTTCTTCTTTTAGTCTCTTTATATTTTAAAAGTTATTTTGTCAATCATTTACATTCATATATATGAATATATATATATATATATTCATATACATACAAAAATATTTTCATCATTTTTGAGCAGCGAACGGAAAAACTTGAAACGCATATATGCGTCGTTAGCAGTCAAGGCACCGCTCTGCCCGCCCACATATATGCGTCGATAGCAGCAAAAGGGTTAAAAAATGTTTACGCACAAACTTTACATTTTTGGTCATATTAAGCTCAAGCACAAATCCATCTCATTCAACGCACTTTCTACAATAATGTGCTCCTGTGATTCGTGGTTTTGTTTAGCAGCTAAAGGAACCAATGTCCAATTTCACCATTACTCTTACAATATGCTGTTCAGGGTTTTGCAGCTTTTAGTTATAATCATAAATGTATATCCTGCAGACAGTGAGAATATGCTGTAATTATCATGAAAATATCCACCTAGTCACTAGAATAGCTCTAAAAATAATTATTTAAGAAGTGATACTACTTCATACAGAAATTCAAGATGATAAATAGATAGATAGATCATAAATGTGGGAAAAAACCTCATTTGTCAGTTGAATATATGGTAATTCTTATTTATAGTTTTACATGGTGATTCATTGAAACTCAGTTGAATTTACAAACTCGGAATACACATGGAAAGTTATTCATTTAATGATTTTTTCAAAAGGCTTTAAAATGGTTACTGTGATGTAACGCTATCAAATAACCAACTGCTAACAGCTTTAAACCAATTTAGTCTGATAAGAAGTCTTTCAATTATTTATTAATATCATTCCCCAAAAATCAGATTAATCCAAATCAAAATGACCGGCCACTTAAGAAAAATATCAGTTCAGCCTACTGACCATGACGCTTTGAAGCAAAAATGATGGAATAGGTTTAATTACCTACATTCAATCATATCTATCTCACTAAATACAAGTCACTTTTTCATAATTGGAATAGTAAGCAAATGGAAAGGTCAATTATTTAAACAGATAACAAAATGAGTAATTACTCTAATAAATGGGTATTAACATTCTGTGCAGCTTGTTATTTTCATAGTAAATTCTTCTAGATGATTTAGCTGGTCATTCTCATATTAGTAGTATCTTTAATTAAAAAAGAAAACAAAATTGATTCATAAAGCAGTACAGAAAGAAATTCTGTATGAGCTAACTTATGCCTCTCAGGAGGATTAATAATGGCATGGAATATATCAATTTTGCAAAAATTTTAACCAGATGTATCCCATTACCATGAAAAATGCTGCACAATGGCAAAGGAATAATTGATGTAGTTCATTGTTAGCTATCTCTAAAAATTAAAGAATGCCCTATATACTCGACCACCACAATGGAATATCATCCAATATTTGCACAAAATAATATATTTTCCCCTGTTCTCTGTGAATTTTTTGTTAGAAAAATACAAGAGCTGCCATTTTAGGAGTGATGCACAACTCAGTACTTTCAAATGAATAAGTGATTCAAAATTTCATGCTAACCAAGATTTTTACTTTGAAAGAATTGGTTTAATGACAAAGTGCAATAATTTTTTAAGTTAAAAAAATACAATGCACCCTGGTTATAACACTGTCACTTAGACAATGGATTCAGATATACTGTCAATCGTCCTTCATACCCCTATGTTCATTAATAAACTAATGAACTTGAAAAAGTCAAGTGAGCTGACAAAAATTGATGTATTTTTACATTTTGTTATTTCTAGCTATTTTACAAATTAAATATAAAATGAATAAAATTTAAAAAGTTGTGGGTATTTGTTTTTGTTTGTACAGAATGGAAATAAATACAGAAAAATTCAAATATCTGGAAAAGAAGAAAACCTGAATACAAGTATTGTTGGAAAGTCATTAGAACAAGTGTCAGACTATAAATACCTTGGAAGCATTATTACAAGAGATGCAAAATGTATGAATGAAATAAGGGTCCAGATAGTAAAGAAAAAGCCACTTTCAAAAGAAAGAAACTCCTATTAACAGAGAAAATAAAGGAAAATATCCGCAAGAGGTTGAATATTACTTTGTATGGGACAAAAACATAAATGCTAAGGAAAAATTATACAAAATACTTGGAAAGCTTTGAAATGTTGGCATGGAGAACAATTCTTACGATAAAATGGACAGATAGGATGATAAATGAGGAAATAGTAAGAAGAATAGGTGAAAAGTGAAGTTATGTATGAACTCTTAATGGGGAGGAGGTCTGAAGAAATTGTAGGGCTTTGTACGGATTCCACAGCTTCAAACGGTTGAGAAATAATGACCTAAGGAGAGAAAGTATGAATAATGATGTGTTAGAAGGAAAACCGAAGGCAATAAAGAAAGAGGAAGGAAGTTGATAGGCAATTTGAAAGGGAAAGAGATCTACAAAGAAATGAAGAAGACTGTGGAAAGCAGGAGTATGTCGAGAATCTGGTTTAACCAATAATAATTACGAACCTATCTACGGATAGATCATCTATGATGATGGCACCAACAGAATCAAGCAAATGGGAGTACATCTCCAAATATTCTGAGGGAGGTCTTATAATGTAGGCCACCAAACCTCTACCAAAATCTGTTGTATAGCCAGAAATCACAGTAATGGTAAAAATGTACTCTCTTGCAATCATTTTTACATGGAGAATTAAATAAATGATGATTACATTATACACCAAAAACATTTTGCTTGCTCAGAACTTGCCCCATCTGCTAAACCCTTGCTTGCACAGAACTTTTTGTTTGGGAAGCCTCATCTTTTCTGTGACAGTAAATAATTTAAAAAGGTTAAATCACTAGAAAGGGTTTGAACACCGTGGGATTCAGGCTTCTTTTTCTATAAATTTAATACCTTCCAGAAGAATGTACATTAGTGATGGATTATGAACAGTTGAGATACTTAAGATTTTTCAATTGATATTATTGAACAACTCAATTGTTCTCTAAACATGGCTTCAGTATGAAGAAAACTTCCACAGTATTTCAGAGAGTGAATTTCAATATTTATACACAAATTTTTTCCTTCCTGAAAACAACATTTAAGCAGATAAATCATATCACTTTGATTAAGTGAAGCATTTTAACCAACTGATAAATAAGTATCAAAATTCAATTAATTTTCTGAAATGTAATTTTCAAGGAAGCTTCCTAGACTTACTATGGCAAGAAAGATATTACCCTAATCACATATAATTCTTACTTCTGAATGTCAACAAAGTCTATTTGCATAAATAATTAAATTGAAATAATAAATTCTCTAATTGGAGAATTATAACATAAAAAGAGTTTTGCTCAACTGAAAATGGTTCCCAGTTTTAACCCCTATGCGCGGTTCTCAGTACGCTGTACGTCAGCGGCAGGGAGGCCCTATCTGCGGTTGAACGTGCACTGTACGTTCCGGCGCGCTTCGTCTTTTTTTAATTTTTCGGCCAAGCTAGGGCTTTATCGGAGAATCAAAGAACAGCATTGTCTTCTAGAGGGATTCAGCTTTGTAAACATATCCTTCGGTACATGAATAGGCACTTAGAAAGCTAAAAAAAAACACTCAAAAATATTTTTTATCTCTCTTCTGGATGATCTGAGTGAGCAGGCCTGCTTCTAAGCATTTCGAGGGTCTGTTTCACTCTCCTTTTGTGTATATTAGCATGGTAGCTGGTTAGTCTCACTCCTGAGTCAGGCATCTCATCTTATATTGCTTTCTAGTTCTCAGTCGAGATATTACTTTTGTGAGAGGAAGTTGAGACACCCATGTTCGAAGATGGAGAGCAGTAATAGTGGTTCATTTTTGAGAGATGAAATTGAAAGATTACTTGAGGATGAAATAGAAGACAGTGAATTACATGTGGATTCCGGCAGTGATAATTCTAGTGAAGAAGAGGTTGATTTCGCTGAATTAAGTGTACCTCAAGAGTCTGAAAACGAAGACGAAAATGATGGTGGTTCATCAGGTAGGGCCGACGATTTTCACAACGCATGGGTTTGGGTTGACTTTGACGGACGAAATGTTCCAAGAAAAATTCCATTTATTGGTGAGTTTGGTCCAACTACTTCTATTACTAATGTTTTTGAGTCTTTTACAAATTTTTTTGATACCACCCTAGTTGAGACAATTGTTTTGGAAACTAACAGGTATGCCGAGAATTATTTAAAAAATGTTGTTCTTTCCTCCCGATCTCGATTTAACAAATGGAAACCTGTTGATCTAGCAGAAATATATGTATATTTGGGAATCGTCATGTTAATGGGTATTGTACAAAAGCCTACACTACGTTCTTATTTTTCAAGAAATCCACTTTGGGAAACTCCAATATTCCCCAAAACAATGTCTCTAAATAGGTTTGAAAGTATTTCAAAATTTTTTCATTTTGTTGATAATTCAAAAATTAATAGTTATACTGGAAACAAAAAATTGTTCAAAACTCAACCTATCATCGATTATCTACAATGTAAATTAAAAAGTATTTATTTGCCAAAGGAAAATATAGTTGTGGATGAATCTCTAACACTTTGGAAGGGACGTCTGTCATTCAAGCAATATATTCCTTTGAAGTCTTCTAAATTTGGAATAAAGACTTTCAAGCTTTGTGAATCGGACACTGGGTACTTATGGAATTTTATTGTTTACTCTGGGGCCGATTCTACAATTTCTGTTTCTGATACTCCAGATGGACTCAAAACATCAGCAATAGTAATTAAATTATTGGAACCTTTATTTCAAAAAGGTTATAATTTATGGATGGATAACTACTATAACTCACCTGATTTGGCAAAATTTTTAATGAACTGAGGTACGAACGTTGCTGGAACATTACGTTCAAATAGAAAAAATGTCTCAAAAGAGGTAAAATCTATAAAATTAAAGAAAGGGGAACACATTTCCAAAGTAAGCAATAATGTAATGATCATGAAGTGGAGAGATAAAAATCAGGTTACATTCATATCGACCTTTCATACCAACAACTTTCGAGAAAAAGACGGAGTTTCTAAACCAGTATGCATTTTAGAATACAATACAGCAATGGGAGGGGTTGATCTAAAAGATCAGAAATTACAGCCCTACCTACTTGAATGCAAAAAAAACAATAAATGGTACATTAAATTATTCAGACAATTGTTAAATGTTTCAGTACACAGTGCACTGGTAACCTTCAATAGTACTCAAAATAAGATGAACCATCTCAGCTTTCGCCTTCTGCTAATAAGTCAGATTTTAGAAAAATATGGAACTATTTCCGAGTCACCAAGCACCAGACGACCCCCCGTAAATCCGTCACCACGCCGTTTACTCGAAAGGCATTTCGTAGAAAAACTACCGCCGACCAGGAAAAAAGCAAGGCCACAAAGAAGATGCACAGTGTTCTCAGCTAAAGGGAAAAGAAAGGACACCATAAACTGGTGCCCTGACTGTGATGTGGGCCTGTGTTTAGAGGAATGCTTTAAAAATTACCACACCAAGGTAAATTTTTAAGCATAGAATCAAATGTCCGAGACTGTATGCTGAATACAACTCCCAGTATATCGTAAGTAAAGCCTTTTTTATATTCATTAATCATTTTTAAATAACCTACAAAAGTTTTACGTAATTTAATATGTAATTAAAAAAGATATAAAACATCATATAACAAGCTGCATGCTCAGCGATTTTCGCACAATTTACTACCGCAAACATGACCTTCACATGCGGAAATCTCGACCGGCTTGAAGGGTTAATAAATAGTCTTAAATCTGTCTGTAGATAAGAATCAAATTACTTCTAGGAAAAGCTTTTCAGCATTGGATCTCTATTAATAAAAGGCAATATGTATGTGTGTGTGTGGACAGCATATCTCGAAAACCAAGAAACTTAGCGACTTAAAACTTGGTACACTTACTCATGGAACCATGAGGATGTGCACCACAGAGCAAGAATTTTTATTTTTGGAGGGAGGGGGAAGTGAGGAGATGCCATTTCCCATAAGATAACAAGTAAAAATCGATTACTCGACTTACAGACTTACTCTTTTGCAAATTAAAATGAGAAATATTGACCTGCGATCTTTGGACCTGTATTGTTTTAAAGAAAAATAAATAATGTTTCTTATTCTCATCATCATATTTTGCCTATGATACAAAATCGCTCAAGTTCTATGTTTAAATCATATTTATTTGAAAAATATAAGCTTTTTAACGATATGTTGCCTTGCTGACCATGTTATTGTTAAACCTCGAGATTGTAGTGTCACCTTAATCCTTATACTATATGCGTAACGAAAGTGTGCTTTGAAGGTTTTAATACAAGAATGAGGAGAGAAAGTAAGAAAGGAGAGAAAGAAAATAGGAAGGAGAGAGAGGGATAAAATTAAATGTGCCATATAATAAAATAATTTTCGGCATTTAAGAATTGTATAGCATAATGAATTTCTTTGTCATACAATTTTTATTCTCCCAAAACTATTTTTACTCTCTGTAACCCTAAATTAGGCGAATTTTATACTTAGTGCTTACTCTTAAATGGATTTAAAAGTTGGTTTCATTAATTTTTATTTCAGTTTTAACTTAATACTTCATTTGCACATACCTGTCATATTTGACTTGCAATTATACTAGTAATATAATAAAAACTCATAGAAAAACTTCTGCTAACTCATATTTAAGGAATTTTTGTTACTTAGAGCAAAATCAACAAACATTCCGCCTAGATTTGAAAAAATCATAGACTACAAAAGTTCAACATCCACCTTAGTTGAGGTTGGTATTATAAGGTTACAAATGTATATCAATTGTATTTGCACTGTTTTATCATACTTTGTGGAATTAATTTAAATATGAATACATTAATATATGTATTTCTGGAAACTGTACTTATTCAGACCCTAGTATTTAGGACAGTTTGGAACTTTACAGAAAATTGTTGGCTACGTCCAAAATCATTGCAAAAACACAGTTACAGGGAGCGGTTTTTCCACAAATGATCATTATGAAAATTGCATAAAAAATGAATACTCCATTTGGTCAAACAAGGAAAATGAAAGCAATAACAGGAGCTTACCTTGAATCCCCAGAAATCACTGTGAAGTCATTGGTGAATGCAACACACCAAACTAAAGTATCTTGAGCATTAGTGGCTCTTCCTGTGGTCATTCGATGCAGTGCGTGACCTGTCTCTACACTCCAAACTCTCACAGCACCAACTGAACCGCTGGCTATTAGCATTCCTGATGGATCCCAGGCGACGGAAAGGATGCGACCTACATTGAAAGGTAACAAAAAATTTTCAAAAACATCCCAGTATATATATATATAATGTGTCCCAGTACCAATCAGAATTAATCTTAATCATTTTGAAACAGTAATTCTCCCACACCTATTATAAAAAACATTATTCTTTACCTTCTTGCTTATCCATAATTTTTTCTAACACAAGGCTATCTTCATGTAGTTTCAGAATGTTTATATATCCTTCTTCTGTTCCAGCCTATAATTATTAAGTAACTTTTAATTATTATCTGTATAGCACATAGATGAATACAATGCAAATTTAACTAAAGCCACTTTCCCCTAAGAGCACTGTGTAATAATCTGATGTTTAATTATCATAGCAGGAATTTGTTTATAAAACCTAACCTTAAAGAATAAATACTGCACAAAATATTAGACTAATTTTTCAAATGTTGCAGACTAACAAAAACATTCATTACCAATGAAAATCCTTAACGATAAGTACTCAATATTAAAAGACATCTTGGAATCTAAAATGAAGAATTACAAATTTTAAAAAATCACTGACAATTTGTGATGTTTCTCGATTTCTAAAAAATTACAACTGAATGTTGAAATATGTATTGAATTCTCATTAATGATAATATACTTCATTACAAAATTACAATATTTTCATTAAATATATCTACTTAAGACTACAAAAAATTACAATATTTCTATTTGATACCCATTTAAGAATACTACAATAAACCTGCCAAGCAAGTCTACAGATAATAACATGAAATGCAATTATTACCAAGGAACAGCATATTCTTATGATATATTTGAATTTCAATACAAGAAAAATCAAATTTTTGGCAAATAAAGCGAAATTTTGTCCATACCAAATTTACTAGCTAGTGAAATACTTACTGCCATGAGTGAGTTGTCTTTCGATATATCAAGACACCAGCATGCACCAGCAGTCACAGGTAGGGAGGACTATTTTATAAATAATAAATGAAATCAATTTAAAGGTTGGCACTTCTTCACTCAGTAAGCAATAAATAGTACAAATCAATGAGGCAAAAGATATAATGTCAGACAATATTTGGAAAGTAAATAATAGAATGTCATTACTTCAATAATGAACAATGTACAATAAGTAAACTAACCAAACAAAATATTTACTTCATCTTACATGAGATTAAATATTATGACAGATTTTATGTTTAAGGTTTGAAATTTATCCCTATGATAAAATTAATAACGCTGCATACAATGATAACAAAAACCGGAGTTGTATTAATGGAACGTTATAAACAAAAAAAATCAACTTGCCTTTATAGATAAAGTAATTAAATCAAATTCGTTAACCAATCCCTGCAATCCTGCACCGAACAGTCGGTCATTGCACCATACAAGTGACTCCACGGATGCCTCTGGGTGTCCAGGGATAGTTAATTCGATATGAGGTGTATATTTTGTATTCCAAACTTCGACTGAATTGTCGGAACTATAAAATAAAGTAATCACAAATATTTCAAGTGTATTTAACATATTTCAATCTTAAAAATGAAGTCGTGATATTCAGAAATACATAGAAATAACATCTGCCGTAAACATATTGTTATAAAGTTGGACAATCACCGGTTCTATCTTAAGCACTTACCGAGATAGGGCCAATTTTCTACGCTTTTTGTCGTAGGCCATACAATTAATTGCCCGTGGCTCTAAGTCGTAAAATCTAACATTATGAACTCTACAAGTCCCCATTTTCAAAATTTGTTTTCAACCAAACTTGTCATACAAAGTACCTTCAAAACCATGTGGGAAATAAAATAAACGAGCGACGATTTGTCATGTCTTTGAGAAGGGCGCCTCTATCTCAACATGGTTTAACTATCTTCTCACTTTTTAGTCTATAATTCGAAATAGTCAACTAAAATATTTCCATTTTTTGTTTCACTTCCGTTTGAAAACTCTTTCCTTGTGAATTAAAATTAGAGTTAAACTATTTTAATGAGAAAAATATAACTTTTAGTTGTCATTATTTGGTTGGCCATTATATAAACAACAAAATAAACATTCAATGAACCATGTCAATGTTGAAAACTAAAATAATCCGTGAGATAATACGAACATATGGTATTTTAATTTTTTTAATTCTGTGTTATGGCATATATTGTACAATGTTATTTAAATTATTTATAATAAAAAGTAGGTATTGTCACACACAATGGGTTATCAATAGCTTCTTATCGCCAGAAGATTGGTATTTTTATTTTAAATGAACAAAAATTATGATTTTAATGAGACTATCAATACCAATTTCGTGCTGTTCGATTGATTTAAAAAGATCAGGACCCTCAATATCATTCCAGGATTGAAATATTAAGAGAACGAATCCATACTTGGATTATATTGAGTGGTATTAGATTATAAATTTTACTTTTGCCTATTAACGAAGACTTAGATACTGTCATATTATATATTTATAAATCAACCTTTCTGTTATTATGAATTCTAATACCCTTGAGATCGATGCGCGCTTAAAGAAGAGAAGGTAGTCACAATTTTCTCATACTGAGGGCAGCTCTGGCCTTGCTGGAGAGGAAGTGCGTCATTTTAACCCAATCAGCTGATCGTAATATATTCGCCCAAGGCTCAGGTAAGACGGCAGGAAATATACACTTCATTTCAACTCAGGACCTAAAGCGCGATGGAATATGAAAGAGCCAAGGAGTTCATCACCAACACGGACTGTCTGGGACGTTCAATAGAGCTGCCGATCGAGGTATTCTGAGTTCAACTTTCTGTGCTAACATTTCTCGCGCAGCCTCAGCTGCTCAGTTGCTTCTAGATGCATTTTTGCGACCCAGTTCACGTTGTTCTTCGCCTTTATTTATTTCTGTTGCTTTATGTATTTTATTATAATGTATGAATTACCCTTGCTGCTCTATAATTAATCTCAATCATAGTGGATACTGTTCGTGATTACGCATGACAGCTTATATTTGCCTTCTATTGCACTTTGCGCGATCTCTTCCTTAATTGTTGTCAGCAATAGTAAACAGCTTTCCAGAACACAATGTAAAAAATTAGATTTCGCTATTATTTTACTATCTATTTCCCCTAAAATTCGTTTGTCGTTTTGTTTATTTTATAATTTTAAGCTGGAATCTATCGTTGTGTTAATTTATATTTTAACCACGCATGTTCCAATAGCTATGATTTAAATTACCAGGAAAGATTAATTATTTCTGTTCGAAAGGTATTTCTTTACCAAACTGAAGTATATTAAGAAAACCTTGCAGAAATGTCTAATTCAGGTTTCAAAATGTTGCTTCTGTATCTATAAAATTCGGCGTAAAATAAAAAATAATTCAAACTAGATGAATTAAATTAATTGAATATTTAACGGACGAATTGTGGAATAACTGGTTAAAGTACGGGCAACAATGCCTTGTACACCAATTTTGTTGCAATAATTGTTTAGAATTTACTTATCGCATGAGTTTTTGGATCGAATAATTAAAGTAAAATTCATGTATGAAGCTTATTGTTTAGCATGTAAAGTGCAAAATTGTTTATTTATAATTGTTTTACTGTGGAGTTGGGCCCAATAGTCCTTTTCTATTTCAGTGTTTATTTTGTAGAACTTATGACGGTTATCTTAATATTGAAAGTAGAATGCTTATAATATTATTGATGATTGTACATTATATTGTTAATGTTACCTGCAGAAACAATAGTGGACGGCACTCTGTTTCTCTTAAGATAATGCACAAATAAAAATAAATAAATGCCTGGACATTGGATCAACGAGTTTGTGTTAGATTTTGGAATAGCAGTGTATTTTAGATTGGCATGTTGCCCACGTTCAGACTTTTGTTATCTCTAAGCCGATGTCACCCCAATTTTTGTAGAGTAGCAGGTCGTGCATAAATGTTTTTATTTTTTGCGAAGTTTTTATGCAAGTTAATACATCGATTATTCGGATATTCCATTAATTATTATTCTACCTCAGTGTATTGGTTACGTATCGAAAGTTCTGTTCGTCTGAAGGTAAATGGGTTAATGCCCTCACATTTCGCGTTTCTAAGCCCCTATCGTTCTTTTTGGGCGACGAGAAGGAACAGCTGGAGGAGAGACGCTCATCATTTTTTCCATCCAGTGCCTTGAGTATAAAAAGAAAATGAGAATCCCTTGTTAAAAATTTAGGCCGTTCTGTTTCGTTCCGATCACGCGATGTAGACGACGTGATTCATTCGCCCAGAATGAGGCATGGCTGGTTCATGAGGGGGAGGTTTGCGCCGCTCTTTAGCGAGATGACGTTTGAGGAAGCGCAGGTCTCTCTCTCTGTACACTGTTTCCTCGAGTGAAAAATGCTCCTTTCTCTACCGACGGCAGATTAAGAACGGATGCCTCAACATAGGCCGGTAGCCGAAGAGTGGCGATAGTTCCCGTAGTATTATAGAAAGACTAAAATTACGCTAGACGGAAATAGGGATCGACCCATACGAGTCTGCTGGCAGGCTTAGCCGCTTTAATTATTATTTTTTTCGAACTTCGGCGGCGAAATAAGCGCGTCGCTGGGCGGGAAATTCTCCCGAACGAGCAATCCGCGACCCGTCTCGGCGAAAATTCTTTCCGGGAGTCATCCAGAACAGTGTTTTTCAAAGTACGGGTCGCGACACATATCTGACTACGCCACATTCGGATAGCCGATCTTGTTCTACTTTTGCAAGCGTTTAGGAACCGATGCATAATAGAAAGCGTGCAAGTAATACGACCCGCCTCTCAAGCATTTTGGAGAAAAAACGTAATTTCAATGTGAGAAGCAGCTAAAGCACTATTCCTGATTCCCGTTATTAAAGTAGCGATTAGCCTAATTGGACAATGCAGGATTCCTGTTATGGGGTCTGGATTTCGAATCTCACTCGAAACTTTTTTTTCTAAATTATTATTTTCACGTTAATTAACTGCAAAGTACATTATTTTTTCAAGGTTTTCGTCTGTTAACCCTTAGTTAGTCACGTAAACAAAGTTCCTTAATTATTGGTGTGGGGTCTTTTAAAACCCCAAAATTATTTTTGAAATTTAATAATAGAATGTTACGTTATTTTCATCATACTGTAAAGTACATCATTTTAATTTAAAATGAAATAGTTAATGGAGAATTTTGTCAAGATAAAACAAGTTTTGTTAATAAACAAAATTTTCCTTTTTTTTAGCTACCAGGGCTATCCTAACATTCATAAAATTTCAAAATTATATGCTCATTAAATATAAAATCACCACAATTTGCACATTTACTTTGCACTTTTATGTCCTTGTTTCTAGGGCAAAATCTACAAAGAGTGAACACATGCGTTTGTTTGTGACGGTAACGAATACTGGAGGTGGATGACCGTACGCTCCGCGCGGCCAAAGGGATGGCACGCGCGATTACTTAGGGGTCGGTTTATTGCTGCGACGGGAAGGTTGTGGGACCACATGTGAAGGGAGAAAGTGGAGCAGACATCCCTAGAGAAAGAAAGTGAAAAATATGTACCACAGTTTTTCGGAGTTCTTATTTTGTTTTCAGAAATAATAGTTGTTTTCAGTTATGCATGCAGTAGAACAAAACTCGGAGAAGAAATAAACACATTATTTTTAAAAGTTTTCGTCTGTTAATGACAGATTTACGTGTTTAAGGAACAATTTCCGGTTTAATTGCAAATAAATATTTTTATTTGCAATAGACTGTTATTTATTGTTTACGCATTCACTGCTTAAGGAAATTGTCAGTCTTCCTAATATTGGGAGATTCTTTACACGGAGATGTCTCGAGTTCACACCCCCCACTCGACCCTACTCGATACACAATAGCCTGGATGCCCAAGTCTTTTGTCGACGAAAATATTGCCCTGCCTGCGAAGTCGGGTGACGTTACGTTAAGTTCTTGAGACGCAATGTGAACGCTCCCGTTAAAAAGCATACCGGTCATCATCCCATTTCTTAAGTTAAGTTCTTACGTTAAGTTCTTACATTCAATGTGAACCGGCCTTAATTCTCAGCAGTCTTACAACAGCTTTTGCAGTGGTTTCACGATCTTTCCTACATCTGTGCAAAATATTTGTGAAGAAGCATTCTTTCTGTTCCCTAAAATGGATCCACAACCTGGAACATCGAGTGGTGTTCCCTTTCAAGACGACATCCGAATGTGTCGTAGTCCCCCGAGTCGCAAGGCTCAAGAGGAAAATATAAGTACTCGATGCATGGCCAGCTGAATTGTATCGAAGGTGACGAGGAATGTTCCTATTAGATAAATGCCAATTTTTTTAGAATATATTGCTTTTTATTGCGAGTTGACAGAAACTCGAGTCGGAAAATATGTTTCTTTATCTTGCCTTCTCTTCCACTGGGTCGAGAGACAAAAAATTTTGAAAAACACTGCTCTAGAACAGCGTTTTTCGATCGGTGACGTGCGGCCCACTAGAGGGCCGCGCTCGTGAATAAGTCCCGATGAAAACAAACTTAAGTTTGCCACATTTTCACTGTATATGCCCAAAAATCTGTATCGTAAATTACTTTCGGTGAAAATGTAATTGTCGAGAGAATTCCCAGGTTCTTTCTCAGACTATTTTGTAGCTTTATTGCGAGAGTTTTTCAATTATAAATTAACCAATAAATTGATCGT
The DNA here is from genome assembly GCA_028673005.1 of Tanypteryx hageni. NCBI lineage: Eukaryota > Metazoa > Arthropoda > Insecta > Odonata > Petaluridae > Tanypteryx > Tanypteryx hageni. Next base: position 53,363,444 of record CM054115.1, on the reverse strand, counting down.
TCGTGGTTAAGATTTTTTATGCCTTTTCTATGTTCGATGCTCATATATGCTGCAAATAAGTGCTTTTAGCTTTGGAAACGCAGGGCTTTAAAGTAAAACGTGCTTTCCTCCAAAACATCGATATTGAGCAATGGTACGAAGTTATTATTAAATGTCGTGGGAAAATAAATAAATCTCGATCACAAGTAGAGGTTTGACAAAAATAAAAGACGCTAGGGCATTTCAAAACGAAAACAGGCTCATGTTTTCTTTACCGCTAAAAATGGTTCATTTATATATTTTTCTTGACATCGGCTCTGATAACATTTTAGGACAATTCAGAAATTCGTCCAGGCCGCAGTTGTCTTCTGTTTGCCCTTCGATTGTTTTCCGTATGCGATGAACCGTTCTTGTCATCCGGACGCAAATTTTCCCACCTGAGCGATTAATGACACTCGTAACAGGCGCTGCTTAGAGGAAAAACAGGCGAGGGAAGAAACATTAGCGAAAAGACGCCGAGAAGTGTTTAGTTTCCTAAAATGGGGACAGAAGCTTTAAATTTCGCTTATCGGAAAAATACCAGGAAGTGAAGAAGAATATAAAAGAGCGCGTGGAGGGTTTTTATTGAAGCACTTCGCATGTTTTTATCAACAGCCCGTATTTATCGCAGAAAAAGACATTCTGTTCATAAAATACGTAATGGGATAAAATTTCTAGCTCGTTAATTTCTATTCGGGACAATTTTTGGCCTACTTTCCAGAATGGAAATAGCGTTTCTTCGTTGTATCTGTCTGCCCCTCGCTATTAACTTTTGAACCAATAGACCGATTTTCACGGCACTTGGTGGAAATCTCTTGCTATTAGGGCCGAGCTCCCGAAGATAGTTTTCGTTGCGAAGATTGAAAGTCCCGGGTTCGATTCCTGGAACCGTCCTTCCCATTTGATATATGTACCTACATGGGAAATCTGAAATATATCGCGCAGGGCAATTTTCTCTTGCACATTAAAATATCTTAGAATTGTAATTAGAATTGTATTATCCTCTCAGGAAAGGAATGGAGATTCTAATTTTTATCGGCTTATCGATCGCATTTCTTCGAGTTTTGCGTAAATACTGGCGTTTTTGCAGTTTTCATCACTCATTACGAGAGTGTTGCCATTGCAACGACTATCGTTGGACTTGGTATATTCTGGTACATACACGCGTTATTTACGCGTGATCAATTTAGTTTTCCGTATGTATGTGTAGTGTTTTATAACGCTAAATTATGAAATTTGGGAACACAAAGAGCAACTCATCCGCGGTGATTTTAAAAACTATTAAAGCCGAAATAAGTAATTTCTGCATCACGTTTAATTTAAAATAGTTGCGTGTAAAGTAGGCATCAGATAAGTTCCGTCTGGATCACCCTGTTTGTAATATAAAATATTCTACGCTGCCGGACTTGGGGACTTCCTCGTAAATTCATATCCGCAGGATTCTCTTTGCAATTAATAGCAATCAGCGGCGTACCGGAAACCCCGCGTGACGGGGATGGAGGGCCCACGACTAAAGAGGGCCCAATATGGAGGAATACGAATCTGTGGCGGGATAGCCCACGTTTCCGGTGCGCCACTGAAAGTAGTTATCTGCAAGAAGGAAAACTTAAAATCCCCACATGGAATGCAAGGGGCTTTTCATTGGCGCTCTCTGCTATGTTATGTGGATACAGGTTTTCTGCGTGTATGTTATTAGCTGCTACTAAAGCGTGTTTTACTTGGCAATTGAATGCCGATTTAATTGCTGGCTGTTACCAACGATCAACGCTCGATAAAATGTACGTAAGGAGATGTGAGTAAACGTTTATTTAAGCCCTTATGAAAAGTGGAGGTTCTAAGTGACTGATATGACTCTAAATCGTATTTATAGGCTAGGCACTTCAATGAGGATCTCTCATACTAAATTTTATCGAAATCCGTAAAGCGGTTCGATGCGTGACAGACAGACAGACGAGACGTGTTTTTTGTTTGTATGGAATTTTTGTGGCTAATCAACCTCTTGGATTATTATAGCCATTACTCCTCCTACACCGAACACACACACACACAAGGGAGGAGGGAAACCCGGTGCCGACATAAGCCTACTCTTAACGAAGAGCACCAAGGGGTCAACTGCTTAACGTCCCCTCCGAAGGACGGAGCGCTGACTTGCGCGGTCTCAGACGAGACGTGCCCATAAGGCGTTTCGCTGCTATCGCTTTGCCGGTAAAGAGCGCCTATAAATTAAAATTGCCTTCGATTTAACTCGGAAATTGTTGACAACCTATATTTTCGCAAGAAACTTCGTATAATGTCGTATTCAAGAGTGCAAAAACTATCACTAGAAATTAATAAAATATATCTTGCTGCATTAAGTTGCATTATGTATCTTCTGCAGGGATTCTTGCATTAGTCGCGATGTTTCTTAGATTTTCTTATGAAATGCACACGAATTAATACCATGTCGTAAAAAAATGTGGAAAACTGTCTTTCCGTCGGTAAATGTACTTAACTTACGTGCTGATTCACGTCGTTTTTCTCCTGCATCGTAACATTTTACACTAAAATAGCATTGATAAATTCAAGAGTAAATAATTGAATGTTGGATTATCAAGCTCAGTAATGCCTCGAATTTGAAAGAATCGATGCGACTCCTGCTGTTATAAAACGGTGACAGCTACAGGAGTTACCTCGATCAGTTTTTCCTGAACGTTTCGTCCCATGACCCTGAGGATTAAAAGCATTGTTCTCTTTGTCTCTCAAAATAATAAATAAATAAGCGAGAATATTGACAATAGTTTTGAAAAGATCATTCGGATGCGATGTGTGCTGGAAGAAAACCATTATTCTAACTGTAGCAGTTACTTTTTGGTCGGATCTAATATCTTTGCAATTATAGCTCGTGACTGTGTTGCTAACAGACTTTAGACACATTACCGGGTCGCGACCCGTACTTTTAAAAACACTGACCTCGATCATTTATTCCACAACATCGCTGGTGAGTATATATAGCTCTCGATGTACGTTATTATTCAGTCCTGCTTTCCTTTTCCTCGATAATTTAGCATCTGATTTAACGGTTTCGCTCATTTCGCTATAACTTGGATGAAAACACCTCGATACGGTTTCACTTCAGACCGCAAACACATTTTCTCTGTGTCTATAAACGAGTCGTCACAGCCAAATTTTCCTATGACTGAAGGTTTTCCTCATCTCATTTTCTGATTTGAGGGGTCCTATGTCAAAAATTTCAGAAAGGCCAGACAAAAATGTTTTGCCGGCAGAAATCCTCGTTCGGAATTCTTAAATACCCGCATTTACATGTTAGGCGCAAACAGAACTGATGTTTTATACAAGATAGCGGCGAAGGGGTATTCCACATTTCTGTTTTAATTTTTTATATGCGACTAGTGTATTGCCCGTCATATGACGGATAAATAATAATATTCCCTCCCTCCTTCTCGCCCTCCCTCTCTCCCTCCCTCTCTCCCTCCCTCTGTCTCCCTCCCTCTCTCCCTCCCTCTGTCTCCCTCCCTCTCTATTTCCCTCCCTCTCTCTTTCCCTCCCTCTCTTTCCCTCCCTCTCTCTTTCCCTCCCTCTCTCTTTCCCTCCCTCTCCCTTTCCTTCCCTCCCTCCCTCTCTCTTCCTCTTTTTTCTCCCACCTCCCCCTCTCTCATTCCCTCCTGTCACAATCCATAGCACTCCCTCTTTTTCTCCGTCTCCCTCTTTATATCTTTCCTCCCGTCCTTTTCTAATTCTATACCTCTCTTACTCTCTAGGTACCTTCCATTCTATATCCCTTCCTTCCGATCTCCCTCCCCACATCCCCTCTCGCTTAATCTATATCTATATAGTCGTTTAGATAAGCAAAAGAATCCAAACTAAATCCCAGTCCCATTAGGATTACGTAATTTCGCGAAAAATTCTACGATAATTTAAGGCAACCTATGCACCCATATATATTGCACGTAAGGGGGTTGAGACAACAATTTATTCTCGGAAGTTTAACAATGACGTGGTCGACAAGGCAATATACCGTTTAAAAGCCGATATTTTTCCAAAATATGTTATTTAAATGTTTAATATGAGAGATTTCGAACGGTAGACGGAAAAAGATGAATAGAATAAGAAACTTCATCAATTTTTATAAAGCATAATTCAAATTCGAAGTCTTTAAATAAAATTTGTAGAACTAGTTACACAATATTTTTATCTTGTACATTTTCATCAAAGGAGTAGCTGTATTCGAGAAAATCAACCAAGAATGTCGTAATTCACCTTGAACTTGAAAAACATTTCTTACACGTTTTTCAATTGTCCATGAAAATAATCTTCGTAGCAACCCAGATAAACAAGGCCTGCTAAAACTACGTAAATATGTTTATTAAAGCGCCAACTTAGGAGAGGGAAGAAATTTTTAGCAGACAAAAACAATCGAGTCGTGATGTTTCGCAGTTTTATAGTGTGCGTTCGTTCAAACTATGTCGTTTAGTTTCAAATACTTCATCGCACGAAACGCGCCTGTATACTGATATGCGCTTTACTTTTCTCTAATTTGTTTAAAATGTGTGTTAAATTGTTTGAGCTAAAATCCGTGGTTATTTTTACTCGCATGAAGCTATAGTTTTCAGCGCTATTTGGTCATTGCGGTCATATTTTTTACTTTTGCAGAATTTTAAAAGCACACTTGGAAACCACATTTTTCTCGCGAGCAAAATATGGATTTTAAAGAAAGCACGTGTTGACGGAGCTTCTTTTCTACGCGAACGCAAGAATCTCACGCCGACTCGAATCGATCGATAGCCAAGAGTCGTCGATAATTAAGTATTGCGATTTTTCCGTACTCTTTACAAGCCACGTGCATCTTCAGGTATACGCAGTTCCTTCTTACGTCGACAATTAACCTTTTGATGTATTTATTGTCGAGGAATATTCTGTCGTGCTATCCAATTTCGCAACCGATCGTTTATTTTATTGCGCAAACGGCTTGCCCTTCTCTTAATGTCAAACGCATATGTTTCATGGCTGACAACTTATAAAATTCGCATTTTGAAATGAACCTCGGTGTCTTCCTATTTCAACCAGCGAAGTTATAAACTAAGAGAACGTAATTAAACTACTTTTACAGTTCCTCTTCGCGATTCGCGTTTGTTAACACGTGTCTATACGGTGGGAGCTTGAGCTACGTGGATAGGAGCATGTCGCGAAGCAGCAGTTGTAACGCTCGATCAGCTGCACTCGTGTTCGATAAACGCTCGTCACAATAAAAGCAAAGTAATTCGAGCAGATGTTGTAATTTATTCAATTATACGGAGTGGAAATAAATGAAAAGCAGTACCCGCAAAAGGAGAAGGCGTTGGTTTGTATCGCACGTGAGTAATGCTCGTTTTGCTTCGCGCTCATAAATTATTTAACATAAACGCGCGAGGTGAGTGTTACGGTTTGATGACCGCCTATTTTCGCCTGATAAGTTTATGTAAACCTGTGCAACCTACAATAATATTAAAACAAAATTTATTACGATAGACGTTAGAATGGCGATGATTGCATCATTTTCCAACGCTTTTAAACATTGGGAAGATTTATATATCCTCAACAACAAGTAGTAAAACACGCTCAAAGAGTAGCGTAAATTAAGACTTTCCTTCGAAATATTTACGAGTTGAAATTCTGATGTTTATTTTTTTAAACTTGGCCACCTTGATGCAGCTATAGTATTCGAATACACCGCTACTCCACTGAATTCTTATAATTTTCTTAATACCGAATGCAATGAAGTTTTCATCGCGGTATTGAGGATCTCAAATTTTATTTGCGGTAATTTGGCCGCCCTTACTTGACGAAATCGCTCGACTTGTCAAATTAACCCTTAACTCTTATTAATTAAAGCTTGTGTGTGACACAGCTTTTTTTCAAAAGAACCCCGCCGGAAAAAATCGTTGCCGTGTGAATTAAAACATTCGGCGCTTAGTAATTTAAACCTGTATTCATCTTTCTGCCATAATGGTTCACTTGTTTTCATGAGTATTACTTGATTCAAGCTAATCTATGAAGAGAACGAGGCCGCGATTGATTTATGCTCTTAGGCCGCGACTGCCTTATCTATTCATTGCTTCAAAATGATTCAAGTAAGTGGAAATGTTGAAAGTGTCTTATCTTAAGGAAAAGTAGCCATCGATTGACCTCCCAACTGTTTCTTTCGTAAAAAAATAAAAAAACAAAGAAAAAAGACGTCTCGTTGAGGAAAATGCAGTCTCTCCGCGTCGTATTTCCTCCGCATTGCCGAAACGGGTCGGGCAGAAGAGAAATATAGAAGTTTGACGATTTAGTGGGAAAAGAGCGAAAAATGTCATTTTTCCTCATTTCGGACGCGATGCATGAAAATTCGTCAACGTGGTAATTTTTCCGAAACTGAAATTCGATCGAGAGGAAAAACACAAGGAGAGTGTCACTGGAGGCTGGGATGTTAGTCCGAAGTGGAAAAAAGATACAGGAGGGAAAATGTCAAAGGGAAAAAATCAATGACGGGGGTGTGGTAGGGCGGAAAATGATGTAGCCTCGACGAAATCTAAAAGTGGCTCTTTTTTGAACGTGTTCGTGGGAAGGTTCATCAGGCGGTTAAATAGCGGAAAAATCGACTGCGAACTAAGGCAATTTTCGGCGAATATTCCAAGGGAAAGAGAACGTATCCGTGTTGGAAATCTTAAGGTGCATTTTATCATAGGGGCGCGGTAATGTCTAAAAATATATTTTTATATAAATTAATATAATAAGATATAATATGACATAGCATTCACTGGAGAATTTTCGAGCTCGTCTTATGGCAGAAAACAAAATCCAGAAGAAGCATTGTATTATCGAAAAATTGAGTAGTACTTATCTTAGGTATCTCCAATAGCCACAAAAAGGGTATAAAAGCACCAGATGCACAATTCGGCTACAAAGCGGGGATTCACAGAAAGTAGACGTTAAAAGAAGCTCCACCAATGAAGACGGCTGCATTGTAGGCAAAATGCGCGTCTCGTTTTTCATAACATTGTAATGGCTATCGGAGACACCTAAGACAAATACTTCATTTTTTCAATTTTGATTATATTTTAAAATGTTTAAACCGGAATAGAGTAATATTATATAATACAATACAATATAATTTAAACCATAATATAACATGGTTTAATAATAATCAAAGATGGTTCAGAACACTTTTGGCGTAATATGCTAAATGGAAGAGACTCCAGCCAAAAACAAGGGGCCTTGTTTTTGGCTGGAGTCTCTTCCATTTAGCATGGTTTAATAAAATAAATTACTATATATTACTATATTAATTGAAACCAGAGAGCAGGAAGCGCCTTGACGTCTGGCACGCAGCGAACCCTGCAAACCGGTTCGAGAAATGTTGGATGCTAATTTCTTCCTCATGTCGATTATCGCAAATTCAACTGAGAGACCAGAAAAACTGTTTCAAACATATACAAAGAGACGTTCCGGATTCACTTTATTTCTCCGTTCCCGGATATAACGGTAAATTGTTAGTTTTAATTAACTGTGAATACCCGTGTAGGTAGTTTTTTGTCTAAATTTCTTGGAAGATTCAATGCTCTGGTAAAGCGTTTCCCAACCGGTGGTTCGCTTACCCCTAGGGGCTCGCGAAATGAATCTGAGTGGTTCGCGAGAAAAATTTGGTAATGGCGTCTGCAATTCTTACCGATA